>VXBC01002573.1:62524-77621 GCA_013399945.1 Ploceus nigricollis | reverse complement strand
AAAAAAAAGAAAATTGAGAAACAAATTTGAGATAATTTTATGTCAGGGCTGCTGCAACTGTTCCACTTGAGCAGTGGTGACAACTCACGGCCAATATATGCACATGGAGCCGTAATTGCATTGCAATGGTGGTTGTGTACCAGCTTGAAATATTTGCAGAGGCACTTACACCACAGTTTTGGAAAACCTGGTCTAAATGTTTTGACCATTTGAACCAGATATTTCAAAATTTTTTTTAGGTTTTTTTTTTAAAGTTGAAGAAATGCAAGACAAAAATGCAGGTTTCCACTGACCCAAACTAGTATTTATCATGTTCTACATGAAATGCAAATCAAAGCATATTTCCTGTTAACCAAAAATGGTTTTGTTTTTTTAAAGCATGCCTTAACAAGTTTTTTTTAAAATTTAATTGCCTGCATTGCAGTATAAAGAGCACATGAAGAGCACACTTGGTTCTATGTCAAACAACTTAAATCATAGAGTTTCCAGAGACAGAGTTTCCAGGATATACCAAAGCTGCTTGAAGAACTTACATGTCATATTTTCAGCAATCTTCCACTTCTATTCAGGGTTCTCAGTCTTAGGTTTTATCCTAGAGATATGACAGATATGTAGCACTTCTCCATATTTCATTTTTATGAAACTGAAGTGACTCCTTTGATATAAAATATGTAATTTCTTCTCATAAAAGGCCAATACAAGGGCCATTTGACAGGCCAGGATGTTGCACTACTGTTTGAGATGCCTATCTCAACAAGCGAGTCTGGCACTACACACAGTGCTCACTTGGCTTCATTTTCTTATCTATTTTATGTGCATGAACAGCTGGAGATGGACATATAGAGGCTTTAACCTTCTGCAGCACATCTAAAAAAGTACACAACCAAAATCTATGCAGCTGTGAATGCCAGAAAGCCATCTGTATACAAATTAATTGCTTTTGGTTTGAATAGTTTCCATTTTTATCCTGCCATCCACATTTGCACCTATTCAGTGGTTCAGTTTGGACGCAGCAGGGACATGAACCATGCTCCAAACCAGTTTTTCCATCTCCCAGGCCTGCTTCACTGCAAGCCTTCTTGCAAAATCTTTCCCTCCTTTGAGCATTTTCTTCCCTCTATCTGTATCAGAAATCAAGCAAACAAGCCTAAGGAATGCTATTTACACCAACACTTCTGTGGAGTGCATTACTAGCCTGAGTGGATGACAGAAGCAAAGCAGAGGCTTATTTTCTGGTTTCCCAACCCCACTTACTTTCCAGTGACAAAATTGAGCTGTTCAGATGCAACAAACTCAGCTCTGAGCAGAAGGAACAGCAATGTCAGCCTACGAAGCACCTGATTGCTTTGAAAAACAACCAGCTGTTCCTTTTGTTCATTAAATCTGTACTTACACATACGTATGCATGTATAGTAGATTAACAATGCAAATCTTATACCAAAAAAATCTCTGACATCTACTTAAAACCTTGCTACTAATTACAGATGTGATTCAGACCAGTGATGTACTTCTAATTAGCAAAAATAAGCAGTCCTGTTTTCCTTGAAGGAAATGAGTATGGCCTAACTAGAGAAAATTAAACTAAAGCTAACACTAAACACTTTTGCTTTGTACCCTCTAACAGTTTTCGTTAGCTCTGACAGATCTCTATTAATGACCCTATAAAAGCATCAATATTATCTAAGCAAATCCACTATTTTCTTCAAATATCTTCATCTGTACATCTCATCTCTGAATGTCGTTTCTGTCAGAGATTGAGTGTGAAGATGGAAGTTGTTTTACAGGCAGGCTTAAGCTTGCAATATATACTGGAAACAAAACAAGTGCATGGCAATGCTACAAAGAAACACGCACAAGAACTTTTCTATATTTACAGAAAGTGCTCTCAAAAAAAATAGAGCCCGTGTCATCCAAATCTGTCCCTTTATAAATATATAAGTCTTTTAAACATTGCTTGCTGGCTGTAGGAACAATAACAGCCTCGCCTTGAGTCACTGTGGCCTTCTAGGTGGTATTACTAAACTAAAACACTATTTATTTGTGACCTTTCCCATTTACTTTACAGTTACTAGTCAAAAGTACAGTGTCACCCTGCAGACACGCATAATCAACTTTATTTTCCAATCTAATTGAGAAATGGAGCTGTTAATGTCAAGAAACATTAAGGAAAAGCTGCTCCACTGAACCTGCTCTGTCTAGCTACCTGGTGTTGGATTGTTGTGATAAAAAACTGCTCTGCATGCACTCAAAGGAGCACAGGGGATCATCAGTTTGCAAGAAGAACCCAAATCTTTTCCTGCCTCATTTCCCCCATCCCATCACTGGCGTCCTCCCACCTGCAGCACAGTGAGCCTCACTGTGAGGCACCGCGGCAGCTCAGGGAGCCCCAATAACCCCTAGGAGACACGAGCCCTGACCCAGCCCCACAAAGACAGCTTTCACCTTGGGGACCAGAGGAGTCACCCACTGCAAGAATTCCATGGGAGAGGCTATTTGGGTCACCCCATAGCCTGTCCTCATGGGCAAGGCCACCAGAGGAGGTAGCTATCACAGGGACTAGGGGAGTCCCAGCCAGCTGCTGGAGGGACTGGAGGGCCTCGGTGTAGATTGGGACACCTGTGTGGAGAAAGAGGATCCAGAACCAGCTACTGGATAATTGGCACGTGGAAGACCAGCTGCCAGGGGGTCTGTATTATGCATTTGTGTCCATGTTTGTTTGTCAGGGAGTTTGTTCTGGAAGCTGGACCAAAACAGAGGCTTTGGCAGCTCATATGTCCAGGTGCCAGCACCAGCAGAGACAGGATATTTAGGGAACAGTGACTGTCCATGCTGTACACACATACACATTATATACTCCCTACTAAGAGATGTAAGTCCTGGGCAGCCAGCGAGGGGAGCAGGACGTGGTCATTGCTGCTGTTCAAGCTTGCATGAGTACAAAGTGTGGATCTGTGCAGCTGGCCATGTATATAATGTACATTGTGTGTGTGTGCCCACTAGCACGCCCCTGTAGGAATACAGCCTGGCCCTGTTTGGACCCAGGGACATGCAGCTCTGGCAGCCTCATCTTAACTGGACTGCTGGATTCAGCCTCCCCATAACACTCGGAAATTCCCAATAAAGGCACCATCCATCGCGCATAAACTAACATTTATTTGGAAATAAAGAGATGTAACAGAACTGACAATTTTCCAACAATCTGTGCAGTCATGATCCTCTCACAGTAGTTGTGACATAAGATAGAAAGTCCAGACTGAAAGATGGTGATGCCATATCCAAAGGATTTTTTGTTTAGAACCAGTGACTTTTTTTTTTTTTGGTCAAAAAAAGCATACTAACTGCCTAGCATCTGTTCTTGCTGTCTTCTGTCATCTCCTTGTCTACACACAGCAGCACATTGTCCTAATCAGCACCAAAACAAAAAGTAAAGGAGTAGTTTCAGGACAGACCACTGCACCACAGCACTGACTCGAACTTTACTTATTGGCTCACTTAAAACCCAGTGACTTTATACACTAACAGATAAGGAAACATGCTCTTGTATGTAAGAATCATGGACAATTTTAACACAATTTATGACCTACTCTATTTCTCCTGTCTGCAGTAACAGAGAACTTCAAGAGCGATGGGTCATCAGAGTCTAATATTTAGGGATGACTCAAAGACAGATAAGCTGATCCGCCTCACAACAGCCTCATGCTTCACCTACTTTAAAAGAGCTACTTCTAATTTGCAGCAAAACAAGATCAGCATCAGGTCCCTGGATTCCAGCAACAAAATGTCCCACAGCACTAAGACAATGTTATAAAGTATCATATACCACATACACTTGAGGTAAACAAAACTCGTTGGCTAAGTAAACAGTAAATGACCAGAGAGGATTGCAGCTGTTGGCTTCATGATTTCCACTGTATGGAAGAAAGATCATTTTTTCGAATACAGACAGTACCCAACACGTTTTTTCCCCTCAGGACAGGAGGGGAGAAATTTCCAAACCATGGAAAACAACAGCACTGGTTGAATAAGGAGAGTCTACAAAGACATCATGAATTAGCAGGAAACTACTTTGGAAAGATAAGATATTAAACATTTTCTGTGGGGAATAAGAACACTGGAGATTATTTACTTTGCTTTAATTACTTTGGCACACTGCTAGATTAGTTTTTGTACGTTACTAGATTTCCATACCATCATTTACCAAATGCAAAGAAGCGAGTTCATGTTCTGAATATTTAAAGTTCACCCTATCCATATTATCTTGTTCTGTGCTGGAGTTTCTGCCATTCATTTCACAAATAAATAAGAGGGCTGCAGCTTCACTTTAAAAATTATTATTACTACAGTGATGCAAGCAGCACCCTTAATTTCTGGGTGTGTCTTTCTCACGTGCTTTGCATCTATCTAGATGCATTTTGACAAGAATTCACTGTTAACATATACAATATCAAGCAAGGATAAACATCAACTTTCACTGATGCTTTCGATCTAGATTACAGTAGGTCATCCTCCACTCCTCTGAACACTTCATTTTGATGGAAAACTGATAATAAGCCAATTTCCAGAGGGTTATAATTTACAAAAACACAGTGTAAATAATATGTGTAAGAAGTTTCCATGAAGGCTTTATGAAGTGTTTAATAGGCTTTATAGTTACGGACCATATTACTGAACAACACTAATAAAATAGCAGTTTTAGACTCTCCAATAACTAGAGCACAAATAAGCCCATGATATATATAAAAAAATATCACTAGCCCCACGGTTTTGATACTAAGATGAGATTTATGAGCACCTGTCCTGAAATAAAGATCCCATCTTTTCCTTGGCTCTTGCCTATTGCAAACTGTTTAAAGAATGCCATTTACAAGAAATCCAAAATTTTCCTGCCTTGAAAAGAGCTGTCTGTACCTAAAACAACTGCAAATAGTAACACTTCGGTACATCTAAACAAACAACAGTCTATTCAAGAACCAAACAGAGGTTAGCAACAGGATTTTCACCTGAAATTTTCCCGAACTAATTTGCCACATTTTATTTCACATTTGGAGGTTTGTCGTTGAGTACTGTTAAAAAGCTTTGGACTTCCCTGCAGCACTGACAGAGCAGGGATTTTTCTCTTCTCTGTGTGTGCAGTATCTAAGACACTCTTCTCCACAAACATGAAAATTCCAAAAATAATGAATAGCATTATAACAATAGAATGAAAACTGACCAAACAGTAAATACCCATGCAGCCATAAAAAATTCAAATGTTTGATGCCAGAAGGATTACTCCACACAACATGACAACAGAGTTAATTTAAAGCCAACTGGGAGAAATTAAAAGGCTCAGGTTAATTATTGCTTTACAGCTGAGCTGGAGGCATGAAAAACAGAGCAACTGAGAAGAGCGTGGAGATAAGCAACCAGGGTTTCAGCCTGTCTCCTCCCTGCTTCCTGTCTGCTCTCAGGCCAAGCACCACAACAGGACTCTTCAGCAAGCAAAGAGGCCACTTCAGAAGTCCCTCTCTTCCAAGAGCTCGTCTCTTTGCCCTGCCCTTTGCTGAACGCCCCGTGCTCCATTCCCAGCGTGCCCGTCCTTCACGGCACGAGGCAGACAGGGGCTCTCACCAAGTCAGCCGCTGAGATCTTCCCTGCCTCTGCTACCAAAGCATGAGCAAAACTGGCAAAACCAGTAAAACTAGGAGACATTATAGAAGTGGCAATCTGTAAAGGAGATGTTGAGAAAGATGGTTCATTGTTGAGAGAAAGGAGAACAGCGAAGGTTCTGGGAGACAGGCATTTATAGGGTTCTTCATCAAAAATATGAGCTTTGCAGCACTCTGTGATAGAAACACAAAACCAAACAACAAATTTATTGGCTTACAGCAAGCAAAGTAGGAAAGGATGAGCCCAGAAAGATACACCAAAACCACATTGTTTTTAATATATCCCTACATATTTGAATATCAGGACTCTGAAAATACTAGTTACAGTTAACAGCTCATTACATATTACTAAGAAGATAACATTTGCTGTTAAAGTGAAAATATTTGTTTGAAACTAGTTTGAAACGTGTAGGAAGCATATATCTTGCCAGACACATATTTAAATTTTTATGTAAGAGGAACCAAAATCTTCTCATTGAAAGGATGCACATTTGGATACTATGACAGGTTATACTCTCCAGCAAAATTTAAAAACCTCAGGAGAGGATTAGGGATTAGACAGACCTCTTTTTTCTTTTTTTAATTTTAAATGAGAGCTGGAGGACAAAGAGTATCTAGTACACATAAAATTCCTTCTAAGTGGGAAAAAAAATTATCTGTAAATGACTAGGGCTTCCTGAAGAAAACTGCAGATCAGATACCAAGATATTTCCTTGCTAAGAGAGTGAATAATTCAGTTACCAGTCATTGATCTCCGAAATGGCTATGACCCATCTGCTAAGATCAGGGAATTGCAAATTTGTGTGTTAACTCCTGGCTTTTTCATATTTGAGTAATTAAGTCTGTGCCAAAAAGCAAGGACTTGCAGGAGGTTCAAGGACAGTATCAATTATTGTCTTCACTGACAAGGCATTAGTTTGCAAGGCTTTACAGAAGGCAGCCTAAAAGTTCTGAGTACTTGCAACTTCATTACCTAGAAAACAATATCATCTATGTTTAAGGTGAAATTTAAGCCTTCAATTATCTTTAATTTAAATTTGCAAACCTGAATGCCAAAGGAGCCTAGTTTGATCAGCAGACTCTTCGGATTCCTTGGATATGCACCTTAGCCAGCAGCTTCCTCACCTTTCTAGCAGAGCTGCACGATGCCGTAGTGGAACAGTCTCCTGCCCACCATCAGGTCTGGCAGAATTTGGTCTTTCTGTTGACAACAAATGCTCCAGAGCTGGGTAGGAGTTGCCAAGGCGAGCTCAGCCATTTCTCATTGTTAATCCCAACAGTAGCACTGAGTCTGATTAGCTCTCAGGGGAATCCAGCTGAAGATCATTTTCTTCCAAGCTGAACAGAAGAAATCATCAACAGGTGATGCTTAATGTACTTCTGGTGAGACAAAACCTCAAGGACAGGACTGCTTTTTCTCTCTATCATGCTGTTGTAGACATATGGACAGATAGACAAAAAGCACTACTGTAGATTTCCATTTTATATTATTTTAATGATTATTTACAAAAAGAAAGATTTAAAATTCCAGTAGCATTAATCATAACATTCTACACATAATCTAGAGAAACTTCAAAAACATGCATTCACGTATATATGCTCTTCAAAAAAACCCAAATGCACACAACAGCAACCTACAATTCCCAAAAAAATTGCTACTTAAAGGACATATCCTCAAAATACATATATGTTACACTTGAAGATTTCTTTTGCATTTTTAAAAATAAAATAAATATTAAAATTTGCATTATAATATACTTCTGTCTGAGAAACAAATTAAATTCTGGAGAAAATTACATACAAGGTCAAGCTGTGAAATTCAGGGGTTTTTCAGCCTTTAGAAAAGAATGTTAAGCAGAGGTTTTACTGCTGTCAATAGCTACCTAGAAGAAGGGTATAGAGAAAATAAAGCCAAACTCTTCCCAAAGATTCAAGGTGGCAACAAACACTCTTAGTGATAAAGGACATTCTCACTAAATATAAGGGGGTGGAAAATTGCCAAAAGAAGGGTCATACAGTGACAGAAATGCCTTCTGTACCCACAAAAGTTGGGGTATCCATCCTTGGAGATGCTCAAAATCCAGCTAAGACTCTGAGTAATTTGATGGCCCTACTTTAAGAAGCAGTTGGACCAGATGAACTTCAGAGATCCATTCAAGCCTCAAATAGTTCTGATTCCATGATTTTTTGAGCAGAGTAAAATAAATTTGTAGGGAAAAGGCTGTTCAAAGAGCCTAATTTTTGTGATGCCTTAAAAAATAATAATGTAAAATTACAGCAGTTTACTGCTGCTTATATCATTCTGCATCGAATATAATGGAAATGCACCTCTATTGCATAAATTATACATGCAGAACATTAGGTCTTTAAATAGCATAGTGAACATCAGAGATCATGCAGGAAAGTCATTCTTCAGGCTCTGAGTAATAGGAATGAAAACTACAGTGTGCATCTTCCCCCTAATTCCATCTGATTAGACATGCCATAAGCAGGCCCTTTGAGCCATGAAAAGGGAACAGACCCCACTTTGACAGCTCTTCCTAGAACTGGTGAATTAAAGCACTTCAAAGAGAAAAATGACACTATTTCACAACTTGAGACTCCCAAATGCTGGCCAACACCCAAGACTGAGATGGAGGCTTTGGAGCTAAAAGCTCGTGTGTTACAAATGAGCTAAAGGACACGACTTTATACATAAAAGAAAGAAGATAAAAGAGGTTTAAAGTTACTTGGGCATGAGGTCCAGAAAAGAACATGGAATATATATTTGCCCATAGTTTACAATTTCACTTCTGCTTTATCCAGCTGTGAAGACATGTACTTCACCTGAAATGTCTTGGCCCTGGACAAAGGGCCTGGACGCCGCAGAGTCTGGCTGTGCTCCCATCTTGCCACCATGGAGGTCCAAGCTCAAGGCCCCACTCCCCCCTTCAGATGGGAACACCAGAGAAGTAACTACAGCTGTTCTAAATGTTAGCATTGTTAACTGTTTCACTGCTGTTCAAGACAGACACTGTAGGGTTTCATTCGTCTACTGGCAAGTCAAAGACACTGTTGCCAAAACCAGAAGGTTCAAAGCCTCCAGTGCAGTGGAATTTCTTTAGCACAACATTTGCTTCTCTTAAGATCAAGTAAACCTAAAGTCTGGCACCCTGACCTCATCAGAACAGTGCAAAATCAATTTTATTTAAGTGGAAATTTAAATGGAAAATAAACACTCAGAGATCAAGTATCCTAGCTGTGACTCCACATATTTAATTTAAGGAACCCTGGAATGATAAAATTCTAAAATGAGACACGATTCTTAATCTGCCACATCAAAAGCATGACTGCTTTCTAAACCCTTGACGAGGAAACCAGTTTGAGCACAAGAAGCCTGGGTTAAGAGTTACAAGGCTCTTATTTTCACTGTCACAAGTGCTGACTGAAATTGTATGTGCTGAAATGAAACTACAAGATCAAAGAAGTAAGTTTCACAGTGAAAACTGAAAGACAGCATTCCAGTCCTGTGCGAGACACAAAGTGGCTGGCAAAGTTGCATCTCCAACACAAGCAAGCTCCATCTCAGGAGCACTAAGGATAAGAAACACAGTGGATGGTCCTAACTTACTGTTTCAAATACCACAATCAGTGCCACCACTGCAGTAACAGGGAAAGAACTTGCTAGACGTAGAAACAAAAAGACTTTTAACTGACCCTATTCCTGATGAGACATCTTTCTATTTTAGACTTTGAAGATGCTGAGAAATTTGGCTTCCAGAGCAAGTGGGCAGCACTGTGTAAGCAAATGGACAGGAATGGAGCTCATATCAGGAAAATGAGGAAAGCATCTTTACACTCTAATATATTACACTAACTGAAAAATACTTTTAAGTCAGGTTGGTGTGGAAAAAACTGAAAATCCTGTGGGGATCTTTGAAAACGAATTCTGTTGGGGTCTGAAGGCTACCTGAAACAAACTAATTAAGAACATAAAAAAAAGAATAGTAAATGAGTCCACTGAAGTTCAAAGTGCCCACACTATACAATTGGAAAGAAACTGGAGAAGCCAGATATCTGAAGAAACTATTTAATTGGAGTAACAGAGACTTGGATAACCCTTGTGGGGGTATAAAGAGGCACTGCTCTATCAAAAGGGTTGGTGCTGCATTGTACATTAAGAACACACAGAACTGATGTAGTTTCAGGCCATAGGGAGATTCAGATCATGGGGAAACTTCCATGCAATGATTGTAAAGTTAGAGATGAAAAAACCAGGAACACTCCCATGGTGGGGATCTGTTGCAAACCACCAAACCAGGGAGATCAGGGAGGAAAGATTTTTCAAAACACTGCCAGAACCATCCAGAGTACAGGACTGGAATAGTATGTATTTTAACTACTCCAACATCTGTTAGTAGTTGAGAAAGAAAAAAGAAATACATCAGGACATTTTGTTCTGCAAAAATTCAAAATAAACTGAAGTCAGCTTTTGACACAGAAGGTAAAGAGAGCAGTTTAATAAAGGGAGGAGGGGAATAGGATGGTTCTTCTAATGTCACTATAAAGTAAGAGAGTTCATAATCCTGAGGAAGCAAAACCACAAAACAGCAAAGCATTTTTCAACAGCCGGCTTAAATTAATTATTAAAGTACTAACATGGGTGCTGTCTAGTTGAAGAAACCCTCAGAAAACAACTGCTGAAATCACAATGGAGCAGCATATTGTGTAGGGCTCCATGGGGTTGTGTTTCAGGTCCAATGCCATTCAATATTTATATCTATGGCTTCAGCAGTGGAATAGAAGTTATGTTTATGAAATTCTCAGACAATACTGAGCTTTAAGAGACTGCAAGTATCTTTGAAGGCAGGATCAGAAATCAGAATGACATGGGTAAATTGGAGAGATGAAATGAGATCCCGAGCCAGATTGTAAACTTATTATTTTTACAGTTAATGGAGGACAAGTCAATACAGTTATTGGTGTTTGGGGACCTAAATGAGATTCTTTATCTGACCCTCAGTAAGGCATGTCCAATTGGCCAGGCTCCATTGACTAGATTGGGAATTTAGTGACGCCACTAACATATGATGTGCATTTAGGCACCTACATTCACATGTTTATAACCTGATGCTGGGTACAATCTACAGTTTAAGGGTGGCATCGGAGTCAATTAGTAGGAATACATGCAAGGTACTTGGGTATCTTAATAATTAACAGTATAATTAATTGCATAAATAATCAACTGTATAAATGCTGGAGGAATCGCTTTTTCAGTTGCATTTCTGTAGGAGATGATCTCAAGCAAAGAATACCTATATTGTATATTGCATAAATATACAATGCCATTAAAAAGCTACCGCATTAGTTAAGTAATCCTCTCTGAACAGAACTGTCACACTCCAAGAAAGATGCAGAACAATTGCAGAGACAGATTTCTAGAAAACATAACCTGTGAGGATGCATGGACAGAATGAGGATTGTTTAATGTAGGAAAAAAGACACCAAGAAGGAGATCTGTAAGTTGCTATATACCAAACTGGCTGCTGAAAATAAGAAAAATCCACGAAAGACAGAGTGATAAGCAACATGTTCAAACTGCAGCAAGAAAGATTTTTATTTTGTAACAGTAAGAACTGTGCCACACTGGACTAGAATGTTTTTAAGAACAAACCAGGGATCTGACAGAATATAACTGATCCTGCCTTGGGATACCAGGATAGCCTAAAAGATTTCTGAGTGAGTGCTCTCGGGGGTTACAAAATTCAGAGCTACTCATCCATAGGTCAGATGCACAATCGTGTGTGCCAATAATGTTCAGCAATTCCCAAGGCCAGTTCACAGAGGAACAGCTGTCAGATTGATTTTTTTTTTCTCCTTGGCACTTCATAAGAGTTGGAACTTGTGGCAGAAATGCAATGATCACCACGTCTTCACACAGTACATCCTCTCGGTATCCCAACACAGACCTCCAGAACTATTAGCAGCAGCAAAGGAGCTCCACTGAGCTCCCTTCTGCCTTCTTGCAAAGGCAGAAAAAGAATGGGTACTGCTCAGAACCATACCCTTTCGTCTTACTCATGAGTAACTCTGAAGTGAGACCATAACAATGAGCAGTGAGATCCTGGACCACACACCCTGCTGAATTCAGTATACTTCCTTCACCAAAGCTACCATGATTAAATAATCTAGCTCCCCTTATCTTACAGCAGAAATTATTATTAATTCAGTGGTAACAGTTACCTCTCAGATATCTTTTATTAGAGGGAAGCAAAGGAAAGACTGAAGTATCAAATCTAATTCAAATATTACGCCAACATACATTACATTTCACCATGATCTTCATAGTTCAATATCATGCTCTGCTGTAGTCAGGTGATGTATATGAGACAGGTGAGAAGTGAGAAAATCTTTACAGAGTTCTGACAATAAGCACACCTTAGTGACCACAAAAGCAGTCAAAATACAAACTCTGCCTGTATTCATGATTACTAATAAACTTAAAAAAAAAATTTGCCGATGAACCTTTTTTGTGGTATTCACTAAATGCACTTCAAATTTTACTGTGTCCACATCACGCTTGCATGGGCAATAAAATTTTCAGAAAGGAATCCAGTCCAACAACCAGAGTTGCTACATTTGCCAAATGCCTGCCCTGAAGTAAAACACTAGAAAAAACCCACCTATTTAATAGTAGAGAATGCAAATGTCACCATAAAAATTTTACCTATTCCTGTAGCCAAGGGCAATTCTGGAACAGGGAATAACGTCTTTAATAATGTTTTCAAAAGATGGCATATTTTTGACAGATTGCTTCTGAGAAAAACATCCAAACAAATCTCATCTGGTCTTCGAAAACCCTCTCAGATGCACTTTCAAGAATTTTTTTTTTTTAAATTATTAAATTTTCACACAACAAAGACAGATGACCACGTGCTGAAAGATCTTGACCAAAAAAAGTGCTGAGATAACTGAACTTTCATCATCCTACAGTTTATAAAATGCAGACCTAATAACTTACTCTCTTTTTTCTGTATGAGCAAAATCTCTAAAGGTTCTACAGAATTTACATTTCAGACTGGTAAACAGGGTCTTCTTCATTGACCTTATTTATTTTAAATTATTTACCCACTTCAAACACTCCAGGATATTCCTGCTAAAGTTAAGTGGCTGAAATTTGTACAGCTTCATATAAAGACATCAAAATGCCTCATAAACTCTTTTCCTCCTCAGGAAGGTTCTTTCCAACAGCTATATACGTACCTATACAAATTTCTCTATCTAGATATAGTTGAGACTTTATTTTCAGTTTTCTTAGAATTAATTCAGCTCATTAACTTCTGAACACCTCACACAAGCTCCTGCAAGGCGCATTAAGTCCCTGCTTAGCCAGTTTGATGAATCTCATGCACTAAGGACACAGCAGGAGATCACTGTGTCCAGATGAATTTCACTACCTTATCATAATGGTCCTTGGCTGTAAAAATGTGAAGAAGCACTTCAATCTCAATCAGCTATGCAGTGTAGCTTCTTCTATCCCCAGTGCCATGCTTCCAGGCACAAGCTGCTGGATGATCTCAGATAAAGGTCCAGACTAAAAAGCACATCTTTGCAAACAGGCTTGCAACCCAGCAGAGAAAGCTTTAAGCTAGGATGATGAGGGAATGGTATCTAAATGCAGAAGTAAAGGAGGAAGCAGTGCAGATAAAAGGAAGTACATGTTGGAGAAGGCCATGAACCAGAGACCATTCACACCTCTCAAACAGTGGCTGGTACACCACTGAACAGAGCCTGAGCAATGAACAAGTAGAACTAGAAGTTTGTGTATGATAGCAGAGCTGTGGCATAATCAGAATCCCAGATCAGAGGTGTCACATATGACCAGAATATGATCATGGATGCAGGGTTTTTGGAAAGGAAAGGCAGAGACAAAAAGAACAAGGAGCTTCTTTTTTCTGCCAAGACAGGTTCCTCATTTGCACGGTGGCCCAGCATATCAAACCAGCTCACCAATGAAAGCCTGGCTGATCTGAAGTGATGTTAGTAGCAGTCCTGCTTTGAGCAGGAAATCTGAGTAAAAACACCCAGAGGTCCCCTACAGATAACAATACTATGAAGCTATGGGGAGACTCAATCTGTTGATTTTGCCAGTAAAATACATGGGTTTTAAGCTTTCTTCTACTTTTCTGGGTTTTGTTTTGGTCTTGGGGTTTTTTTTTGCATCTTTATTTCCTTACTTTTATACATTGTCTAACCTCTGAAGGTAGGACTTCACTATTCTGGCTGTACTGCAGGTTAGTTCACTCAACGGGGCAGAGAGAAGGAAAAACAGAACACTAAGCCACCTGGAGATCCCTCCTTGTCCAATCCTGAGGTAGTCAGACAGCGGGAAAGGCCTGGCAGAAAGCCAGAAATGCCAGCTTTAGCCCACTGATGGTCTCTTCCAGATGGTAAGCTTCCAGCTTTCCTTTCATACCATATTCAAAGGGCCCTATCATACTGTTCTGCAATATTGACAAGGGTCTGGCCCTTCAACCTTCAAGGCAGTCACTGATAACTCAAAATCCCTGACAGAAAAAAAATGAGACATACAGCAAATACATAGAAAATAAATGTCTATGTATGGAGTCAAAGACTCTAAATATTCAATTTTTAAATTAAAAATTATACTACATTCACCAGTATACTATTAGATCAGAACTTATAAAAACAAACAAAATAATAGCTGAATAAAGAATGCAGAATCTTAGGTTCTTTACTAAAGTCATGGAGTTTTTTCCTATTCTCTAACTCAAAAAAGTTACTTGTCTTCCACAAATTACTGAGATCTGGCATCAAGTCTGTTTTGTGTTTGGGGTTGTTTTTCAAAATTTTTATACTTTGATTCTCTTTATTGGCAAACATTCTTTAAAAAGTATTTTGAAACATCACTTAGGATTTTGTCAATTTTCTTCACTGCCATCTTACGAATTAGAGTACTGAACAGAATTCACTTCCTTAGTCTAGCCATAATCAAGTCTGGGACTACAACAACTGGCTAATCTTCTGCCCCAAGTTATTAAACCCATGTACTGGTTTTCAGACGTCACTCAGGACCTTCTACACACACACACACACAGAGAAAAATCTCCTGAAGTCTCACACAACAAAAGAAATTCTCTGAGCAACTGAAACAATAATTGGGTGCGTTNTTTTTGTTTTGTTTTTTTTTGGTTCTCATTGGTTGTCTTCAAAAGGAGCATATTCTCATCTCAAGTATGGCACCCCAACAAGTGTTTAATCTTCTGATAGTTATCATTGTTCCCTAAACACATAACAACTACTCCAAATCAGTTTTCATCCATCTTTTAAATATTTCCCCAGATCTAAATGTTTCTGGCAATAAAATCAGCCGTCTTCAAAATTATCTCAAAATATATTACATCCTACGGCTTTGAGTTGTAGATATATGATAAAATACACATGAAACT
>VXBC01002573.1:22995-62494 GCA_013399945.1 Ploceus nigricollis | reverse complement strand
AGTATACTATTAGATCAGAACTTATAAAAACAAACAAAATAATAGCTGAATAAAGAATGCAGAATCTTAGGTTCTTTACTAAAGTCATGGAGTTTTTTCCTATTCTCTAACTCAAAAAAGTTACTTGTCTTCCACAAATTACTGAGATCTGGCATCAAGTCTGTTTTGTGTTTGGGGTTGTTTTTCAAAATTTTTATACTTTGATTCTCTTTATTGGCAAACATTCTTTAAAAAGTATTTTGAAACATCACTTAGGATTTTGTCAATTTTCTTCACTGCCATCTTACGAATTAGAGTACTGAACAGAATTCACTTCCTTAGTCTAGCCATAATCAAGTCTGGGACTACAACAACTGGCTAATCTTCTGCCCCAAGTTATTAAACCCATGTACTGGTTTTCAGACGTCACTCAGGACCTTCTACACACACACACACACAGAGAAAAATCTCCTGAAGTCTCACACAACAAAAGAAATTCTCTGAGCAACTGAAACAATAATTGGGTGCGTTTTTAACATAAATTTTGCTCTAAACACACTTTTTAATCAGCATTGTCACTTTCTCTGAACTATTCACTTCAACAACTTTGTGCCAGATTTTATGAATTGACAATCTAGATCCCAGAAATTAGCAAAATCTAAAAAAATAAACTGAATTTTAAAGTACTCCTTGTTTTCCTGAATAGAGATGAAATCCCAGAGGAGGTTGTGCTCTCTTTTCTATTCTTTGAAGTCTGCATCACAGGAATAACTGTTCAAAAGAGGAATGAACAACGCTTATCACCTNCATGAAACTTCCATAGATGTTTTATCCTAAAAGTCCTTCTTCAGCAAAGGAATACCAAATTTCAGATGCCAGCTTCCTATGGGGTACTTAAACCAGCTCTGTCCTTAATTTCCTTTAATTTGTGCCTTATCTCTGCACAACATCAGCAAATAAAAATTCCCAGTGGACGAGCAATAAATCTACCATTTCTGCTCTTGGCTTGACTTCCTTTCTACTGTTCCCATTAAATCCTCTTCCCTCAACACTAAAATCCCCCTTGTAATCCTTCTCCCTCTCCCCGCCCCATGAGAAGTCTTGCCTAAGACCAGAATGAGTAAAATAAAGCTGGTAACACCCTCCCCTGTCTCAGCTCTCCATGTCCTCCTCTAATCACTTTGGACAACATCATTGTCTTATTTGTTTTGCAAATCACAATATGGATGACATTTTCAACTCAGATAGTCTCTCAAATCCCAATTATTTGTCAGTTCACTGGATTTCTTCTACATAGCCTCTCTATTATATAGCTTTTCCTATCCATTCACACAGCTCATGTTCTTGCCCAAAATTCTTATCAGATCCATCATTACAGGCACCTTCTTCTCTACATGACACACAAAATCTTGCCTGTTGCAAAGGCTGTTTGTCTTTGTCATTCACCTTAACCACATCACTCCCCTTTGCCTTTGTGCATCCAACATAACTTGTTCTCATTTCTGAAGATTCTTTACTGTAATCTCACACCTGATACATTTTCCCACTTTTTATGGTGATGTTAGTTTCCACTGTACTAGCTAAACATTTCCAAGCAGAATTCACTAAAATACGCTTTGCTGAGATGCCCCAATTTTTTTTTTTTTTTTAAATGTGCTAAACCCACCACTTACCATGCTGGTCAATACCGTGTCACCATTTCCTTGTACCTCTCCAACCTGCCACAGCCTTCTGTTTCCTCTTTTCCTAACTGGCTTACATACATCTCTGTCTTGTGCCCTCAAAAATGGAGTGCCCTCCTTTATGGCTCAGGTTCCTAAATACTAAGACCTGTAAATGCTATTGGTAGTCTATGAGAGTTCATACATGGAAATATGGAAATGAGGGTTACTGTGAGACACCAAGAAGCAACCAGGTGTCAAAAAGCAAGGCTGGTTGTGTTGATGCTCTTCTCAGAGTCAAGTAAATATTTGTCTTGAAAAGAAACACAAGCCTACAATCAGGCCAGAGCAAGGAAGGTACATAACACCTATACTTTAGATGCAAACAATTTTATAAAATACATATGCTGTACACATATACCCACATATATACATGTATTTTTGTGGCAAAATATCTAATCTCAGAAAACAAAACCTAATAGATACAAAGTATACTCTTGCTTTATATTTCAGCATATATCTCCTTAAGATGGCAACTCATCTTCCAATACCAGAAAGTACAAAATCATCTCTACATTTAGTATCATTTCAGACAAGCCCAGTTCCAGCTCAATAATAGACCAGCAGTGATTCACCACTTATGAACCAGCAGAAACTGTAGGGAGGCAAAAGAAATTTATACCACAATTTCATACATGACTAATTTTAAAACATTCTTGGCTGGACTACTTCCCATTAATTGCCAACTTGGCAGATCTTTCTTAAGGCAAGTAATTTAATGACTGGTCAAGGACCTTGCAAGAGTTACCAGACCTGATTTTTACCTGCTTGCAAATGACGAGCAAACAATACGATCTTTAACTTCACCTTACTACCTCAGTTTTAACAATCCTGTCTTACACCTGTGTACATATATATAGGTCTTCTTCCCTCATTGTCAAGCTGTGCTGAACATGTAACAGTTTGAGCCCAGGTCACTAAGAGACAATGACAGAAGCTACCAACATAATTTACAATTACCTCCATAAGGGCATGCGTGCATAGTAAAAGACAGCATACACTTAATTGCCTGCGTAAGACAGCTTAACTCTTTGCTTCATGAAGTAAATTCTCCCTCTGTGAGGTGTTACGAGGAAGCCTTCCCATCTTCCCTTGTTCATTCCTTTTAAACTACTACCCTACTTATAAAAGAAGGAAGAAGGCAAAGAGGAAAGCTTATAAGGGAAATGTAAACAGTCTGGAACAATAATGGAAATAAAAGACTAAGAATAGGAACAAAATCCTGGCAGGTTTGTGTCCTCCCTGGAGAACATGCAGCAAAGATCATGAGTATTTCAAATACTAGGCTAAATCCTGCACTAAAAGCCTTTAATGTTGTAGAGGTTACAGGTCACTTTCTGCTGTGGTGTGCACTGCGTGCCCACACCTAACACACGTATGCCCAAAGAAACCACTATGAAATATTTAAACAGTGCTCCAAAAATACATAACCACCACGTATAAGTACCCCTGGTCAGACACTGGCATCCTCAAACATGCAGGTGGTTGTTTCACTTCCCCGTGCTTTATGGGAATCCCTAGAGAATGCCAGAAGGCAAGCAGCATTCAGCACAAAGTGTTTCTTTTTGTTAAATTGCTGCCATGTGTTAAGCATTGCTTTTTTTGGTATAAAGTAAATCAGCCACATTTATAAACAGAAAACAGAGATCAACTACATGTATTCTCAAAATTGTCTGATGATATCAAAGTAGTAATGTACAGGCATGGGAAGAATAACGACATTTCTTTTATTTTGAATTAAATTACTTTGCCAATCTTCAAACTCATTTAGCAAAGTACTCTGCTTCACCAGGTATATATCTAGATATGAAGTAGTTAAACATAATGGAAAGCATGACATTTAAGATTATTGTCTGGTAAAAATATGACCTTTATGAAACAGTTACACAACGGAAGGTAGAGTTACTGAAAAAAAAATATTTTTAACTGTACAATGGCAAGGTAATTAATAACACACATTATCAGTACTTACAAAAGAGAAGTAAATCGCTGAATTTACTTTCACACACTATTTTGTTTAAAGAAGAATCAAAACTGGAGACAAGCTGCATTTAACAAGAAACATTTCTGCTGTTGAAAGTGACATGGAAATAAAGCGTGCCAAGAAGAATTTTTGTAAAAAAAAAAAACCTCATGAAGTCAGAGAAAGGTCTACATTCAAGTATAATACTTCAACAGAAATCCACAACAGCATGAAATTAGGCAACTGAAAGGTAATGACAAATGCTACATCTGACACTCTGTCCTTATCTAACCCTATTATGCCTTAGGACTATAGCACGCATAATATATAAGATCACACATCTTCCTGGACATTAATGTAATCACCAACAACAAAATGAGTTGAATAGTTTATTTTAAGACCCAGTTTTCAACTTTAACTGCTGCTTTCCATTTCCAAGTTTAGTCAAAGCTGCAATGTTGGTTATAACCACTTTTTCTGGCTACGTTTTTTAGAGAACAAAAGAAAAGAAAAAAAAGAGAAAAAACACACTGTACACAAGAAAACAGAAAAATTTAAGTGTTCTGTATGAATCAAATGTGGGTTTAGGGACTTCTAACTAACATATTCTATATATAGATATACAGAATAGAAAACAAGATCCAAAGATGGATGTAATTTGGAGTAAATTTCCGAAAGACATGAAAATCTACTTAGCAGACATCTGGGACCCAACAATTTCATTTTGAAATCCTCACCACTCCTTATTCTCCACTTAAAGCACAGAATTTTCTGTGCAGAGTATCATTTGGTATACAAAGGGACTGAAAGCCTACCAATGAGGAACAAGGAAATCACCATCCTAAGCAGGAAGAAATGTTTGTGGCAGAGACTGGAACTGCCTCTTCCTATTCTTTTGCCCATACTCTTGCCACCTGGACTACAGAAACATCAGGGTGTTCTATTCAAGATCTTTGATAAATCCGCATCTGAGGCCTCATGAAAATAATCAGCTGCTGGCTGAAAAACCTTGTAGAGTGCAACTTCATGTGAAATTCATTCAGGCCAAAAGATGGCTTAAAGTCTCTAACAGGAACCTATAAAATATACTGGAGGTAGTTTGCAACCTGAAGTACATCAGTCATACACCTACATGTTTGCTGGATTGAGTCCCAGATGTACCAAGCCCATAAATGAAAGAAGAAACATGATGTTATTAATCTTTTGAACCCTCACAAAAGCAGGTTTGAGCTTTGGTCTTACCAGAGACAATAAAAAAAAAAAAAATTTAATTCCTATCTTCTTTTTATATAGATACATTTACTCCTGAGCCTTTATTACAAAGTCCCTAGCAAGGGTATCTTTCGTAAGGAAATATGCACACAAGCCCCGAGTTCAGGAGGCCTAAAGCAAGAAACTGGGATTGGTCCTGGGTTTGTCTGCAAGTGAGATGCCTGCTCTTCCCTTATCTTCTTTCCCTTCTTCCCATACTCTAGCTATGGTAGAAGTATTCCTAAGTCACTGGATCCACACATAAGGCTTTCAGCAGCTTCCCACTGAACTTGCAATTATGAACCACATAGGTCTACCTAGGTAATTTCCCATATTCCTCCCTAACATTTCATCGGCAGCTTTTACTTTGTGGATCACAGCAGTATTTTCAAACTTACACCAACTAATAGAAGAAATACTGCACTCACCTCCACTGGCAGACAGTAACACATTACATTTGCTAAAAGTCACAGAGCTGTGGAGAAACAGCAAGATTTTATCTCATCTAGACAAAGGAGCACATGAAGAGGGTAAGATGAACTCTACCCGGCCTTTTTCAGGAAGCTGCTGCATCCAGGTTGAGGAAACCTGAGACAACCATTGCAAAACAAGAGTTTGCATTACACTTTTCCCCTGGCAGCTGTATATTGAGGCCAAAATTCATCTGGAACGATGAGAGGTAAACAATGGAGATGAGTGACACATGGCAGAATAACTGCATCCAGGTATCCATGAGGCTCTAATCTCACTGTGGTGGGAGTGAGGAGATTGTCTTTCAACAAGGAGAAATGTGTTCCTTTAAAAGCTTTCTATTCTCCTCTCCAGCAATCATGCCTGGCCAGTACCTATGCAGCTTGGTACTGAAACTGTTCGCCCAAACCGATGACTTGCAGTAAAGAAAATGTCACAAAAGTGCCCAAAAATTGTAAAATTCTTACAGAATTGGTGGGGAGAAGAGAGGGAGAGGGTTCTGGGTTTCTGAGTTTCTGATTCTCCTGGGATCACTCACATGCCATGAAATGGTTCTTGTGACCCTCACTGTGAATCACTGTTCTAAACAAAAGAAGTTTCTCAACAGCATGAATCATGAATCATTCCATGTGTTGGAAGGGACCTTAAATACCATCTAGTAGTTCCAGAGAGTATCTAGCTAGTTCCAGCTCCCTGCCATAGGTTAGGACATCTTCCACTAGACAAGCCCTCAAAACCCCCTCCAACCTGGCCTTGAATACTTCCACACATAAGAAAGAGATTCACAGCTTCTCTGGGCAAAATCACAGCAGGTTCTCCTATTTACACAACTCTTATGCTTTCATCATGACACCTGTATTTACAACCCTTCACTTTCAGAACACTTAAATTATGCTTCCAAATTTTAGTGGAACCATTGGCTAGGCATTTGGATAGAAGAAAAAAAAAGTTTTGGATTCTGCTTGATATTCACATCCCCAGGCAGCCATAAAATGAGATACGAGAGCGTCTGCAAAGCTGAGAAGGAAATAGTGCAGCATTGTAAAATTAGCAGCTGCTGACCCATAACTAATTTGCAATGGCAGTATTTTTCAACCTCATTAATGAAGTAGGATCTTGAAATACAAAATACTGACCAAAAAAAGGTTAAATACAGCAAAAGCAGCTTCCTAAGCAAATTATCTAGGCTCTGTTATGGATGGCCTGTCTAGAAACTTTGCAATAGACTGAAAAAACAGAAATGAAAACTTGTGTTATGAAGCCTGGTAGATTTTCATTACTTCCTGAGTACATCCCTTCAGCAGTAACTTACTAAAAGAGCATTTTATTATAACTTGATGGGTCATTTTGTAAAACTGTGGGACTTTAGTCAAAATAACTCACTAAAGAAACAGCATGAGTAATAGTGCCATTTACACACAAATAAATATGTGCAGATTTTTCCTGTAGTAACTAACCATATTACAGAGTAGCCCAAAATTTAGTCCACATCTATATGATATTTTCAGACATTGTTCATGATTATGCTGTTTGATAACACGTATCTGTAAGTGTGGGGTTTTTGCTTGCTCCCTTCCTTAGGAGGGTGAACAGTACTGTCAGGAACCAACATTATTAACTACACAAGTTTACATCTTTGACAATTATTACTAGCTCTGAGCAGCAAGTGTTGAAAATATTGCACATCTGCTGAAATCCCTGAACAGCCATTTACTTCTTATGGAAGTTGCTTTGTAGAGACTGCAGGACATGGCTGTACAAGCACTGGACTGCACTCTCATACCAGCACTAGCACCGTTTTTTTCTGCACAACTCCACAACGTGCTTCTGTACACAGGTGCCTGTTTGGTACTGTTCCTTATATTTTCTGTCTCTGCAAGGACAGCTTCTCTGTCCTTTTGTCTCTTCATGGAAAGATTATTTTCCTTGCTGTAGTGGGCCTATCTGGTTTGGAGCTGACACTCCTCATAGCCGACCTCATAGTGCTGTGCTTTGCACTTGTGTCTAGGAGGGTGTTGGTGACGCACCCACATGTTGCCTGCTGCTGATAATCACCCACACAGCACTAAGGCTGTCTCTCCAACACCCCCAGGGGCCAGGAGGCTGGGAGTGGGCAAGAGGTTGGGAGGGGATTCAGCCAGGACAGCTGACCCCAGCTGACCCAAGGGACATCCCATCCTGTACAGTGTAATACTCAGCAATAAAGTTAGGAGAAAGGCAAAGGAGAAATGCATTCATTATTAAGGCGTATTATTAAGCTTCTGAAGCAGCTGCCATGTTTAGTGGTATTTCTATTTCTCCCTGAGTGGGTGCACATCCCCTGCAGATGGAAGTAGCAGCCAAATAGTTTTGCTTTGCTTCCATAGGCAGCCTTCTCTTTTCCTCATTCAACTGTCTTGAACTCAACCTATACTTCATCTCATTTTCTTGCCCTGTTCTGCTGAAGAGGTGGAGTGAGAAAACAGCTAGGTGGGCATCTGGGTGCCAAAATTTTCCTTTCCTCTGTCTTTACATTGGAGTGTACAGGCCAGGAAAGCTCCTCATATAATATCACCCAGAGATCACCAAACACTTAATCACTGGAGCTTCTCCACGTGTCATTGGGTATGTCACACATTTTACAGTTGGTAAGATTCTGTCCCTTGTGTGCTCTTTGTGGCAGCACTGATAAAGCACTGCTTTTCAAAGCAGTGCTGAAGACTCATTGCTTTGTCCTCCATGCTGCATAGACTTGGAGATCATCCCAAGACATGGCCTAACTAAGCTTTTCTTTCCAATGCGTTTTAACCTTGTTAGCGATAGGCAGACAGGCTAGTATCTTGCACATTTTTGTGGCAGTCCTCAGGAAGTACATGCTACCAAGAAATGAGGAACTTGTTCAAACAATATACCAAACAGACCAGATATGTGTATCTACTCATTTACTTTGTCAGAGACTGTGGAAGTTTTAATGGCTGAATTCAGGTTGCTTGGAGAAAGCTTCTGCACCTTGCCTCAACATTCATGCTAGATTTAGGCCAGGAGTTTAACTACTGCTTATGAACACGGCCTTACTATCTCCATGTATTGTTTTTTAACAACCATCTGATTCTGGAAAATTTCCCCCACAAAATATTGTTAGGTGATCAAATTTGTTCTGCTCTGAGCCCATACTTGATGATTCTTGATAGAATAATGTTTGATTAACATAATCACGCTCCTTTCAAAGAAAAAATGGGCAACTGTGGTATCACCAGTCTGACCTCGTGAAACAGTACAGACAGGTGTCTCAGCAGGACGAGGGCTGGGATGCAAAATTAAAAGAGGAAGTTGCAATGGTTCTTCCCTGTAGAGGATCTGCAATTTGAAAGGAAACATTTGCCACTATGCCAAAATTCCCTGACACAAATGTGTCACTTACAGACCACAGAGGCTGGGAAAAGCAGAAGGCCTGCACAAAACAAACAACAAAATCTTGTTCTTTCTGTACAAGAAGTCATCCGCCACTGAGTATTTAGAAGAAAATTTTGCAGTGTCTCCATAAAGTCCTACTACATTTTCATGTATAAGGACTTTACTTGCGTAAGTGCCCTTCACTTCTGCCCTACTGTGTTCTTGATGGGTATCAGGGTCAAACCTCCTCCAAGTGGAGCCAGAGGAACACTTGGATTTTTCCATGGAACTAAGATCGCTTCCTTTGTTTGATGGTGCTTTGGGACCATTGCATCTTTAGTGCTTTTACAGTGTTAGGAACGTACTAATCTTTAATAGTGCCGCTTTAGATGAATATTTAAGTTCTTGCCAGCTTCCCAAAGAAAGCAAATTATTGGGGAGCACAAAGCCTCTGCTCTTCTCAAGGTGGCTGATGTCATTCTACAACTATGCAATTCCAAGTGCACCATTTGCATCTCTCTGGTCAAAGACACTTTTCAAGAAGTTTCTCCCCTGCATAAACATGGAATCCCTGAGAGGAAGAACTCTAGAAAAGAAAAAATCCTTGGTAAACCTTTTCAATTGTGAGAAGAGTTCATCCAAAAGAAGAGAAATGCCCACATTCCCATCACAGTATGTAGGAAGTGTTGCTTTTGCAGAAAGTACCTAGGGCTCTTTGTATATCCTGGGCAAAGCACAGCAGTTTGGTTTTTTTGTTGTTTATTTTGCTTCCTTCTTCAGCATGGCCTTCCCCTCTCCCCCCATCTCCCACATGGGTATTTTTATTCCCGGAGCTCGATTCAGTCATCACCTTTATTTCCAATGCCCCTATTTTGTTTCTTCTCTTTTCTTCCTGAACAATCCAATTTGTCTTTATTTTTAAATGTTTTGTTTCCAGAAACACCTAGAGATTCTACTAGAAGACACTCCAACCTCCAGCCTATTTGTAAAAAGGAAAGAACATCACTAGCCAAGTCTCTGTTGAAATTAATAAAGCTTCCCTAGGGGCAAAAGGAGATGGGGGTGGGGAATCACCTTTTTGGAAGAAAATTCACAGTAATTACTAACGGAGTTTAATGGGTAATATTATAATTTAATAGTTACACCAGATAGCTATTAAAATATATTATCATATATTAAAACATCTTATTAGGTAGTGTGGTTTACTAACCAAAAAAAAAAGCAGATCACTATGGATGAACCATGAAGTTCAAGCAGCAAGATTCTGTTGCTCTGCTGCTGCTGTCAGCTGTGGATAAAAGGGGCATTAGCTGAAAAATGGACCCCACGCAGCATCTTTCAAACTGTCACCTTCATGCTACCAGAAGACCTTGCTTCCCTCTAATGTTTTTCCTATTAGTCTGTTAAAAAAAAAAAATCCCTACTATTAAGTAGTGTAAGCCACACTCTGGAAAGAATGAATTTCAGAGGCCAGTGAAGGTCTGTGCACTTACTGCTCAGAAATTCCTATTCCTCTAACTTTGAAAACAGACTCATCAAGTTCAGCAGAACTGCTACTGTGCTTAAAATATCTGTATGTGTGTTTATAGATCTAAACTCTGTAGTGCTTTCAAGATAATCAAAATTGATGTACAGCACATCTTTTCTGCATTTATGTAACATTCAGATTTCCCAGGAAAACTGCTAAATTAAATGACAAAGTCCAAACTCCAACAGGAACAAATTCACCACTAAAAAGTTATAAAAATAAAACAGTTCAATTGAGGGTATATGAAGTAGAGAACACATAAAAATAATTGAGGAAAGAATTGCCCTGGAAACAAAGCTACTTCAATTACAGTGTATTTTGATCCCTTTATGATGAACATACATTGTAAATTTAAAAAATATCTTGTACATTGCCAGCTACAGAAAGTTGTATCAAAGTGTTTTTATCAAGTGACCAGACTCATGTTTATCACACAGCACAGCTTTTGTTACAAGAAAAGCTTCTTTAAAATTCTAATATTCTAATTGCAGTTAGCTGGAGAATCTTTTGAAATATAAACTGAGTATCAAACAGTCTTCTACTGAAGCAACACAAACCTATGTAAGCATACCCTGTACACAAACATGAAAGCCTACTTCCAGCTCCAGTTCATATTTATTTTCTAGTATTCAGAAATATTCATTCTGGGTCCAAGATGGCAAGAGCTGTCAACTGGCATGTTTTAACTAAGTCTGTGGCACTTTAGATTACATCCCGTGCCTCCTGGTGAAAGTTCAAATTCACACCTCTACACTTGGACATGTCACTTGTAAAAAGTGGCCAGTGATAGTTTTTCTCCATTATTACCTGGCAGAATTTCATCTGCTCCACCCAAATGCAGACCTGACCACAGCAATCCATCCCACTGTCACTTCCATAATGTCTCCTACTTATGGCTAACAATGGAAGCTACAGCTTGTAAATCATGCAGCCATATGTCCTCAAATTTGAGCTAGTGGATATGGAGTGAGTAAAAATATATGTATTATATAATTTTTATATATATATAAACCACCTTTGTGTTTCATACAGAAAAATTCTTCTGTAACTAGTAGAGAGTTTGGATCTGACTGTCCTATAAGAAACTGTCTCCACACGTCACTAAACCCTGGGCTGATCACACTGATACAGCAGCTTAAAATACCCAACCTCAAGCTGTTGATCTGGGGCACTGCTACTGAAGACAGACAGAAAATCTTGCAAAATTTCCCTCTTTAAGAAGCAACACGAGGTACTTATTTGCCAAAACAGAAGCCACAATCTCCTAAGTGGAAAGTTCACTTCTTTCTTCAACTGATCTCTCAGTGAGGAAGCATGGTTGGTGTGTGATGGTTTCTTCACAGGGAGCAGGGATCACGGCCCTGAAGGAGAGCTTGCACACACTCCATCTAGGCTAACGTGCCAAAGACATATGTACCAACAGTCTTCATCTCCTATGGATGCACATAAGGATCTATCTGAACTCCAGCCATAAACCTCAAGTAAAGCCAAACTTTTCTGCATAAAGCTCCTTGAATGTAAGCCAACAGAGAAAAGAAATCCAGCGCTTTTAACCACAGACATGTGTTCATGCCAGCCAGCCCAAATCAGTAACTGGCAGTCAACGGCCTGCAACAGCTGACATTTCTTCCTCTCTCTCAAGTGGCTTGCAAAGATATACTCATGGGTAAGCTGCTGCAACGAGCCAGGATGTACCAAATGGAAATATGTATGATAGGAAGAACTATCTTCACAAGAAACACTTGTAATCACAAAGAAGAAAGATGGAAATGTGCATTTCTGACCAGTTGTGGTGGTTTAAAACCATTTGGAAATTAAACTCCAGATAAGCCTTTCCCCTTCTCTCAGCCCCACTCCAGTGAGAGAGGGACAAAGACAGAGACTATGGGTTGAGATAAACCTACTGAAAGCAAACAGCAGTGGAGTAAGAAACTCAGTGACAGCAGCAATATTAATAACCAAAGTACACAAAAGAGAAGGTGCTTTGCAGAGAAAAGGTGTTCACCACACCTCAGCTCAGCTCGGCCACTGGGACAAACACAAGATGGCAGATGCTCTGCATAGCTAGTGTTCCCCTTCCCCAAGCTTGAGCCAGTGAGAAACAATGAGGGACAAGCTGGATCGTCCACACTGTGCCATGCGTTCTGCTTTTGGACTGTTCCATTCCTCTGGCTTGACTACACACAGTGTTGTCCTCTTCCAGACTGCTCCGCTGGTTTGACTCCACGTAGTGGCACTCGCTCTGGACCACTCCACTCAGCTGCAGTGGACTTGGCTGGGGCTTGGCTTGGGCTCAGCTCCTTTTGACTCGGTTTGCCGCTGCTTTGTTCCCCCACCTGCTTCCAGCACTGGTGCCACGGCACTGGCGTTTTGCTGAGCTCAGTTGTGTTCACTGCTTAGAGCTGCATTCTTCCTGAGGAATGGGAAGGGACAGGTGGCAGCAGGAGAGGGACAGAGTCCACAGCACTGGTCCCAGGAAGAAATGGAACAAAATGGTGCACTTCTGCTGTACACTCCTTTTTCTCCTGAAACCAGGCCCCCAGCGATAATGTGCATAGTATAGAACAGCAACCGCTCCCCTTGCGAGCAAACCTAGGATACCAGTGTCCATGAGCACTCCAAAGAGCACCCACAAAATAAACACCCTCCAGGTGGAAAGCAGAGGGAAATGGTGAGGTGAAGCAGAAAGAAACTCCGTCTCCCTTTGCCAAGCCCTCTACTCGTTTTAACAAATGAGCCATTAGCATCTCCAAATTATCTGGCCCAAGCTACAGCCAGCTCCCTTTTATCCAAGCCCAGGCTCCAGCCAAACATTAGGAAATTAGCAGCTGGGTCCAGCACAAGGGCAACAGGCCTGCATATCATCAGCACCGCGACATCAATGAGTCCCAAGCTGCACTCTCCTTCACCACTTTTGTCTATGTATTAACTGCACGTGGCCATGGAAAGGAGCCTACTTACCTGAACCATTCACTACAAAGCCTGAAGGCAAATTATTACCCACTGAGATTTCTTTGAAGGAACGGGGGAGCAGAAAGAAATAAGAGATTCTAGATACCCTTACAAGAATTGTACAAGGACATTTAATGAGAGTTCTGCACTACCCCTTATTTGAATTAGTGTGAACATTAGCCTAGTCTTTTCTAAAGAGAAGTCTACAAAAAAGGCAAGAATGGTCTCCATGGTTACACTACACACAGGTGTGAACTTAACTATCAGAGAATAAAGAAACAAAACTTCCCAAATACTGCAAAAACTCTCACTATCACTTCAGAATCTCTTTGCCCCAGGAAGTATAGATAGGGCAATTAACTCTAATAGTACATTAATTTTCCCATTATCTAAATGATGGCAATAACCAAGGCATATAATAAACTGTTTCTCCAAAGACTAAAAAACTAAATATTAAAGTAGATGTTTTTGTTCTTCTTAAGCTCACTTTGGCAGCCTCTTAGTTAGATGTCCTGGTAAGACCTCATGGACATTAAATGTGGTGACTTCTTATGTTTCAGGAGAGTAATAGAAAAAATTGACATATTCCTACACAGTGCAGTATTCCAAATGAAATCCTCAGATTTCCTAACTCACAAGTCAACATTACTTAGCTGTAAAGTGGTATGCCTTTTATGACACTGCAGAGTATATGTAATACCCAGGGCAAAAGAAGTCCTCACATTAAAAACAATCAGATTAGCATAATAAGAGGAGAAAGCAAAGCTGCGGGAACATTTGGGGAGCTTTTCATTTTTTTTTTCCCTTTAAAGCATTTCAATTCCTCCAGCCAAAGTAAACACATTACAGATTAGTCCTCAAAAGCGCTCTCAGCCAAGAAGTAAGTTACTGTAATTTGAAGAATGATGCTGGGAGCTGAGCTACACTTTAAAAGCCTCCATGGCATATAGTAGATGTGGAGGGCTCAGAACACAGACTGCATGTAAGTACATGTTAAAGCTTTCTGACCTAATAAAGATATTCAAGAGACAGTGAGCTAGCTAGAGCACCACTAATGCACAGTCCTTTTACTGTCATTGTGGAATTAAGAAAGCATGATGTTAGTTTTCACTCGTACCATTCCTGTAATAGAAAAGGCCCTCCACAAAACACAGCCCCCTTGACTGCAATCAACTCCCCTTGTTGCTGAAACAACATGGAAATGCAGCATGTCAGCATCCAGGGATACTCACCACAGTCAGGCAGCATTCTGCCATCTGTGAATGATTAAAAAATTAAAAGCCACAGACACTGAAAAATAATATCTTAACAAAAAGATTTATGGGAGAGGAAAACTGGGAAAAGCTCTCTCAAAATTCAGAGTCTGAACCTGGGAACACAAGATGTTTGGAATCTGTCTCAGGGACACTGGGCCCTACAAATATTACTAACTTGCATTTACACAACTTCCACTTTCCATACGTGATATTACTTAGGATGAATAGCAAAATAGGCAAGCAGCATGGAAGGTATGTGCCCTGATCACACACCTATGGCATTCTGCTCAGGGAACTTCACGGATTAAAGCAATGCCTATTCTGTGTTTTATGCAATGATTATAAGAATTAATTGTTAATCATATATGAGTACTGCCAGTGCATTTATAGTTAGTGAATAATGTTCTTCAATAAAATATTAGTACTTAAACGATAGAAAATGTAATTCGCTTAACTTATAATAAAGTTGCTAATGAGCTTCTTTTAGAAAATCCCAGCTTGACACAATATGAAATATATGAATACTACTTATTACAGTCACACCCAATTCCTAACTGTACACCCAGAAAAGGCACCCCTTTTTACTTCATCTATTCCCCTCAAAAATGTACCTTTGAGTGCACTCAAAAGGTAAGAGACTTCTTTGGATTTTGAAAGGTATCAGAAACACGTGTTTACTTTTTCTTCCTCAAAATGGAATCATTATGTTTTCCCATAGAGATACGCAGACCTAAAGCACATTAACACAATCATACCCTTCTTCAGCCCTCAAAGACACCCTCCAAAGTTTTCTAGCAAGTTTACAGGGCACTGATCAGGTTTTGGCTGTCTTTGGTGCTCTTTATCATCAGAGATCATCAGAATGCATGAATTAGGTGCTGCAACTACCTCTCTTGCTTCTACTTGAAAGATGTGCTGGATGGTCAGCGTTTCCTCTCGACTTCCACCTGTTCCTGTGTCAACACAGCTGAAGGTCAATCATGAGCTACCTCAGTTGTACAGGTAATCCATGTTTTTCTAAATTATTGCACAACAGCATATAGCTGGTGAAGAGAGGCTATAGAAAAGCTGCTGTCCACCACTCCCACAGTATCAGAAATTCCACCTACATGCTGTTCCCAGCTGAAGGACCTGAACTGAGTATGCAACCATCCTCGACTCTTTGTCTGAGCAATGCAGAGAAACAGGTATCTTTAGAAGATGTCAGCCATGCTAAGACCAAAGTCTACATTTACAAATACAGACCTATAAAGGTATCTGCCTCTCTTCACACAAAGGAAAGCTGGGTGATGTATGTTTCTAGAATAGATGGCCTTGTTAAACACTTATTTTTAAAGTTACCTGGGATGAATTCAGGCTACTTTTTCTCAAGATGCAAACAAACTCCTCATTTTCTCAGCAACATCAAAGACATCAAGAGTATCTAGGACACAAAACAGTTTTGGTCATAGTTTACTAGACATCTTAAGAGACTGATGCATATGACAGTTAAAAAAAACCAAAACAACTGAGAAAAATAAGAAGGCTGTGATGACATCCTCTCACACAGAGGTTTTCAATAAATACACTGCCTCTCTTGCTACCTCTCCTAGTTCCAAGAAATGACATTCTAGATTTTCATGCCCTGTTGGCTGTGCTGCATGCTGCAGAAATACAAGCAGATGATTGATGGGGTTTGCACTATGGAAGCCCTGGCTGCTGGCAAATGTACACTTGAAAAGGGATCCAGGTATCTGAGCCACAGCAGGAACTAACAGAGTCTGTAAAACCATTTCTGTCAGATTTATATTTAGTGTCTGACAAATGCAGCTCTACTTCTGTCTGCTTTTTGATTACAATAGCTTTGGTTAACAGAAAGTATTTATACTAATTCCTGGCGAAGCAGGTATTCAGAACTAGGCAATGTTTGGGAAAGATTCCATTGAAAGCTTTCATGGAGCATGAAGGAGCTAATGAGTGCTGGGAGTTTTTCAAGAACACTCCCCTGGAAGCACAAAGAGTCCATCCCCTTTAAAGGTAAAGGAAGCAGATGGAACAAGAAATCCCTTTGTCTTAACTGTGAGCTTCTGAGCCTGTTCAAAACCAAGAGGAGCATAGCAGAGATGGACAAGTAGACAAATACCAGCTGAGAACTACAGGGCCAGTGGTTGCAGAAATGGTGTCAAAGATGCAAATAGAAAAACAACAGCTCAACTCAAATGGAAGTAGGCCCAAGATGCAAAAAACTACAAGAAAGAGTTTTTCAGATATGTAAACAAAAGGCAGGTACAAAACGAAAATATTGACCTGCTGTTAAACAGGAAAGATTAATTAGTCACTAACAACGGTGACAAGGCATAGGTTCTCAGCTCTTTCTTCACCTCTGTCATCACCAACAGTGTTGGGCCCCAAGCCTTGGAAAAACAAAAAGCCAGGTTAATGCAAACACAGAGCCATTGTCAGTGATGGAAGAGTTGGTTTGTGAACTCAAGCTTGACCCAGAAAATCCATGGGCCCCGACAATATTCTCCTGGGGGTTTTGGAGAGCTGGCTGATGTCATTGGGATTAAGCAATGGATATTGTCTACCTGGACTTCTCCAAGACTATCAATACAGTTTCCCATGGCTTCCTCCCTGGGAAACTGATGCACTGAGGTCTAGACAAGTGGTCCATGTGGTGGTTGGGAACTTTGCTGACCATTGGCACTCAGAGGGTTATGGTAAAGAGCTCCTTTACAAGCTGGCAAGCTGCGGGATCTCACAGGGATCAATACAGGGCCTAATGCTGTTTAATGTTCTCATAAGTGATCTGATGATGGGATCAAGTGCAACTGGATGAAATCTGCCAAAGATATCAAACTGAGCAGGGAAGTGGCACTTTGTAAGGGAGAGCCATTCCACAGGAAGACCTGGATAGGCTGTAAGAGTAGGCTAACAAGAACTTCATGAAGTTCACCAAAGACAAATGTAAAAACTTGCAACAGTGGAAGTATAATCCAGCAGTGCAGCACAGGCTGGGATCTCCCTAGCTGGGTAGCAGCTCTGTGGAAAGGGAGCTGGGGGTTCTGGTGGACAAGCAGCTCAATAGTAGTGAACAGCATGCAGCTGCTGTGGCAGAAGAAGCCAACAGGATGCATCATCAAGGGCATCCCCAGCAGAGATAAAGAAGGTGTTGTCCCAACCTACTCAGCGCTTGTCAGGCCACACCTGGAATACTGTGCTCAGTTTTGGTCCTCACTAAGCAAACAGACGTGGACAGGATGGAGAGGGCCCAGAGATGGGTCACAAAGGTGATGAAAGGAGTGGGAAGCCTGGCACAAGAAGAAAGGCAGTTGTCTCAGCCTTTCTGGAGGCTTTGTTCAGCCTTGAAGAAAGAAGGCTTAGGGGAGACCTTTTCACCATGGTCCAGTATTTAAAGGGTGGCTACAAAGGTGTCACATTGAAAAGACAAAGAGTAATGAGTTACTCCTGGGGAGATTACAATATGACAGATGTAGAATGTTTTTCACAACAAAAACAACCATACACAGGAATAATTTCTTCAGTGAAATGGTGGATTTCCCAACATTAGACACTTCTAAGATTTGGCTGGACAGGGTGCTGGGCCATCTTGTTTAGAATGTGCTTTTGCCATAAAAAGTTGGTTGGACCAGATGATCCTTATGTTCCCCTGCTATTCTATGATTAATAACAGCCCAGATTCCCAATCTATATAATTCAAAACACAACTGGCAGTAAAATTCCTTTTTTTTTTCTACGAGAATTGATATGACTTAGACAGTATATTTTCACACATTTTCAAAAAGTTTGGATAGTTTCCCAGGTGACTGTATCCAGGTCCCAACATATCCAGGGTGTTCCTAAGCAGCCTATACTAGGCAGTCCTTGCTCTCTACCTGAACCATGTGTCACATGCATTTTGGGTAGCCCTCCTATCCTTCATTTCTTCAGAGAAATGTGATCTGAAAATGCAAAGGTACCAAAAAACAACATGCTAGATAAATCACACCTTCTCCCAACTATGTTCTTATAGACACACAGAATTTATAGCTCAGAGCTAACACAGTCAGTTTTACCTTACTTAGACTTGTATTTCTCTGTTTCTCTTTCCTAAAGTACACTGAAACAAGACACCTTACAGGAATATTGGGATCATATTTTCCTCCCATATGACTCTACTGAATCACATCATGTTGCCCTATCACCCATATGGGACATTTCCTTCCTTCTAGGACAGTCAGTCATGCAAAGCAAACTGCTTTCCTGAAGAAGTCAGCCTAGCTTCCTAGAGTTCAGCAAGGTCCCCGGGGTCTTATTTATAAACTTACTTTGTTCTGCTTCTGGAAAAATAATGAATGTTTCCACTGCTTTCCCTACAGAGTAATTTGGCTGAACACTTCTCCTAAGACTCCAGCACCAGTAGCTCCCACTTCGGTGGGCACCATCAAGGCTAATGGCCATCTATCACTCCTGCTCCAGGCTCCAACTGCGTATTGCTTGAGGCATCCCATGATAAAGCAACTGAACCAGAATTCATAAATGGAATGCTGAGATTACATAAATACAGCAGTTTCCAAACCAACTTGCTCAAGGAGTTTCTGAAAAAAAAATCAAGCTTTTTCAGAAAGAAAACTTCCCTGCACTGAGGCAAATAATCCTCTGTGTTATTTATATGACATAAAAGTTTGTGCAGCCAAACAAATGAGATTAGAAATCAAACCTTAGTCAGAATGATACTCTTATCACAATATAGCAGCATTCTGAAGAAACAAACTATACATTTTTGTCCCTTTGGATGTGTTTTTCTAAGAGCTTGAAAAAGGAACACCAACATTTTTTATGTAGAGAACATTGAACATTCAGTCAAAACATTTAAAAATTGACAACAAAATTCTTAACTAGAATAAAGAAAAATAAGTACTATACTGCACACAGAGGAAAACAGCTGGACTACAAAGTTGTTATGAATGCTACTGAGCTTTCCTTGGCTTTTACCAAGAGAAAGGCCCTCTTTTCCTTAACCAAAACTAGGGGCATAGAGGAGCAGAAATGGAGGGTTTGAGGCAGGAATTAAAGAAATGAAGTCAGGAAAAGGATCAAGAAAAGGACTTTCCCTCTTCTTTCCTTCCTTCACTTTTAAGAACTGAAAATGCTTATGTGCAAATGGGGTTTTTTTATTATGTACTCTTGTTGTCACTTTTAAGTCCTCTAGACACAAATCTGTGGAAGATGAATAATCAAAGATATATTTGAACATAGTCTCTCCAAAATGATGAACAGCAATTAGCAACAACCTTTACAGAGAGAAGTATCATAACAAACAACCACTGGGATAATTCTCCCATTATATCATTTAAGGGAATGACAGCACACAGAGCCCACAGAAGTGAAGTTCCACCATACATCTCTCTTCCACGACTGTAATGACAATCCAGAGGAGTGTGTTGATCCTGTGATTGTTCTTATCTGAAATGGAAGCTCAAACATAGAAAAAGGAAGAACATCTTCCAACACTAATGCTACCATAATTTTAACTTAAAAAAAAATTGTAGCATAGACAAAAAGACAATAAACAAGGTTTCACAAACTAAACAGCAAAACTAAAGAGAGTTTTGCTATTCTACTATCCCCAGAAAACTTTCCTTGCAGGGAAAATGCTATCTATTCTAGAACCTGCGACTGTATTCTAACTTAAATACACAAAAATGGCAGAAAGAAATGTTATCACACAAAATTAAGTACTACCTATCTTGAAAACTGTAAATCTGTTCTGGTTAGATGTGTAGAATGAACATTTTAGACCCTTTTATTTGGGAATATTTGGTGTAACCTGACTGGCTGACAGCTCTCAAAGATCAACCATTTCTGCAACCACAGCAGACTCATGCTCTGCCAGAAGTACAAGTTTGGCTTAAAGCAGCTTCACAGCTATTCTGAATTTGATCCCTCTTTGCAAAGAACAGTCTGATTGCCTGGAATCACATTCTGGTTCATCTACAGCAGAGAAGTTCTTGCTACATCTTTTCTCACTATCCCAGATCCTGGCCTAGTTTTTCTTGTTTCAAAACAGAACCAAAGCACGCCTAATGCTCTCTGAAATAGAAATTCTCATCAGTTGATCTATTTCAGGCCCCCTTACACTTCCCTTGGGTCAGGCTCTAGCTTAGGCAGGTTAAGTATATCATGTAGTATTTTGTGCATGAATACTAATGTTTGTTAGGGGCACCAACACAAGATTACCGATAGATTTATAAAGGAATACAGAACTATTCCAGATATAGCAAAAGGCTTGATGGCATCCACTGTACAGAAAACAAATAAAGTTGCAGTCAAATTGCTACTTTGCCAGAAGATTACAGATGAAACTGAAACTGAAGTTTGTGCCTGAAGAACAGAGGGAAGTGCTTGCAGGTGCACACACAAACCCTGCCTTTTCTTTTCCTCCCACCTGAGCCCCCATTGCTGCAAAGTGCCTGAGCAGCATTTGTAAGAATAATCCGTAATAATCTCAGAATTGGTAAGGCAATACACATGCCTTTGCACAGAAAGGCCAGAGACCAAGTAATAAGCTTTCATAATTTCTCTTTTCAGTTATAAATAGAGGTAGAAATGATGCCAAATGCATGTTTCAGAAGGCTTGAATGTGATGTTATTTCAGAATAGTATGGGATATCAAACAATTCCTTTTCCACCTCAGATTACATAAAAATACCAGTATTCAGTTTTCCACATAAATGGCCTGTTTCATTTTTAAAAGCTTGATTTTTTTTAAATTCTTTGAGTGTTTTTGAGTATTTTTTATCTTAACTGTTTCATCCTAGTGTTCTGTTTATGCTAGGATACATTGGGAGTCTTTTGGCCTTGAAGGAATGAATGCTGCAAAGATTATCTCTGAAAAATCCCTGTCAGGGGACTGAAGCAAAGGAGGGTCAATTGTACCAAGGAAAAGTGGAAAGGGGACTTTAGAATGGATTGGACACACAGCTGGCAAACAAAAGACATAGGGGAAAATCCACACTACTGCATTGATTAATTTTCTTTTTTGACTCCTTGTTTATGCACTAATATAGCAGCAACCACACTCAACACATACCATGAGATAAGAACATATTCAAATAATTTCTGATTGAGGGAAACAAGATAAATGTTCCTTCTGAGCTAAGTCAAATAAGACTTTTTTTTTTTTTCCTTTCTTTTTCAAATGGAACACACTGAAAAGCATTTCTGGTCACACTGCATAACAATAAGGCTTTCATTAGCAATTCTCATAAAGTACCTCCCGAGATGGTGAATTCATAGCTCACTTTGATATGGGCATCCCCTGTGTGCTGTACCTGTGTGACAACTACAGACACCGCACACTTCAGGATCCTGTCACCACAGACCCAAACCAAAACTCACATGTGTGCTTTAAAATTTGAACTGTCTTTCCTTCACTATGGCAGTGATGACACACTGGAACAGGCTGGCCGCAGAAATTGTGGTGTTCCATCCCTGGAAGTGTTCAAGGCCAGGTTGGATGGGGCTCTGAGTAACCTGGTCTAGTGAGTGGCATCCAGGGGGATTGGAACTAGATGATCTTTAAGGTCCCTTCCAACCTAAACCATTCTATGTTTCCATGATTTTCAGGACCAAGTGTTTTATGTGCAATAACATTTTGAAAATTTGTTTTATCCAGTTAAATTTTTAGAGCTGAGGGCCTTATATTCATCTTACAGAGATTTACAAGTCATGTTCTATTACCTTCTGATAGGCAAAGAAAAAAATGCCCAGCCATGTCCCCCAAGAAGATGCATTTATAAACTTCCAAAAACACACAGGTGATATATGGGAATTGATAATACCGTAGAAAGCAAGTTTCCATGCCAAAAATACAATTTCTACTACTGGGCAAAGCAAAGCAAGAAAATGCTTGTATAAATCTTCCTACTATGCTCATCACTCTGCTTCATTTACATGCATCCTGGTCTTAGCATTATTGAGATTTAGAATTAATGACCCACTGAGATTTATAGGACCAATTACACCTCTCAGCATTACGACTTCAGGGGTTTTCCACAGCCTTGAATAGACATTAGAAGGTCACTCAGAAAACACTCACTAAGTTCAACAGACTTCAGATGAAGGCCTTTGCCTAATTAAAAAAGAAAAAAGCATTCTAAACAGGAGATCCTTTGAAAAAAATCCCACATTAACCAGTATTTCTGTAAAACTCACTGTGCTTTTTTTTTTTTTGAGGGAACTGCTTAAAAGCATTTTCTAGTTGAGTCTAGTTTGGTTTTTTCCCCCATCTCTTCCAAAAACATAGAAATACAACTGGACCTAGCATTGGTCATTATGCAGCAGGAAATGACAGAATAGTTAATGTATATTAATGCAAGTGTGACAGATCTGACAATTGAGTGATGCCTAGAGGGATGGCTCAGTGTTCATGGAACTGTGAGGAACTTGGCAAAGTTCCCTAGGAAGTAAAAAGTCCTTATATTAATACTGCCCAGTTGCAGCAACTGAGGCAACTGAAGCCATCTCTGCTTGCAGACATAACTGTGCACAGATTGCTCAACTTAGACAATTCCATATGTTCTGGTGTTTCTTTTCCCCTCTTTCACAGGCATGGCTTTCTTTGAGCAGCTCACAGTGCTGAGTGATGCAAGTCACCAACCAGTTACCATGTGTGTTGCACAACAGAGGAAAGTTTTGAAATGAAGGAAAAGCATAGCATTTTTGTAACAAATAGACTGATAGATTAACAGATATCAAAGAAATTCAGAACTTTTCTTCACTTAGGCTATTTTAATGAAGGGAGGAAAATGAGTAAGTAAAGAGCTAGTTAGGCTTCTGCCTGGCATGAATGAAGTCATTCAAGTACATACAATTTATAACAGAAACACCAACAATCACCTTTAACTACAGCATCACTGCCAAATGGCACCATAATTAAGCTAGAAATGCTGTTCTTTGAGTAATGAATAGGATGTGCTCGGCCTTGTTTTCTATATAGGATCATGCCATCCAAGCACAGGCAGCAGCATTTATTGAAAAATTCCCTGAAAGATAACAAGAGATTGTAAAAGGGGTTCATGTAAATTTAGTTAAGAACAACTTCAGACATTATTTTCAATTACTGAGATAAAATCATGGCTTCTCTCTGAAAGAAGAAGGGAAAGGGTTTTTTCCCATATACTACACAGAGCCTATGAAAGCTTTAAGAATAGTCTATTTTCACAAACAGTACCAGCTGCCTACTAATATTCCTTAACTCTGCTTTTCCCTCCCTCAAGTCATTTTTTCTATTATTTTCAACATTTTGTTTGATTGATTAATAAAAAGCAGCTTTCCTGCTCTACATAACAGGTCACAGAATTCCCTTTACATTGAATAGGTTTACCCGCTCTCAAGAATGCTAACTTGATAGTTTTATTTTCTTTCACCAAATCTGTAGGACTCTGGCCAAGCACTGACTTTTTCTGCACCAAACTCCTCAGTGATTTCAGAGAGCATGAGGATGACAGCAGGACATGTGCATAAAGTTCCAGTCCTTCTAAGTTTGCACAAGGATCTGCAGTTAATTAACCAGAAAGTCTCTGTTAACATATATTTTTAAAAAAAAAAAAAAAGCTTTACCAGTTCATCTTGCAGATCTGGAAAAAAAGGGACCATCTTCAGCTGCTCTAAATTTGCTATCAAACAGGTTAGCATCCTTATTTAATAAGCTACACATGCATCCCCATCTGATGCGAGGGAATACATCCACACTGTCTACTTTAGGCATGTAACTCTGCTATGACTGAACCCTGTAATTGCAGGGTTCCTGTACACTGAGCAGATCCTCACGACACCTGAGGCAGGCAGTTCAGAGCCTGAGGGGTTGCACTACACATACTGCATAAGCTGCTAATTCTTGCAGTTATGTTACATGCCCAGAGTGAGTTTGTGTGCTCCCTCCACACATTTCAGCACAGCACCACGCTTCATGCACACTGTACACACGAATGGAGCCCCTTTGCTATTTCAGCCTTGCTGCCTCATTTCACTACCTGCACCTCCCTGAGCAAGAAAAAATAAATCTACATATGCATTATGCCTCTTTGGGCAACAGAAGACCTCAGGAGCTCATGAGCAGAACACAGACAAAAATAAATAAAGAAATTATATTCCTTTTCTTCGGCATAGAAACCTGGAGACATGTCATGGAGATTTATTAGCCCTCTTAAGATAGCTACTCAAGATACTGATGGAGTTGACAGTACAATCTTGTCACTCTCCCGTCAGACCACTGTCAGACTCGTGCACAGCAGAACTGCAGCTCCAGAGCAGTCTAGCCCTTCTAACACATTCCATTCGTCTCCCAAGGTACACTTGATTAGTCTAGGGAATAAAATAATCTATAGTCCAAACAGTAGAGGGAAAACAGGAAAGCATGTATGGCAGAACATTTAAGGCCTTACTAGACTGAAGAGAAAAGCTAATCTTTGTTGAGAAAGGATTGTCATCTGTATCCCTTTATAGACAAACCCAGATGTTTCCTCATCATAAGCCCTCACAAAATGACTGGCTGATCACCTGCTATCTCACTGTACATCAAGCTAATTTTCCACCAAGATTTGTTCACGCAGATTGCCCAAATGAAAGTCTCTCTTAAAATAAAAAAAACCAGTCTGTTGCAAGTAACTCCCTAATCTGCCATCCCTTCAATAGGACTGAAGTGCTCTTCACAGACATAGTACACAAGCATCTTGAATTAGCAGGGAACTATTTTTAAATACATGAAGGATAAGATACAGAATTAGTTTCATGGGGAATGAGAACCTCAGAGATTATTTACTTTCCCTTAATTACTTTGACTCACCACTCATTGAGCTTTCCAACAGTACTACCTATTTCACACTCAAATTTTGATACTTAAGACATGTGAGAATGTTTCTTGAACATTTAAGTGTACAGACCTTAGCAATACATAACCACATTTCTCAAATTTACTTACCCACTTAAAAAATAATTAAATATACTGTATGGCACAAATTTCCCTTTCTTTGGAACAACTGCTTCAGATTACATATCCCTGTACAAAAGCAAAGCTTTCTGTGTGCTAAAACATGAACATTCTGACAAACTGTACAAAACTATTACATTTAAAGAGGCGTGGGTAGCCTCTTATACTACCGATCTTATATAATGCAAGAAGCAAAAGAGAGATTACTATTGGAAAATTACTTTTGAGAGCAAGGTGACAAGAAAGCCTACCCAAGCCCTGAACTCAAGAGAGAAGCTTGAGTTTCTAAGCCTTCGAACAAAAAGAAATTTAGTGTGGCCATACAGCACTGCTGGGTTACATCCACTACCCATCTTTGCTTCATGTGACATGGGCACATTTCTATCACTTGCACAGGATACAAAAAAGGAAATCTAGAGTAGTCTACAATTCTATCCCTGTAGAAACAAATTGATTAGAATCTTTAGGACAGAGCCTCAAAATACAAAGTAGTGGGAAAAGCAAGTAAAAAGGATGAAGAGAGCAAATAAAAAGAAAGCAATAGAGAACACGGTGCAATAAACAGAAAATAACACATCTGAAATATAAAAAATAGAGGTTGTGGTAAAAAGACATGGGACAGACACACATAAAGAAAAGGAGAAAGGAGGATTATAAAAATGGAAGACGACAAAAAGTGATAGAGAAAAAGGCATACAGAAGAGACCACTTAAAATTTCAAGAAAACCCAAAATTAACCACCTAAAAAAGCCCATACAAACAACAAACCAAATGAACCCCAACAAACAACCACAGCTCTACATTCCTTCCCAAAAATTACTCTAGAAACCAGAGCTGGAACAAAAGTAAGTGAAATTAATTTCACTGGCTAATGAAGTTTCATTTTATTTCATTTTAGGGTACAGCCCTGTCTCCATCAAGCAGTGGGATTTTTTTGCCAGAATCTCTCAGCTCCTGTGGGATTAAGGATGAGCTGAAGCAACGCCCAAATGATTTTCTGCACTGAAACACCTGAGATACCGCATACCATAGCATCAGCCCTGGATTTGTAAGGATGACTAGTCTTTACCAGATAGGAGAATTAAGAGGTAGAAAACCCATCAAGGTACTACATATTACTGCCACCATGTATATGAAAGAATGACTTCTCTCCCTAAACTGAGTTAGCAAGCAATTTATTATGCTATAAAGTACTAATAATTCCTCTATCAGCTGTCAAAAACTTACTCATCACTAAAAAAAAATAAATTTTTTTTAAAAATTATGGAGTGGCAGAGAAATTAGCAAAGGAATCACCATGAAGTGGATTTTTGATGGCTTTCTAGGAGAGATGATAAGAAGCTTTGGGTTCCACTTCCCACCAGTGGGATTATTGCACTGTTACAAGAAAACAACCACTGGAATGGAGAGAAAAAAATAGCAGAGACCCTCAAAAGAATTTATCAATTCACTTATTAGAATATAATGAATATTAACAAAAGACAGTACAAATGCTCTTGAGAATGAGTATTCCTGGGGTTTGGATCTCTTCTTCTAGGCTGTTAAGGTTGCTAGGGAATTTCACAGTTAACGGCGTATTTCCATATGAATGTTTCAAGAAGGGGGAAGGGTTTGCAAAACTGAATCTTATGCACAGAGATTTCTGTGTGCTTCAGAGAGAAGGATCTGATGTTCTTGTAAAGCTGAAATAAGAAGCTTTCATATTTAATAACAGATTATCAAAGATTTTTAGTAGAAAAACATACACAGAAAATCCTTTATGAGGCACTGTGACAAAGAACTTGCTTCTCTTACTATGGTTAGTAACAGTGCACCAGACATGCTATTACACACATGCTAAGGTCATAAAGTAGTCTGCAAACAAGAGCAGCTTTGTTTTGCTTAAACAGATAAAAGCAACAAGTTTATTTTGTTTTACAGATTGTATGTCCATTTTTCATAAACCATTTAGAAAGCATATTGCTGTGGGCTTCCCAGTGACAAATACATTGAGGCATCAGCAAGTGACAACACACTTTGTACTCTTTGACCTGGATGAAAGAATTAAATTCAACTTTTCTTTCTTCTACCTGGAAAGAGAAACATCTAGAAAAAATACTTTTTAGCCCTACGTCTTGAGAATGAATTTTAAATGATGCTCTGTCTGCAACTTCATCTGTTTCTCCTCCCTTTTCTTTGCTAACTTTGGTTGACATTGGTTAAGAGTGGCCAAAACTGACAGAGGCCCCTTCATTTTAATGGAAGTAAGTGGATGATTGAAGGACAAAAATAATAAACATCCCAGGGTTAAAATGGCAGGCACTCAACCTTGCATCAGAAAATCCACAGAGCCATCACCACTAAAGGAGAACCTGCAGAAAACAAGGTCGGCTCCATGCTCACACCATCGCCATTTACCTGGTTATTTTCCCCATCCTTTAGTATTCAACACATCCCAACTCAACCAACTCTTATTTATGCAAGCATTCAATAAATACAGACACACTTCCATTGGCAACTGCTGTGACAGTATTATCTTAATAAACTGTCTCTCAGCCCCAGGGTCTTTGTTCTCACACAAATGACCTACAGTTGGTCACCCTGGATCTTACACAAAGCATGATGAGCACAGGGGTTATATGAGCTAATTGCATAGTGACTGCAAAAATAGCATGCTTTCTTCTCTTCAGCAACATGTTCTTTCTATACTGAAAACAATTCAAGTTAAAGACAGAACTATGTATCTGGATAACTCTATCATTAGTTAATGTTACCACCACATGAGCTTGTCTGCACGGTATTTGACAAAGAAATTCTAGTTAAACAGCCTCCTCCAGAATGAAGACAATATTGGATTAATTATGTAACTTGCTACACATTTGGAAAACGAAGATTAATTTCCCTTTTATAACCTTATTAAAATCCTACAGAATAAGAACCAGATTGTAATCTGTTATTGAACTATAACTCATAAATATCTTTTGAATTACTCAAAATTCAAATCACTGGGGATCTGAATCTGGCCCCATACATCTTAAAAGAACATTTGACTCATTACTCATGTAAACCTCCATGAACATATAATGCACAGTTAACTAATTTGTTTTCTAGGAGAGTTCAACATTCTCTGCCAAAAGAACTCATATTCTGGTACTTCTAATATACTATGTTATTTTTATTGGTCTACGTGCTACTTTTACTACTAGTTATGGAGTAAACATCTGGAGAAAAGCAGAAACTAGGGTCTAATGGACGCTTAGTCTTTTCCCCACATGCTTCCCAGAACTCAGACAACTTTCTTCTTCTGATTGAAGACAGCCACTGGAAACGCTGCAAGAAGTCCACGAAGCATCTGCTATTAAAACGTAAACCGCAGACTAACAAACTAATTTTGTAACATGATTATTTCTCCAACGTGGTCCAAAACTGAAAGCATACAACTCAAAATACACAAAAACACAGTAGCTGATTCGTAAGTTTCTAGACAGTAAGATCTACCATTCTTTTAGTTTATTTTCAGGAGTGCCTTAACAACTTGGGATACATAAGCTTTTTGAAGACAGATTAATTTTCTCTCTAGCTATGCTTGCCTCATGATGTTTTTGCACCAGCCAGGTCTGCACCTCAAGTTGTGTTAGCATGGGATCATGAATGACAAAGTGAATTTATCAAAATGTCTCAAGCCTAACTGTGCAACATGGAAAAACACCCCACACTTACCTGGTCAGGGAAGAAAATTTTCAAGCCTGAGCCATCTATGTTCAACTGCCAGCATCTCCTACAACTCAACTGCTATATATTCCACTGTTCTGACACAAACAAGGGTAACAGACTGATCATCTGGATTTCAGTTTAAGTTGGGAAACCATGCTCCTTCTGACTGTCTCACTTCCTGTTATCCCACTCACTGTAGGGCTTGGTGAGAATCAGACAAAAAAAGCTGGAAACAAACGTGCAACAGAATCAGCTGCATTCTTTCCAGGCAACACAGTTATATCTATCAAATTCTTAAAAACCCCAACTGATAAAGCCCCACACTGTTCACACAACCCATGCTAGGATCCCTCTGCATCCTTGCCACTAGAAAAAACTTTCTAAACTTTCTCTTTCTTGCAATATATTCAGCCTGTTACTTTTACTTTACTCACTGTGGGCATTGTAGACTTTTTCCTTGTAGATCAGACTTCTTCCTCTTCTCCGTCTTCATGTAAAACATTTAATCTTGCAATTCAGTTTTTATAGCTACAGAGATCTCTTTCAATAGTTTTCTCAGTTATCTGATGTCAGTTATTTGCAAGTTAGATTAATAAAGTTTCCATCTGAACCGGAGCATCACCAGGCTGTAGCTGCTGGAAATCCTTCTGAAACCATCATTACGTGCCTTTCTAAGATTTCCACTTCCCTGGGGAGTCTCTGGGGAATTTTTACATTTATATAAAAATATAAAAGAATTAAACAATGCAGTATAAAAAGTCTTTACAGAAGTTACATTCAACTTCTGTTTAAACAAAGTTGCATTATTGAGGACCACAGAGTAGAGGCAAAAGCGAAAATAAGATCTTCCTCAGATGATGTCCATGAGTAACTGAAAGAAGGAAGCATAAACACTCTTTTTTGTTCCCAGCCAACTGCGAACCATACAGACGGTTCTCTCTCAGCAAGATGAACTCAGCATCAGGACAAACCTACCTCAGAAGTTCTCATTTCAATTTGTTTCTGCCACTACTACGCTTGTTCCTCAGGCGCTTACAGAATGCCTCCTTGTTGTACAGCCATCCCATGGCATCCCTTAGAGACACAGCTGGGAGCACTACAAAGGTCTGCATTTTGTCTTGCACGGATGCTTCTAGCCACTTTCTGATCTTTTCATATTCACTGAACACCTTGCATTAACAGAAGTGCTGTTTCATTTAGGTTTGGGTTTTGAGTTTTGCATTGCCCTTTCCCTTCATTGGTTTAGCAGTGAACTAGTGAATTTAAATGTCTTTGAAAGGGCAGTACATACAGGCTTGCATCTCAGTCTATATTGCTCATTTTGTATTAGCATGAAAGGAGGTTTCTCACCAACTCTGAAGTCTTCATTTTCCTCGTGTTTAAAACATGAGTGGCTCTTGCTCTTTGTCCCCCTGATAACAAAATGATTCCTCTACAACAAAATTACATTGAAGTGCCACTGAAACCTAGAACAGAGACTTCAGTGGTCATCACAGCTGCACTTCAATGATGCAAAGGTTATATCAAGCTTGAAGCTACTAAGGTTGAAGTTGTAGTTCAACGATGCAAGGGATCTCATCTTCAGGATTATCAAATTCAACCTTCTGCTTTCAATTCAATATTCAGTTTCATCAGGTAGCCTGACAGTGGAAAATCAAAAGAACCTTATTTTCTTCATCATTTCAAGATGACAACTGGTCCTTTCTGCCTAGCTACTCATGAAGCATTTATACTTGAGGTATAGAAGAATCGTTTGATTACAGTGAGTTGACTGGCTCGCTTCAAGCTATTCCCTCAATTCTTGGGTCAGATGAGCCTGAAAATTATTACTTTGATAATTTCTGTTTTATTTGTAGTATGTAACACCGAACAGAATCAACTTGGTTAATGTGGAAAAGGTAGACACAGGTCTTATACAAGCAAGCCGGCCTTATACAGATTTGCCCATCAGATGTGCTGCCTACCTTCAGCTTTGAACAAATGAAGCCTGGTCTGACTGCACAGGTCTCCCTTCTCTCCCCTTTCCATGAAGAGTGGATTACATTAAGCAGCTACTCGGTTCCTCCATTATCAGCAAGGCTTCTTCTTCCTTTTCCCCAAAGACTTCATGCAGTTATATAATCTCCCTTAGTATTTTCCAAGAAACTGAAAAAGAAATTCCAATTTTCCAGCCTCCTTTACTTAAAAAAATGTTAATAGTTTCCTAGTAGGGTGAATTTACAGCTCCCTTCTCTTTCGTAAAGAAAACAATATAAACTACACATTACATCTGTTCTGTAAAATTAAACAGAAGTTAAGCAAACATATAATGAAAAATAAAACTGAACAACCCAACTAATGACAAACACACCATACCTGGTTTCACAAGCTTTTACGTAATAGTGTTAAGCTTACAGAATTGGCAAGAAACTGGGTAGCTAAGTAGATTGGCAACAGCACACTGAGGCTCTTGCTCAAGCTTCACCCAGGTCCCTCTAGGAACTGAAATGGCATGTTCCCTCACAGGCTGTCAATGAAACAAATGGTAATGGCTCTGGTTCATATGAAATGGGAGATTACACTGCAGAAAATGATTCATCAGCACAAACGGTATTTCCTCTTACTCCGAAGATATGAATAAACTTGAACCAAAAAAATGGCCAAGGGTGCCTTCATTTGCTAAAATGAAATTAACTAGAGAGATACTCATTTTAGGCAAACTAATGGAAAGACAACATACAGAAGATTCTAAATCAAATGTACTTTCCAGGATCTTTAAATCATCAGCTTTCTTATGGAACAGCCTGTCACCAGTACTTCCACTTATGCTCTGCTGAAGACAGTAGAAGCCAGAAGGGTGTGTGCATGGGAGGCATGAGGATGCATGAACAGACCACCCATTTACAGCTAGTAAATCCACAGAGTGCTTGCTCCCTATCTGGCAGCAGAGGACCACAGCCACAGTCTGATGTGTCTGTAGCCATACCCCCGCTGTGCTGTGATCTCAGCAGATTTCACTGCTAAGCAAAGGTCCCAGCTCCAAGAAAAACTCTAAACTAAGCAGATCGCTTATTCAGAAAATGCAACTCTCTCTTCTGAGTCATGTCAATATCTATCAGAAGTCATCAGAAGATATCAATCCATGGACCTCTAACACCAAAATACCTCTACCACTGCAGAAGGAGAGGGAATGCTTCACTTGGTAGAAAATAGCAAGCTCTTATTCTACATACAGAGCAGCAACTGAATTAGGATATAACACAATTTCACAGAATGTCAGACCAGCAAAATATTAGGAAGCAATCTGCTGCTTTCAGATGAAACAAACCTATTTGTCATTGCTGAAATACTTCTTATAAGGGCAGAAGAACCAGTGCTCGTTCTAAGAGCATGCTCTCATTCTGGTTATTGCAATCCACCTCCCTAAATTCACCCCACGCCTTTATCAGCTTCTTCTATTTCATTTCTTCTTTGCTTCCCTGACAAAATGCTTCCTAAAAGGAATGAATAAATCTAAACAGAATTGTTAAAAATACTATTAAATCCTCACTGTATTCTACCCCAGGCAGAGCTGTTATGTCCTGCAACATTTTTACACTGTGTGTAGTGCACTGGTCCCTTTAAAGCCTACACAGAGACAACCTGTCATACCAGAATAGCTGTGTATTATCCACTCTGGACATGGAGAAACTGCTCCTCCACAATTATTGTTAAGATGCAGCATACCAAACCCCACATCCTAAATGGTAACACTACATTAAAAGTACCTGTATAAAAGCACTTTAAAGCCTCATTTAACTTAACTCTAAAAATAAAGATCTATTAACAGAAACAAGTTGTAATTAATATTACTGTTGACCTAGCTTCTTCCTGCAAAGGGGAGATAATAATCTTACATTTACACAGTACCTTTCAGTCTAAACTATCCCATCCAACAAGCCTGATCTTAGACACACTTACACAGAAGAGTGTTATTAACATACACTAAAAAAAAATTTGGGTCCCCAAAAAACTGTCCCTCTAGCAGAAGCAATGCATTAGCAATCAACTTCAGTCTTAATCCTTATGTTCTGCCCGAAAAACAAAACTTCCTTCAATTTCATTCCTTCAAAATGAACCTCTTCTCAGATCTCCATCACCAACCTATCTACCAACTCCCAGAGACAAGCACCAGCAAGGACTGAACCTGGCTTACCTCTCAGAGGATTTCTATATAAGCAAAGACACCTGGAGTGTATTGGGAGTGTGCCGGTTTTTAATAGACAGACCAATTTTTTTCCACATTATACTGCACACAGAAGACCTAAACCTGTCTTTCACTACTTCAAAACACTCCTTTCTTGCACTGTCAAGTACTTAAACCAAAGGTCAGTCTCACCAACCAGATCAGCCCAGATATCCCAGATCAGCCTTCCCCTGTATGTGATACTGCTGCAGGATTACTGTTTTAATCATTAACATGCTAAGAAGGGTTATTCTGAATCACTTGCTTTTACCTTATGGTTACCAAAATAGGCCTTGTTTAAACAGTTGGCTGTCAGGTATCTATAAAGCACAGCAGAGGGAAATCCACCTCCTCCTCTGCAATTGGCATGGCTGCTGGAAAACATTCCCTGATGATATCAATCTGCACAACATTTTTTTTTCTGAATGCTTGCTTCGAATAACATGATTTGCAATAAACCAGGGTATTCCTTCCTTCCAGGAAAAGCTGTCATTCCACAAGAAAGCTGTCATTATACCTTGAACCTGCACATTCCCTGGCTAAGTCTTCTCCCAGTTTACATGGATGATGGAGACATTTAAAGCAATGCATGCTCAGAAAGATCATCTTTATGTCTCTCCCCCTTTCTCAGTCTCTTCCAGAAAACACACCACTGGTGGCAGTGGTCATCAAGACTTGCACTGCACACTGACTAGCCAGATCACAGGAGACAGCTGTGCTGAGATCAGGGCATCATGATGGGGGGACAGGAAGGAAGGAACAGTATCTGCTATCCATCATTGCACCTGATGGCAGTAAGTGTCCTCAAATGATAAAAAAATGCTGTAGAAACTGTCAAGAAAGAGGAAGCTGTCACCCCTGTGTCTTCTATACCACCTGAAATGCTCATCGTTTCCAAAAGGAAAAACACACAGATTAAAAACCCATAGCTGTTTACTAAAAAATCTGCTGTAGCTAATCCTTGTACATCCACCATCCCATCAAGGACTCAACCTGATGACACCTGAGCCCACATGATGACCCTGTTCTGAATTCTGCATTATAAAAGCACAAAACCCAACAGTCTTAGCACTGGAAACCAAGGCAAGGTTGGATAGTCTGGGATCTGACCTCATGTAACTTTCAGCTAAAACTGGAACAGAACAGAAGCATGAAAAGGGGCTGGTTGATCTTGTACATCACCTCCCTGAAAATGCAGGATTGCCTTCTCCAGCACACCTGCCAACAATTTGCCTACTCTAATTTTAAACGTCTGAAGAGTTGTGGGGGGCTTGCACTACACCCAGACTAATATAGGCTACAATACATTTTTCTATTACTGAGTTTTGGCCCAGAATTCATCTTAAAATTTATTTCCTCAATTTCTCCATTTAGATGTACGTTTTCTCTCACATAAGGCAGGAAAAAAAAACTGACTGCTTTGACTAAAATACATTTCAAACACAGACACGTAGTTAACCCATCTCCCCATATTCAGTCCCAGACTAGAGATGTCTATTTTTGAATATTTCCCTTCAAGCTAGTTCCTCCAGACCCATGAGTATTTTGTTGCTCTTCTTTGAGCCTCTGTTAAATTGTCAATACCTTCCTGTTAAGATGATATTCAGTTTTCACGTGTCCACAACAGATTCTTATAAAAAGGAAATCCCACCTCTTTGCTCACCAAAATGGTACCTTTTTCTTGACAGTTCAAGCACAAACCATACTTTTCTGTAATTAAAACCCATACCAGACTCATATATTAATTCTCGGTCCCTTCCAGCATCACTATTACCCACCAGTAAGTTCCTGATTTGATACCCCTTGCCCCAAGAACTTGCCTTTTCCCCCTACTTGTTCCCTTCACTCTACTATCCAGGAGGAATTGTCCTGAAGTTCTGTTTACTACAAAGCAAAGACATTAGTTTCAAAGGTTTTTCCCTATTCAACAAAGCATTTAATTACATGTCTAACTTTCACCACTTTCTTAAATCCATTTGATTTCAGCAAGTAGAGATGAGCTTAAGCGCACACTTGAAAAAAAAGTTGGGTGTGCAAGTCAACTCTGCTGAACCAAATCCTCAGTTTCTGTAATCACTTGGATGGTCTACTTTCTGTATTTGGCAAGAATTGACAGCTCAATGATTAAAGGTAACAGGATTTTAAAAACAAAGCCTCGAGAGAATCCAAAACTGGCATCATGCTTTTGTTCCTTTCTTAAAAGAAGAACAGGAAATAAATACCTAAATATTTACCCCTCAGTACAGTAATCATGAAGTCTATAGGTTTAAACATGCAGTAAGTAACTCTATATTCTCATTACTTCAGTACCCACTTTGAAAAATAATAATAAAAGAAAGCCTTGTGAAAAATTTGGAAAGGCTCGTGTATCTCAGCAAGATATGCAGCACATTCCCTGGTAGCTCATTAGCCACAACCATCATTGTGCAGTTAAGAGAGAGAACAAAGCTGTCCATTTCTTAATTCCTTCCTCCTAAACACCTTTAAATGGAATGGACATAACTCACTGCTCCGCTTATGATCTTTAGTGGGGAGAAGGGAGAAGAAGGTCTTTGGTTTGGGCCATGCGTTGGCTGTCTCCATCGTGGGCCAACCCACACTACAGCAGATGAAAGCTTTATATTCACCACCAGCAACAAATGCAGTTGGTGTAAAAGGAGTTTCGTGGAGAGTATTTAAAATCACTTCCAAATGATTTCCATTGTTTATACACAGAATACTTCATGACCTATCTCTCCCCCTTGTTTTTTTGTTTGTACTTTTTGTTTTCTTTGCCTTCTCTCATTCTGCTGCCTGGCAAACACAGGCAGAGGTGAAGTAGGGACTGTAATTAGGCAGCCATATCTAGCTTCATCTTTGGACTATCTAATTGTAAGATTCAAGTTTTGGGAGTAGTGCCATCTGAGAAAGAAATGGAGAAGAAAAATTGGAAAATGACTACTTCCTCTCAATCCACAAAGCCTTCCAAAATTCAATTAGCATGTTCTAAACTAAACCATCCACACATGCTATGGCACTAAAACACGTGATTTCAAATATAGACAAGAAAGTAGCTGCTCATAGATATTTATCAGAATTATAATACTCTCTGACCATTCCACTTCAACCCTTTTTATTCAAGTGGCATCTGCTGTAACCCTTTTGTACCTCAGTACTTGAGATGAATCAGGAAAATACCTATGGGCAATATAAATAAATTGTCTGTGACTGCACATGAGATCTCTTAAATAATGCTGTGAACCCCTAAGTCACTCAGAGAACACCCTTCACATGCCTAGCATGAATATTGTTGTTTAATAATGCATACTTGACTAAGTTTGCTGTCTTCCCCACAGCAAATTTTTCTTATGATTTTACAGTTTCCCAGACTGGAATAATATTTTCACTTTCACAGAATCGCTGATGCAACCAATAGGAAAACTACCTCTGTTTCAATTTACTGTGTGATGTCTGTAAATACTGCTGGATAGTGAAGACTTGTAGGTAAAATTCGGCAAACACCTTTTTGCCATTTTCTCCTATAAAAGAGAGACAAAAGCACAGAAACTTTTCTACTGCCTTTTACATACAACTACACATCCGTGCCTGCTCACCTCCTTTTCCTATGGCAGCTCAGCATCTCCAGAAGCTTCCAGAGCACAAACACCTGCACCCGTCCCAGGTCAGATCTCCAGCTTGCACTAATGGATTTTTTCAGATAGATGGCAGTGCACAAAGTGCATCCCAGATTGATTCAGGGTCGAGATGCCATTTCAGTGCTCAGGCACTTTAACTAAGGGAATTATTGCATTATCAAAATCACTTTTAGAAAGATGATGGCTAAGGACCCAATCCTGCTGCACGGTGATAGCACTGATTCCTTGGAAGGGCTGAACTGGGTGCCAAGAACGTAAACATGGCAAAGAGGCACTTAGGATTTTACTTTCCATTCCTAGGAGCCACAAAGGATTTTTCTTTCAATACATTCTAATAAACATAGTTTTAAAACACAAACCTAAAGGATGACTAACAACACAAAATCCAGAAAGATAATGGATGTTGGATAGAGCAGATGATACATCTGATTTTCAAGGGTCCGTAATAGCACAGATTTAGAAACAATCCTGCAATAAGAACAGACAACTCCAAATCATTCTTAATGGCAAAAATTCTACTTAATTTTGTGCCCTCTTCATTCTAACAGACATTATTATTAAGAGACCAGAGTGAAATTTTAACCATTTAACTGCATTTACCCCAGCAAATCTTTCTCACAAAAGGAAAATATTAACTAAGCAACTGAAACAAATAGGAGTGAATCTCCAAGCACAATTAGTACTTCAGTATCTACTACTTGGGGATTTCGACATATAGCTATCATGATGTGGAAGCATCCACCACCGTTTTGTTTTCTGTTTGCAGTAGGGGGTTGCTAGGAAACAAAATACTATTGTCTGATTTCATGATCTATTGCCTGGTTTGCCTGGCAATAAAGTCTTCTAAATCTATTACTGGATTATTTTGTATTTTACAGCGAGATTAAGACTAACATTAAAACACACGCAAACAGAGAAGAGCAGCAAAAAATGCCTCAAAATTCAGGGGAAAGTATGTATATATTCCAGGCTGAGGAAGACAAACTATACTGAGGAAAACTGAACTCAGGCAATCTGGTGATATTTATATATGCACACACTCACACGTGTATCAGCGTTCACTGACTGTATCTATAGTTTTGCTGACTTGTCAAAGACTCTCTCACTTCCAAGGATACAAAGCGTTCTCTTACTACTGGAGAGCTACTGTACACTGCAAGTTCTGTAAATACCACATGCTGCAGAATGCCTGGAGCGGGCAAGCACACATGCCATTGTAATTTTTGTTATTGGAATTCAGATCTAGGTTGTTTCAGTGTTTTAATTTCTTTACACAATCTTTTTTTTTCTTGTACATTTGGACAGATAGAAGAGTCAGAGACAATTCCCCACTCTCCCCCTCCCTCTTCAGTTGTAACATAAATAAATAAATTATCAAATAGAGAAATAAATTAAAGCACCAGAAAAAGAGATCTAAAATTGAAAGCCACAATAGCAAATTTCACTTATTTTTGAGTGTGGCAAGTCTTTGCAAAATGAGCGAATAAAAGATTATGAGAACCAGGAAAATGTGGGTGCCTACCAATGCATTCCCACAACAAAAGAGGAGACCTCAAGTGCAAAAAACAATCAGACTTAAAAGCTGAGAGACAGATAAAGAGAGTTCAGCACGAAGTCATAAAGAAGGTTTAAAATAAAACCTGCAGAGTAGTTATTATTCTTTTATGTACATCTACAATTTCACACCATGCACAACATGCACTCTTTCAAAGTCCTTTCAACTCACTTATTAATGCCTATGCATTTTATCACTCAATATTAAATTTGAGAAAAAAAAATAAATTAGGCTCATTGCAAAAAAGCATCAAAGCTTTTGAGACATTACAGTAGAACTCCCAGTGATGAGAAAAAAAATAAGTAACAACACACAACATAGAAAATACACAGTTCATGGGAAGGACCTGAAAGCTTCTTGCCTCTCCTGCTCAGAGATGGATTTATTCAATCTCTATAGTTTCTGATAGTTTCCTATCAGAAACTAGGAGCCCCCACCAAACCACATTTAGAATTAAAGAACAAAAGAGTAAAATGCAAGCGAGCTTCTTCTACCCCAAACAACAGCAAGCTACTTCTAGCAATTAGATGAAAGAGGCGGAAAATGGACATGACCCACAACCAATCCCTCTCCTCACCAGGGTCGAATACGGCTGTTCCCCAGCTGATAAACCGCTACAGTAACACGGCTAGTTACAAAACGGAGAACAGGTCTCGGTGACACCGGGATCCTGTCACCTATAGATTCACTGAAACCTGTTCTAAAGCACTCTCTCAAGGAACGAGGAGAAACAGGAGAGGGATGGGACAGTCTCCTCCCGAGCTGCCACCAAAAACTGTTCTGCCAACTGCAGGGGGGCTGCCGGCGACATCGCAGCCGCAGCCATACAGCTCTTAGAGGGAAGGGGGGCAGCGGGAGGGACCCCAGCTCCGGCCGCCCTGGGTGCGCTGCCCACCCGCCCACGCGTGTGCCCCGGGAGAGGCTGCCCAGCGAGGCGGGGGAGAATT
>VXBC01002573.1:0-22372 GCA_013399945.1 Ploceus nigricollis | reverse complement strand
TGGGAGGGGTGCGAGCTGCAGGCACCCCGAGCTGAGCATCCTGCCGCAAGTTTTCCCCGAGGCCTCCCTCACCTCAAACGCTCCTTGTGCTACGCACAGCAGCCTGTGCAGCTTGATGAGCTGCACCCCGTCCGACGGGATCGGTGCTTTCTTCGGGAATCCTCCCGTGAGGAGTAGTTCCATGTCTCATGTACGAGGCTTCCACCTACCCTTTAGCCGTGGCTTTGAAACAGCACCTATTAGGGAACACCCTTAGCTAGAGGGTCTGGTTTTTTGCTTATTCATCTCCCGGGTAGGAGACAACCCTCAAGTGTGGCAGGAGCACCTAACCTCACCTTTTCATCCGGGAAGCCATGGGGCAGGCGGCCGAGGACAGCTCTTCCCAGGACAAGGCGCTGGGCCCAGGGGTGCTGGCAGCAACAAGTGCTTCCTTAGAGCCCCATGCTGCTCCCAGAGAGACCGCTGAACACCTCGTCTGAGCAGAGTTAAGGAAGGCTTTTGCAGCTGCACCTCTGCTCCCAAGGACAGTGCTGGCTAATCTGAACTCTTCCTGCTATTTGAAAGGGGAAAACCTGCTTCTTTCCTGGCCTGAATTACCATGCAGGGCTGCTGTAAGCAGTCCTTTCCTCTGTGGAGATGGTTATGATTTAGTGCCAGAGAAAGCCTTTGTATGCTCATTTACAATGTGTTTCAGCACACTTCTAGGTGATGATTAGTTGGCAAGTGAAAAGTGGCTGTGGCTGAAAGGTGGAAACTACCATCAAGTATTAAATACTGCACACGGCAGCTATGATTTCTAGTGGTAGGAAAAAAATCTGATAGAAAGATCTCCTGCCTATTATTTTCTACAGTACTTCTTTCACCAAAGCAGTATGGCATTACATCCAGAGGTGTTGGGCTAATTATGTATGCTTACCAGCCCATCAGTCTTGGTCTACCAGTGAGCACACTTATGCAAGAGAAGCAATTTCCACACCACTGGGCTCGTCTGATTTAAACAATACTGGCTTGTGTTGCCTCTGTGTGTAGGTTTTTTCCCTTGGCTGGCAGGGTTAGTGTCACAGCTTTAGTTTGAGAAGTGACAACAAATAATACTGACACATATTATACTAAGCAACACAAGGACACACATGGAGGACAAAATAAGGAAATTATTGCACTGATTTATGTAAGGAGCAGGAGCCACTCTTGATCCAGCTGTGCAGATGTGGACTATTTATTTCCTGACTGGTTCTTGCTTTGCTTTTTAGTGGTAGATAGCTGAATAAAGAAAAAGTTGCTGGAAGAATTTCTGTTAAATGTAGCCTTGATGAAAGTAAGATGTAATTATAGCTTGGGAATCCTCTTCTAAGTTATTTACAGTAAAACACATCTTTTCAGTCTTTTAAAGCCCAGGCCCTAAGCCTGTTCACCCCTAAGCAAGCACCTTTTGAAAAGCACACAGAAATCCCATGGGGAAATTCATGCACAACTTGTATTTCACCTGTAGTGTAAACTAGCTTGGAAAATCAAGGACTAGTGAAAAAAACCTACACAAACTTCAGGGCCTGAATAGATTTCTGAACTGTATTTCCTTTGGCTGTGTTAAATGTTTTTCTTCATTTCTTTCTCCTAACACTGAATGCAATTGTACTTAGAAACACTCACAGATAACAACAAAACAAGGTTTAACCTCTTGTCAGTTGCATAAGACTTGGCTGATATAAAACAGGGGTAAAAGAAAATATTTCCGCCAGTATTGGTCTTGTTTCATGTAATTGAATGAAGCATGAACACACTTGTTAAGGTTATTTCATTATTGCAATTTAGGGTTGTCCCCTCTTTCCTTGCCACAGAACTGCCTGGACAAGTCCAAGCACACAAACATGGATGCACTAATCTGCAGAAGAAGGTGTTACTGTCTTTACTGCATTTCACTAACATGTTCAGCATTTATTTTTTATTTGCAGGTTGGTACAGAGATGAGTTCCAACCAAGACCTCACTTTGTTATGTTCTGAATAGCTCTTGGGAAGTTGCTGGCTTGACCCTGGAGACTTTACAATCTAATTTTTTAATAACTGAAGGATTATTTTTTTTCATTTAAAAAGGGACTCATTTTAGCTGTCGCATAAGCATGCATTATATCCCAAGACTTCAATCGGAGCTGCACAGACATATCTGAGAGCACAATTAGGCCCTCTGGACCTTTTAAAGCTTCAAAAATAGTCATGTGTAATTCCTTCTTCTGTGGATCCTGCAAGCTTTAAGAGAATTTTTGAAAGCTGTAAATTCCTATTTATCCACTAAGAGGCTCACGGGCAATCTTCCCCTAATGGAAATAGAACTGTAAAGCTGAAACATTAATATACACAATATGATACATTAGGCAGGGAGACTCAGCGGAGCCAACAAGAGGGCACAGCGGCTGTGCTGCAAAGAAGCCACAGCCAAGCAGGTTCACTCCACTTCCTTTGCTTCCTGCATGTGGGGTTCACTATCTGACTTAATATCATTAGTAGTGCACAGTTCTCTCTTTAAAAATTAAAAAAAAACCCAAAACAAACAAAAAAACCCATCTGACCTTTGAATCCCTCATCTGCATTGGCTGACAGCCGGTGCTGGCGAATCAGAAGGCACAGTTTGGTCTAAATGCAAGACAGCTATTCTTCAATAACTACGCTGTTAATATGCAAATCTCAGCCCTCTGCCAACTGTAATCTCCCACCTCTGATTGGCCTCAGTGATGAAAAAGATCCAGGTTATTCGTTAGCAGGGAAAATATGTTCTTCAGGTTCCCCCTTAAGATGAAGCATTATAAAGCCTCAAGAACATGCAGGCTAGCGACAAACAACAACAAAGCAAGACAAAGAGAAGCCAAGAAAATGAGATTAGAAACACAGTAAAAGAGAAAACTGCATTTAAAAATTTTTCTGATCCCTTTTCTTCCTAGCTTTCCCTTGGGAGTTTTGCCAGTGACTGCAGATGGGCCATTTTTGTTAATTTTTTTTCAACTCTTGTTTTCTGCATATGATGTTGTACTCAAGTTCACAGCAGAATATTTGAATTTGTTCTGAGAATATGATTTCTGTATCGGAAGGCATGCATGTGTCTGTCTTCCTGAGTCAGCTTTGTTGGCTGGCAAACAGAATACTAGGAGGCAATGTATCAACATGTATTGATAAATATCTTGATACCAAAAACGGAAGGGAGCAACTGAGCAACAAGCAGTCCATGGTTGAACACTTCAAAAGCCATTGCAAAAACCAGCCACCAATATTGATTTATTCTTCACAGAAGGCCAGACTTAGCTAACCTCTGAATTTAGCAGAATGTTTTCTGTAAGACATGAGCTGATGGGAATGCTCATGCCAACTAAACTGTTGAGACAAACAATTCATTTTCCATCAGTGTCTGATGCAGCATACAAGACTAAGATGTGTTCTCCATTACATGGTATAAAAATTAAATAATTCTACCAACTTTGGAAGTGTTAAATTCTGAGGAACCTTTGCAGAACTGGGTTGGGTTTAGGAATCTCCAAAGCAGGTGTGTGCCACTCTGCTCCTCCATCTTTGGCTTTATTTTGTGAATTTTCTTTTGTTCTTGTGATTCACCTTTCCTGAAACATAACACGGTGCATTGTATTCACTCCTGCACAGATGCAGCCAGCTCTCCTGCTTCCTGCTCTGGGGTTGGAGATGAGATCAAGTTGGTAATTTCTTAGATCAATGTATCTGGGCTGAAATTGTGTTCCCAGTAAAGGCAGTATTAATTTTGTCATCTATTTTGTCACAACTGTGATTTTGCTTCTCAGGGCTGGCAGCACAGTGTTTTTGTTTAAAATTGATTTTAATTTCCCAATAAGATGAAGAAGGCCAGGTGCTGTTAGTGTTCAGTGAGTGACTCTTTTCTTTCCTCAGGCTTTTCACCAAGGGGGAGCTAGGTAATTCTTCTGTGGGTGGACAATCCCTCTGACTAAAAAGAAGCAGGGTTCTGAGAAGTACGGTAATCTTGCCTGTTTCCCACAAAGCAGGTAAGGCAGCTCCTTGTACAAATTACTAGACAAAATGTGAAGCACACGCACCTGTGGGGAACCTGCAGTGAGAGTGTGATAAGGTTACCTGACTGCAAGTCCTTGAATACCTGGGAAGGATGGAGGGCTGAGCTCAGAGAGGGCTTCACACAGGGCTTTTGATTAACTTGCCACAAAGAGAGATGCTGTAAAAAATAGAGAGCTATGCCACAAAGCCACTTTCCTTTTCTGTCTCATGCATTTCAGATACAAAGATAATGGGAACAGCACAGAGAAATGCAGGCAGATATCTGAAACTAAAGGTTAGAAGGAAAAGATTTTGACAAGAAACACGTAGGTTTCCCACAGCAAAGGTCAAATAGTGACCTCCATGCAAATTAATGCCACTTCAGCTATTATAAAGGAACTTCTAGATTTCAGTTTCAGAAAAAGTCTGAAAAATGCATTATGCAATCCATTTATTCTGTCAGGGATTTTTCCTCTGTGATATGACTAGGTCTTTCAAATATATATAAGGATTCTCATTCAATAAATAATAATAAAGGTAGGAAATAATTAACTCTTAAATGTGTTCTCCCTGGTCTTGGTTTAAGGAAGAAGGGGAGAAAAAACCTCTACATGCTTCAGCAGGCAGAGTTACAAGCACGTCCAACCAGATAATTGACACAGCCGTTGAGCCAGCACAGTGTTAACTCTATTTTAAGCTTCCTGAAATCATCTAGCTTTAGAAACCATGTAACTTAATTGGATTGCTACAGACCTGACAGCTCCCTGTGTACCGTATGCTAACGGATTGCATCGCTGCTGTATGATCGGGTACGTGAGCTAATGCTACCAGTCCTGGGAATGGCCACTGGCCCTGAAGCTTGGTTTTCATCTTCCAATCACTATCAGGAAATGAAAACAACTGTGTTCCTCTCGTAAGTGTGAAAAATTAAATCTAGGAGAATTCAAAACCACCACGTATGGGAAGCAGGACATTTGGGCCAAAGCTCACATCATTGGTCACATAGATGATTTTCCACCCTGTGGCTAGTTCCACTGAAACTCCAGTTAACTCAAAGAGGCATCTCAGAATAATCACTCTGACTTAGATAAGGAAAAGTCTGCTGAACAAGGTCATTACAATCCCACAGGAAAAAATATGAAGACGATTCACAAGACAACACTACGTAAGCTCAGTAAACTCAGGTAGAGAGACAGTGTGGATAATACAAGCTAAATAGCAGACTGACAAATACAAAAATGCAGTTCCCATTTCCTAGCTAATGAAGCAAAAACTAAGAATATTTGTAAGCTGTAGATGTCCCCAAGACACAAGTCACAGGTAGGTGCCAAACCATCATCAAAAGTCTGCAAATTAAGATAACCTCTCTGCCTTCTGAGTCAGAACACACGTCCCTGGCTTTAGAGTTTTTTCAAAAGAGAACATTGGTATTTTGACCTTTATTCTGTCTCCTTCCTGCTGATCTCATGAACGCGTACTATACTTTATCACTGTTCTACTTATTTTGTATTTTTTATTTAGAAATCACTCCAAGCAGGCGTAATCCTTGTTCTTTATTCTTATCCAGATATTACTGCCATCAGGGGGAAGGGGGTGTACTCAAAGCACAGACTTATTCAATTTTTCTCATGATAATGTCAATAAATGCTGAGTTAAGTAGGCACTGATTATTTTGTGGACAAATATCTGTTTTTCCAACAACACCATGGGTAATTTGCAAAACAGACAAAAGTAAACATTCTGTAAGATTCAATTTCAGCAGGCTAGTCTTGATTTTTGTTCTTGGGGGATGGGGGAGGAAGGTTTGTTGTTGTTTCATTTTTTCTTAAACAGCTCATAGTGACATATTTGCAGAAAATGATGTATAAAGTTACTATGTCCAGACACTCTTCTCTGAGGGCACTATCACCATTTTTTCCTCAACTGTCCCTCTTCTTTTTCCCTTAGGTGATAAGTAGTCCTTGTGCAATCCCATCAGATAGGCTGTTAAAGGATTATTTTTCCCAAACTAGACCATTCTTCAAGTCAAAGACTCAGCCTGACCTACCTTGCCTGCAAAGATCTCCCTAAGTGAGACTATAAAATCCTTCCACTGTTCTTTGTCATAACCACATCACTATTCAAAGTTTCTACAAGCCATTAACTATCTGTACAGTCCATCCACATTTTCCATGCACACTTCCATCAAATAATCCTTAATTCAAGCAACTGTTACCCCAACATTGCACTTTGATGTTATAAATAGTCTAGATTTTTACTAGGAGGGGAGATTCTGATTTTTTTTTTCCTTAGTTCAGCCATCACTACAATGCAGCCACAGGTAGGGTGGCTCTTCAGCAATACACAGCAGTGCTATGTAATGTGATGATCAGGAATGGAACATAAAGACTAATATATTCAGCTGAATCAGCAACTGAAATTTCCATAGGCAGAATATAATCACCTAAGCTGGCATTCTGCCAGGACACTGGGGTTAACATGATTACTCCTACAATACTCCTATTTATGAGTAATATGGAAGAAAAGTAGCAACAGGATTTTTTAATTGAACCAGTGTGAAGCCAACTACAGTAGGTTGCAGTCCAATTAAAATTGACAACCCAGTGAAGCGGATACACATAACACAGAGATAAATATAGAAAATCCAAGTTGTTCTCTTTTTCTTTGTCTTCTCCTCTTGGTGTGTAGGGGCTTTTTTCCTGCTGGATATTTCATTTCATTTTCAGAATCTTTTGATGCCAGGAAACTACCATTGACTGGAAATACTTACTAGCTTTTTGCAGCCAGTTTTCATAACTTAAAATAAAGATGGAAAAATATATACTTTTAAATGTTTCAGTATTGCATTTCTTTCCTTTTCTACAGCACACAGTGTTAAAATTACATTGGATCTGCAGCAGGAGATTAGAAAGAGCAACAGCTTTTAACCTTTAATAGTAAATGATGCTGAAGTCACTTAATCTGTCTTTGAAGCACACAAAAAGCATGCACTATCAATTGAAAACTTGGAGCTAACCTTCAAGCAAGCAGTCTGATCCCCCACCAAAAATGCAGAGGCTAACTCCTGAAAAGCAAAACTACTTCATTTTCTCTTTTTTTTTTCTTTTGGGAAAAATAAATACTTGAAATGGCATAAAATATATTGCACTGTTTACTCCTGGTTCTGTATTCTTTACTCACATGAGTATGTCTTTCTCAGACACATAGGACCATGCAAGCAGCCACTGAGGTCAGTGGGACTCCTGGGGAATTACTATTCCCTATCTGGCAGAGGTGTTGCAAGGCACAGTTCATTAGTATTCTGAAACACTCTGAGAGCCCTAGATAACAGCTGCTATATGTTGTAATAAAATACAGCTATTCATTATTACAGAAGAGCTAAACCATGTTTGTAATTGACCATTGCTCGATTCTTTTCTGAAGTTATTGGGTTTGGAGATACACCTCAAAGTAAATCTGTTATTTAAGAGAATGAAGAAAGTAAAGCAGCAATGGGGTGTGTTTTAAGAGCAAAATAGAAGAAAGCTCCCCTGGGCTGTATCCTATTGACCTCTAGTTCCATTATTTTTTCTAAAATATTTTTCCATTTAAGGCATTGTCACAGAGTCCTTCCCAGGAAGCTCTGGGAAAGGATATAAAGTGAGATCTCTACTAAGCTTGTAAGTAACATCTCTGAAAATGGTGGGTTGATTTATGTTTTACTGACAGCCAGGTTTAAGGGGGGAAAACCCTCCAAGCTTTGGTTGTGAATCTTCTATAATATAATAAATGGTGCCATCTACTGGCTCTCTTTTGCTTTTGATCAGTGTCACAGTTTGATTGTGCAGTATAGCTACTGCAAGTAGCATTAAAACACCAAAGAAATCAAGCCAACCTGACAATAGCTAGCATTCTTCTTGGATCTTGGAATGATTTACAGGAGTTTCCATAAAGCAAACAAGCCTAAAATGAAATAAGAGTAGTAGGAGAAAGAAAAATTGCAAGATGCAAGCAAGGGAAAAAAGGCAGGATTCCAGCAGATATGTGAAACTGGATTAAGGGTCGATACTGAAGACAGATACAGCTAAGCTGAACCAGATGCAGCCATCCCAGAGGACAAATCAGGGATGAGGCTCCTCAGAGAGAAGAGCGCTTCTCCAATCCCTCCCCATTAATTTTCTGTTAGAAAAAGAACAGCCAATCATGATGGGGTTTTTCCCTTCCGCCCACTCCACTTCCTCCTATTAAACAAAGTAGAAAATGTAAACAGCCCTGACAGAAGAAGTATACAGACAAAGATGTTATGGGTCAATTTCTTTCTTACCGTTCAATATTTTTGCTGATTGACACCAGGTGCAAGATTTGACTCTCTGGCTTATGCCTCAGAAAACCACATGAACTGTGACATGTTCTACTGTTAGGTACACTAAGCAGTCTTGGCATCTCCTCTGGGGTCAAACTGGACTCATTGTATAAAGGAACTGCCAGAGATATTATTTTCATTGTTGCTTTTAATGTGTCTGGATAATTTGCTTGAAAAAGCAAAATTGGTTGTAGAGCTATTTTAGCCTGATTTCCTAAGGAGAAGAGACTAGTGTAATCACAGTATCTGGCAAAGGGGAAACAGTTGCAAAAATATACAATTATGACAAGTGCTTCACAAAAAAGCAGAGTGGCTATTAGTGCCACTTTGGAGGAAAAAGCATGAACGAAAGTTCTTTTTGGATACAGCACAACTCCAACAGATGCAAATCCACGTGAAGGTGCTCTCCTTCAGTTTGAATCATCATAAAATATGTTTGTCATGATAGTTTTCACCCAGTAAGAAATAGGTAAGCAGGAAAGGATGGAAATGCAGGTTATCAGGGCTTTTATTGCTACAAATGGAACCCACATCAGAGCAAGTTACAGCTTCTTGGGCTTCAGCTTTATCTCCTGCCAATGAAGATCATGTTTACCTGTGCCTCTTGGAGTGATTTTAGATTTTAAAAATGTAAGAAGTTGGAAATTATCTCTTGACACAAATGTACATTTCACAGAGTATTCTGAGTTGGAAGGGAATGGACCAACAATAGACCCACATGGACCAACTCAAGCCCAGCTCCTAAGTGAATGGCCCATATGGGGATCAAACCCACAACCTTGGCACTTTAGAACCATACTCTAACCACCTGAGAATCAGAAGGGCAAAGATACTCAGACAACTCTCACTGCAGAGTCCCATCTCCACTCCTGGACCCCAAGGTACGATTTTGATATAGTCCTCAGGAGTAGGAGTTTTGACAACAGACACATACAGGAATTTCAAGCAATGCAACTCCATTTTGGAGTTGTGCTGGAAAGGACTGGGAACACTGGAGTGCTGTGCAAGCCTTTCAGACAGCCCTTAAGATGAGAGGCTTCTGAAATGTAAAATCCCAAAACACAGGTTAAGAACCCTATAGCCACATGTGTAATCATGACTTAGAAAAGGGGGTACCTGGGGGCCACAAAGAAGCTTATGACAATAAAAGTGGTATACATTTTGTGATTAGCAGGCCAACCTGCTCTAGCAGACTCTGTTTTCATGTCAATGTGTGCAAATGTTTTCTCAGTTTAGCTTAGCCAGTAGTTGATGGCCCCGTATCATAAATCCAAAGTTCTAAGGATTTGATATCCTGCTAGATACAGGATAAGGCTTTCATTAGTCTCCCTGTCCATTTTTCATCAGTGTCAGATTACTGTAAGATTTTAACCTAATGAAGAAGATATTCAGCACATTGATTCCACCACACAGGGCAGTTCCTGTCCCAGTACGGATGTGCAAGGGTAGAAGCTCTCTTTTTGCCACCAACTCCAACCCACTGTCTTACATGGCCCCTGGCTAGTCTGTGGTGACCTCTCAAGAGAAAAGGCCTAACTCCTGTAAGAAAGGTGCTGGTAATATTTCCATTCTCCAGCTCCTGTAAGAATTTCTTTGGACAACATGTAGCATTGAAGAAATTGGCCACTTACTGCTGTGTATAAAGGCCACAGCTTCCAGCTCAATTCCTGGCTCCCAGAACAGGCTGGGAATAAGCATGGACCTAGGCAGCAGATGGAGACATTGCTAATTGGTCTGTTTTGATGCTGGGCCATCAGCTGACAGTCACTTCACACTTCTCCCTCAGCAGTGACTTGCCATGTCAAAGAGCTACAGATATGGGAACGATAACAAAGGAAGTGGAAACAGCAATCACTTCAGTGCAGACAATCCCTTTTCCTCGACTGTGCTGACCAAATTTGCTGCAGAATGTTGTGAGGCAGCTTGGACTCAGCAGACACCTTACAGACCAAAAGATGTGATTTGTACTTCTTGCAGTGTCAAGTGACAATGATTTTACATGAGTGTTGTCATTTCTAATGCATTTTTGCAGCTTTCTAAAAATGCCTGATGATAGTTATAAATGAAGGAAAGCAGAATGTGCAAAATAATATGCTGGGTGAAAACTACAGTGGCTCATAAACACAGGATTAGAGCTCAGTAAAGGCTGTGAGTACAACAGAAGTTTCGTTGCAAAAGCAGGATTCGCAGCCAGGAGCAGGAATAAAAGACTGCAGTTAAAACTGGAAGAGAATTCAGGAGCATGCTGGAAACAGTGGAAAAGTTTGAGACCTGTTACCTCAAACTGGTCCAGTTTGAAAAATGGCACCAGATTACAGTCTTTATACTATGTAAGTCTTCAGCTTTCACATTTTCTTCTTCTCCAGAGATTACTGACTACAAATCTTAATAATTTTGCAGTAACAATTGTGGCTTTGTCCTCTGTAATGGCTCTGCCATATTTTGCAGGATCTGGGACAGTAAATGACCATGATTATACTGCTTCAGGGGAGGTACAATATCAGAGATTCTGTCTCCATTTCACTTTTGAGCAAAGTTGCTAAGATTTCTGTGTTTTTTAAGAATTTATCTTTTTTTTATTAAAATGAAAAAAAATTACTCATCACAGATCAGCCATTTAACATGCAGTGAAACAAGCAAAATGTTTATTGAATGGAAGGAGTATAATGCCACAGGTGCCTAAAAAGGAATTTTACTGTCCATGTGGATCTGTTTAATTATGTCACATGGAAAAAATCACACTCTAGAGGGCCAAGTTCTATACTTTCATTTTTGATGGGGCTGTGTATTTCTAAATATAGGAGATTGTCATGGGAAATGCTGGCAGAACCATCTGTGGAGTACCTCAACAGAAAAGGTAATTTGAAATTCAAAAGCAAGCGTTTGACTTGCTTTTTCTGAATGTCACCACCTCTGTCCCAAACACAGGAAGAAAGGATTTCCTGTGGCATCTCCAAGGCCACCAAAAGACTCTAGTGAAGGACACCACTGCAGGGCAATTCTGCTTTTTTAGAGCAATTAATTTCACCAAGACACTTACTTGAAAAGAGGGTGAATCCTTCACTGCAGATGATCTCCTGCCTTGCTGCCCACTCCACTACGGAGAGTCTCTTTGCCGTGTGGGCGAGGGGGCTGATCAGCTGACACAACATCAAGTGCAGGCTGTGGAGGGAGATTAATTACTAGCACTATGAATCCCAGCACTAAAGAACCACACTGGTGTATCTGCTAAGGAGCATCGTTCGCAGCTGGAGTTTACTAGGCACATCTGCAGAAGTGAGAGGTTTAATGGCTGTGAAACAGACTGTTCGCTTTCATGACTGCTAAATCCCCACCGAAGGAGTACTCCCACTTGGCTATCGATTCAAAGTAACCCTCAGGTTAAACAAACTTGTCCCTAACTACACCCCAAAGGCTACTGCTGTAAATGAGCGAGGAAGAAATAAAACGGGCACGTATTTCACACTAGTAATTTGGTCTCAATGGCCAAAGTTTCCCTTTTGTTATCCCTCACAAGTATGCCTCATTTTCCATTCAGGAGAGAAAAGAAACTCAACCAATGTATTTCCAATCAAACATTTAATCAGAATTCTCAGCTTTTCTATTGCACATATTTAAACTTCTATTTTTAGTATACTAGCACATGTTTTCTATTAGCAGATCTTCTCTTTCTCATTTATACTTGACCTTCTATACATCATTAATTAAAAATGTTAGCATAACAATATGTCAGCTCTTCTTGTGTTCCATTGCTTCTAAAAACAATGTTGCATTGCTGTTTCTCTGATCAGCTGCTCTTTTATGCTTTTATGACAGATCTTGTATTGTTTGTTTCCCAATGTACATTATTTTCCACATGCAAGTACTAAAAGCAAATAAAACTATACTAAATGGTATCAGAAAATTAAAGCATTTGGGAAGGACACTAAAGAAAGTTTAACACTCCCTTTGTATGAGAAAATTAGCATTCTCAAAGGTCTAAGGAAGCATGTTTAGGAAAGTCTCTGATGCCAATAACATAAAAAGTGTACAAAATCCCTTCTACTATCATTTAGTAATAAAATATATCATGAAGAAAAAAACAAAATAAAGCAAGCAAGTACTTAGGAGAGAAGCAGAGAATTCAAAGCCATTCAAATAGAAAGAAAGCCATCTGCAGCTGCTTGGGCAATATGAAGGCAAAGTGAGTTAGATTAAGTTTTCAAAGTGACAGATAAACACCCTACAGGTGTAACTGCCAACATATGGTTCCTTTTTCCACTCCAGACTCCATCTTACTGAAGTGAGAGGGTTTAGACTACACAAAAGCTGCAGTGATTCAGCAACTGATCTATTAGATCCTACTTTTCAACAGAAAACCAGAAAAGCTTTGAAATTCTTAATTACTACATTTCTTAAAATTGAATAAGCATCCTCTATAGCTTCTTTTTAGGTATTGAAGGAAAGGAGTCAAATCCACCAAAAGACTGTGATTGCTATTAAGAACTGAAATGGTATTATTGTAATGATTTACTTTTGTAATGAGTTACTTGTGATTTCACACTTTGATCCCCTTTTGAGTAGTGAGGTGTTTCTTTGTTGTTTTGTGAGCGCTAATTGCTGCAGTGCTGTGTTAAATCATTGTTATGTTGGTTTTCTCGAGCAGCAAAATGAATAATTGAATAATTATAAAGGAGAAGTTCATTAAAATGGGTATGGCTATAGAAACAATATTTTCCAGCAATTCAGGGAGGAGTTGTGTACAGCAATGCAAACAACGTGTTGAAAAATGTTTTTTTCCTATCTAGAAAATAAAATCTTTTCTGCACACATCTTCCCTCAGAAGCAGACCAGGGAATTACATAACTGCACTGGGATGAATTTCTTCTCCACACGCTTCTGTGAGAAACCTCACTCTGGGTACGATTCCAAGTTCAGCCACAGAACTTTGCTGTTATTATGGGTAGCTCACCAAAACTCAAATTCTCAAATGAATGTAAAACCAGATCTCAAGGGTCTTGGAGGTTTAGGAACTTCTGTACACCACTGCAGAATAACAGAATACCTTAGAGAGCCTGCAGCACAACACAGCACATTAATAAGAAAACTCTCTTTCACTTAGGACTTTTAAGACATTTATTTCTAGTGCAGAAATCAGCAAAAAATGGGGTCCCATGGTGCTGAACACACTTAAGCCATTAGATCACAGAGTGAAGGAGTAGCTGCAGTGTTGAGCTGCAATGGGATCTAGGTGCTACCTCTCTACCTCTCCAGCTGTTATACTTACTGCCTTAAAGAATTTAAGCAGCTACTGCACCCTGTGAGGAAGCAGTGGAGGCGCCATGAAGAAGAGAAAGAAGTTCCATGGAAAACTGAGCATCAAACAAATAGCTTAGTTCAAAGAGCCAGTTTAAAAAAAAGAGTAACCTTGTGAGATTCTTCTGACATTTGTGGAGTTAACAACAGGATCAATCCTTCAGATCTTTTGCACGGGTCCCTGTCACATGAGTTAACAGACCCTGACAGTAACACAGAGTATTACTGTTCTCCAGCAGCTGGAGCAAGACAAGCTTATCAGCTGACCATTGAGGATTTTTCAGACTTAGAACCTCATGTTCCACTACAAGCTCTGTTGTATAAAATGGACACAGGTGTATGTACTACTGTTTTCCCCTCCCCAATTTCTATCACTTCTACTCATTGCAGCCTGTGTCTGTCTCACAGTCACATTCCTCTGCTATACTTGTCAAAGTTTATTACTCTGTTTCCAACCACTGATGAAAGTTTTTCTGGTCATTAGGAACTAATTTTAAAAGTCCAGGTGGCAAAGAAGACTGGAAATTTTCACTGATGCAAGTATTACTAACAACTGGTGAGACAGTTCACATGACTGGAATGCTAAAGACCTTTGGATAAAATTTGTTTAGGGCAAGATGTGAAGTAGTGAATGATGCAGTAGTAGTACTACAAAGACACTGCTAACCTGTATATCCTGATAATTCAGAAACTAATTGTGAATGTGCTAAAACAGAAGACAAGAAGAGAATACAGCAGAGTGGGACAGAGGGAAATTCTTAATAGACCATGAAACCATAGCTGAATTATTTCTTATGACTTGTCTGCAGTGAGAGGCAGACTGCGGGGGAGCAATTGTCTTGCCATGGGAGAATTCAATTTCAGCAATGTAGCATAGAGGTCACACAACTTATTAGAGTTTCTAAAATTATTCTTTGCTATCCTTTAACACAGAAAGTATTATTGCTCTCAGTGCAGAGTAACTCAATTATGGTCTCACTACGATGGATAGAGCTACATTAATTCCTGGCCTGGAGTCAGTCAGGGATAACTGGAGATAATAGATGGGAATTATGTCATGTAGTTTTAATCATCTACCATGGGTTTAGAACTATCTGCCCTGGACTCTTTCTTCAGGCAACAGAGCCAACATGGTAGAAGACAACATGTCACCCATCTTAGAGCCCTAGGAAGTCTCATCTTACCTCATGTTAGCTATCCAAGAGGTAGATTTCTTCCCATCCAGATCCCCTCCATAGTCAATGCAAAGAGCAAGGCACCACCACAATGTGAGTTACTAAATTCTAAATAGGTGTCCAAGACAGGCAAGGTGATTCCCCTGAACATTAGCTGATGCTGCAAAATGGCTATTTTTCCATAGTTGATGAAAATTGTGAGTCTGAAGAAAAGCAGATAGAAAGAAAAGCAAAAGAAAAAATGGGAGTTCTATGACAGAAACTGAAAAGATGCTAAAAAGGAGAGTACTCCACCATGAAAGCAAAAACCTTTAGCCAAAAGCCTGCTCTGGTTCACTGCAAATGGAAATGGCTATTAAAGGCAGCCTCCCACTGCTCCCCAGTGTAACACTCAGGAAAACAGGACAACATTGAATTGTTACATTATTGAACGTCATATATAAATGAGAAGCTTGCAGCCCAGGTAATCAATAGGGAAAGCTAGAAATGCAAAGGAAAATATGTGGCCAGCAATAAGACAATAAAGAGCCTTTACTAACAGAGATCTCGTGGCTGTGATGGCTTAAGAATTTAAGGCTTGGATGTATCTTACCTTACTTTAGATATCAGAATAGTTATTTACATCTGAACTACTGACACTTCACTCCTTCACTTCTTTACAGTCAGCTGACAGGGACTTTTTAGGGCACAATTCCTGTCATCCTAAAGCAACTATGTAAAGCAGTTCAGATGAAGCATCCCTATAAGTGTTTCTTTTCTTCCATGACTAAAAAGGAAGAACCATCAGATATAACTGGGAAAAAACTTGAGAAACCCAAGCTCTTCTCTGCAAAAATACTTGCTTGCTTTCCCAGCTGCACCAGTTAACCCAAAATAAATGCACTAGCAATTAAAGAAGTCTTAGCAATAATATGAACTCATAATTTGAGACATGATAATAATTTTAGTAGCGATGCACGAAAGGTAGATAACGTATTAGTACTGCACCTGAGGCAGGGCATTCCAGTCCTTTAGTAAATATGACAGATATGACAAAGCCTGAAGATAAAATTTTAATCACGAGCCTCAGATAGCTTTTATCCAAGGGGATTGAGAAGGCCACTGGTCTATTAGTGTACATTTTATAGGAATGTTATTAAGTCAGGATTCAATAGATTAGAATTCTGTGCCAATACTCAAAAAGAGAAAAAATCTAAAAGTCAGTCATTACATGATGGTTATCCTGAAACTGTCCTCCTTCTCCCTTTAAAATCTCTCACCAAAGCTGTCGTTTGCTCCATAGCATGCAGCCATAAAATAAACCTTTAAATATGTGTAAACAACAGACCGTCTGTGCTGTTCCTGGGCTTATATCACACAAAATAGGTATTTAATTGAGTCTTTTAATTTAAGGATAGTTGCACTAGGATTCCTTTGAAGTGTCTGGGAAGAGCCAGACTCGGCAATAAGGCATGCAAGAGCTGAATCAACCGCAGGATGCCTTTCTCTTGTCAAGTATATTGGGAGCCTCAAGCACTGACATTCATACCTTATGTTTCAGCTTTCCAGAACACTGACCTTGAGACAGAACTGCAGTTTCAGGCCAAAAGATTCAGTCCAGGCAGAGTTATTTAAGAAGCCTGAAAACACAGGTTTACATAATATGTTGTAAATCTGTAACTATCAACTGTCATCAGTTTTAGTCAGCTGTGAGTCTGATCTGATAATTCTGAAATATATTCTTCATCAAAGAGTGGGGAGACAAGGATCTTAAACAGAATAATTCTTACTAAGAAGAGAGTCACCTAAGGAAAAATTTGTAGCAGTCAAAACGAAATATTTTTCAATATTTTATAAGAAAAAATGTGCATTCTATCTGTTTTTAGTGGACTTTGCATTATAACTAAAATTAAAGCAGAAGGTCTGAGAAAATTTGCCAAATTCATCCTTTTTAAAAAGCAGATCAAAAATTAAGAATGAATACATTGAATACTCCAGTTGTTGTAAAAGTTGGTATGCGCAGCATCTCCTTTTCATCCTGCTCTTTTAGAAAACAAATAGCATTTAGGAGTATACATCGGGTTCTGTAGAAATGTTAACGCTTCTCACGGTAAGGACTGACCTTCAAAAGCGGAGGATGAAAGGCGCCTTTACCATGTAAGAAGACGTTTCACCACTGGAGGGAACTATTGGACTTCAGCGCTAGTGCGGGGAAGCAGCAGCTGCTTTTCAAATGCCGGCGCTTGTTCCACCCCAGAAAAGTCAGCGCAACCTTGCTGAAATCACTGCAAGTGATAGATTGTGCTAATTTATACAACGTGCAGATGACAGAAACTAACATCAAAGCTTTTATGTGACAGTCAATAAGTGTTGAATACATGGTATATGGTATTTATAATAAAATGAAAGATTAAGAAGCTTGCTGCTCTTGGAAAGATTTAGAGACAATTTTACTGAATTCTGTACAAACATTGAACTATTTTAAATTAAAAAGCTACTGGAAAAAGGTAGAAAGAACTCATGTGATTTCCTAACAGGAGAAATCCCTGTTCAACACAGAGCACTGTCCTTTGCTCATTATTGTAGCAACCATTTTCAACAATAATTGTATTTAGTGACATGGTAAAGCTGTCTCTTCTGTTTGCTTTCACAGAAACATAGAATGGTTTGGCTTAGGAGGGATTTTTAAAGGCCATCTAGCCCAAAACCCCTGGAATGAGCAGGGACATCTTCAATTAGATCAGGTTGCTCTAAGCCCAGTCCAACCTGACCTTGAAAGATTTCAGGGATGGGGCATCCACCACCTCTACAGGCAACCTGTGCAAGTGCCTCACCACACTTTTAAGGCAGTTCCTCAAAAAGCCACTGCCTCCACATGACCCAGAGTTACATGCTACAGCTGCATTTTAACAAAGGATCTAATAATTACTTTGGTAACGATATATTAATGCATTTCAGAAAATTAGCTAAGAGTTCTGAAATTTGTTTTTTTCCTCAGCATCGTGATGTACCATCAATGCATGATGTGGTCATTATTCCTCTTCTCTGAAGCATGGTGTAAGAACTATGGTAGAATATCGTGCACTGCTTCCTGTCACACTCATGCACACAGCTCTGCAAGTGACTCTCCTGCGGGACAAAGCAAACTGTTAGAGAGGCAAAGCAGCCCAGCACTGGTGTCTACCCCCAAGCCTCCTTCCCTCCTCTGTTATTCTGTTTTTACGTTGTTTATCTGGTGCAGCCTTGATGAGAGCAGTGACTTTAGCAGGTATGTCTGCATTATCTGACACATTTCCTCTGCTTCCAGCACCTGAGGTTGTTGAATCACATGAAAGGGTTTCCTGTGGAGCACTGGCTTACAGCATGGGGAAATACCTCCCTTTATCATACAGCAGTACATTTGCTGCAAGTCATGAGTGATTCAACAGCTGTATATTTTCCCTGTCAAGTGTGGAATTCCCCCAGTATTCTCCTACTCATTGACACTATATTGTTGGAATAAATCCAGTTTCCTGTGCTTTAAAGTTTTCCTAGGTGGTGGGTAGGACTCGTTGGTTGGTAAGTTTTCCCACACTTAAGTTATTTACATGCCCACTGCTCATTGCTGTTTTGCTGTTCAGAGGGGGCAGTGACTCCTCTTGCCATTCTGTGCAGAGCACTGAAGACTGAAATTCTTCCTTTAGCCCCACACCCATCCTCAAAAATGGCTGATACGGGTTTGGCAGCACAGTTCTCCAACAGGAGCTGGAAGAGCTTCATGTAATAAGAATACAAAGTTCATTCACTAAGTTATTTCCCAAAAATAAGAAACCATTCTCCTATTGTCTGTGCTTGCTTGCTAAGGGGGGGAAAATGCCCTGAAATCAAACTGCTACTGCTCAATGTTGTACCAAGAAAAATATGCCTCAGGAGGTTGCCAGGATTTGTTGAAACTAGACATTGTTATAAAAAGCTACATAATTTCTCTTTATTTTTTTTTCATTTGTTGTACAGAATGCTGATAGTTTAGAGAAGGCAGTAATTTATATTTCCTTGTTTCAGCTGACTTTTTTTTTCTCCAGATGTGGATTTCTCCCAATTAACTCTAATTCCCTAGTAAAATGTTTATACCTTCCTTATATTTATTTCCTGAATGTTAAATTTGAGATGCTGCACCTGGGAAAATATGTAAGTACTTTGCTATATAAAGTACTGTTTAATGCAAGCGTGCAAAATGTGTTTGATCCTCTAAAATGTGGTGTTTAGCACTGAATACAGATTTCAGGTGTAGTCACTGGCTAAAGTAGAAGTCTGTTGGAAACTGAGGACAAAGCTTCCAAAATTAAAAATGAATCAACTCATGTTTTAAGGCACTTGAGTTAAACACAGAAATGATGTATCTATGTGGGATGAGAGATTATAATTGTGGCATTTAACTAGGACAGTGATATGGGATGACAACAACAATCAGTGCATGCATAGTGTAATAAAACTTGTTTTTTCAATACACATATTTAGATGGACTAAGTTGTGTCTCAAATACTCTAGTAACTACTGGGGATTCCCTGGTAATAGCTGAACTCTGTAGCAAAAAAAGATCGTTGGCCATTTGTGATTCCTTCCAATTCACATCCTGGTCTTACCAAGAAACTCATCTATGCGGGCCAGAAAGGAGCTGTTGCATGGTTTAGCTGTGCCCTCACACTAATGGAGCGAGCTTTGGAAATTAAAGTACATCTCAGCTTCTCAGCCTTATTGCCACAAAATGTAGCTACAGTTCAAGCATGTATACTGAAAAAGCAAGTTTTACACTGAAGAAAAAGGAGGAATACACCTTTGGTAGCTGAGATCCCCCAAAGGGGTCAAGGGTCCCAGGAGGAAAAAAACATGGGCTCTCTTGCAAAGAGCAAGAAGGAGTATAAGACAACTTAGACCTTGGATGATAGGATCCTCCACATGTAGCAGTAAAGGGAGTACTATATACAGCCCTTGCATGTACCCCTGTTAAATTATATTAAACAATTTCAAAACATGTACAAAGAACCATAGAAGTAATTCGAGATACCGGAAATTACTGAGATTTATGAAAAGGAACAAGGAAGATATAAGTCCAAGGTATTTATTTGAGATGAGTGAGTCATTCTGTACATATGTTGATAATGCAGAAACCGTCCTAATTCCCAGGTAAGTAATAATGAACATCTTCATTGGTCAGAAAGAAAAACAAAGGTGTGATATTGTTCCTACATTAGAAGGTTTGGATTGTTTGCTGTGGTTGTTTTCAACTGGTAATAAATGCAAGGCTAACCTGTGATACTAGACCATGGTAACAGGTGTCAAAGTGAACTTAGCTGAAGTGAGATACAAAACAGATTTTGATATTTTGAATTGTTCTGGAGCAGAACTAATGAGAAACTAAAAATAAAAACAAGACAGTATCAGTAGTAAAAGGCATACTTAAGGATACATCGTCTTATGACCCCAAAAATGTTGGATGTTGTACCACTTTGGGGGGGATACATTAAGCTAAAGCTGTTGGTCAGATCTGATAATCAATAGCTTTAGAAGGCTTGAACTATTTAACCCATCAAGAAGACAGCACATCAGTATTTTTACTTATATCATAGTACTTGATATAAAGTACACTCATTTCATTTGATAGATGAATAAACTGAAACTAGGAATCACGCAAAAAAAAAGAGAAGAGCAGTTAATAGCTGAAACTAACAATAACACAGTAAATTCTCCAACTTTTCAGATCTGGACCCTCTCCAGAAGACACACATGCATAAAATGGATGCTATTTTGCTCTGTGCAGGGATGAACAATTGTAATGTTACAGTTTCGCACTACATATACAATAAGACTCAATATTCAGGACATACTGTTATTATAGATTAGGATATTGGGGTTTTTATTTCTACTTTATTGCTGTAATGAAAGCAGCCTGGTTCATATTATTGCAAAGGAAAAAGAGTGAGCAAAAAAGCCTTGAGAGACTAACTATGTTGAGAAAGAGCCTTAATGAACCAGGATATTGCTTAAAATAACTTTATATTAAGTGAAATAACATATTAAGGGAAATGTAAATATACATGAATATATGAAGGTAATAATGGTATTACATTTTAAGCCTTGCTTTCCTAAGATAACAATATATAAGCAGTTTAACATTTTTCACAGTAAACACTCAAGTCTTCATTTTATATTCACGAGTAAAGGTAAATCTAAATTATTCAAGACAACACCTTAAATAAAAAGCTACTTTCATAGAACAGATAAACATTACAAGTTATGTCCAAGCAGAACGACTGCCTGAAGTGTAAGAGTAGGGAAAGTATTGTAAATTCTTCAAATCCCCCCAAGCAATATAAAAATAAAAAGAAAGTAAAGGAAAATGGCTGCTGTTCACTACTGTTTTAACAAGAATTTTTAATACATTGTCATTTATGTTGAGTCATCTTGGATCATTAAGCACTTAGATGTTAGATGGCTGATATTAGTTAAAATCCTCTAGACAATAAATTCCTCTATCATCAATCTATAATGCATTCCTGTTTCTTGAGGGTAAGTTGTTCCATTTTACAAGCTGTCCAGATGTGGTACCTACTCACTCCTCTTTGCTAACATCTATTAGACCAGTTGAAGTCAGATTATTTGAAGTCCAGTTCTGAGCGTACTTGCTCCAAAGCCTTTTTTACACCTGGACAGCCCTTGGCCCCCATGCCAAAACATCCTGGCAGACTGTAGAGCAAAATACAGGCCATCAAAGCTTTCAGAGTTCCTTAGCAAGTTGCAATAAAAAGGGATATGGATAAAAGATAAAAGAACTTTGGTGTCTCAGGAGTGCAAATAGATACCAATATTAATTTCTCTGTAGGAAAAGCAGCATATATCCCAACCTTTGGAGATCAAATGAAATATAAAGGAACTTCCCAAATCTTGTTTGGTTGACTTTCAAATAACTTTTTAGATAAAACTGACACATATTTTGAAAACACCTGGAAGTGTCAGTAACTTTCTTCCTGAACAGCTAAGTTATTCCTGAACAGCCATCTCATTATTGTGGCTATTAGTTTAGGCCACATAATGAAAGAGAGAAAAACTTTAAAAAGAAAGAAATCACTGAGGCCTGGCCCAGTTTTCAGGCTATTTAAGATTTGTAGCATTTCCAGAAAAAACTCCCCTGCCTGGAAAAGATTACATGCATTCTATCTTTGTTAAGTTTATTACATGATGTTTTGTAACTCTGCTACTCCGAGACACTTTCTTAGTTCTGCGGCCTTCTTCTCCAACTGCTGAATGTTCCAGTGCCATTGTCTTTTATTTGACTGGACTTTGTTCAGTTGGCAATGCAAACGTTTTAATATAGCATCATATCTCTTATTCTGTACCTAAAAAAAAAGAAAACAAACACGTCAAAATTTCATTCCAGTGAAACTATTTACAGAGGTGAGTTCAGCTCACCTAATTCTGTCCTAGCATATATTCTGGCATTTGACCAAATCATTCCATGTTTATGTTTAGCTACTGAAGAGACAGAGACATCTAGGAAGCCATTCACAGAATTCACAGGATCAC
>VXBC01002568.1:280922-361059 GCA_013399945.1 Ploceus nigricollis | reverse complement strand
ATTTAACATACTATTTATTTTTTATTTTAAATACTTAATAATACAATTTAAAATTTATCCATTTACAGAAACCATGTATATTTGTTTATTATTAATATATGTTTATTATATTTTTGTATGTTTATAACACATAGTGAGAAAAATCAGTCTGATACAAAAGTCATTTAACTTGCTACAAGACTCAGTTCAAGAATCTGGATCATGTTTTGAGTAAATTAACCTTAATGGGATTATAAAAAGAGCAAAACATGCAGTGTGAAGTCCGACAGATAAATTTTGGTGCCTGACATAACTTCCTGTGTCTTGCTTGGCTTTCTTATCTAAGAGACCATATAAGCAATTAAGATATTTTAGCTAAAATTACAGACAATGCACATCCTTTTAACCATTACAGAAGCAAAATAAATATGTTGACTTAAAGCTCAAACAACCTTCAAGAAGCAAATAATCACATTTTACTTTCTTTCCCCCACGTGTATTGCTCATAGCTGATGAAATTATAAACAGCTGTATCTGATCAGATCAAAGGTCTGTTCAGCCATGTAATTTCTGAGTCTTGTGGAAATTACCATATGTTAGGGATAGTAGGCAGAAAAGCACAGAATTGCTCTTGAGTTGCTGTGGCCTCATATAGAATTAGGATGGAGAGTGTTGTTTGCTGCTGCTTGTATACTGCTCCCACATACTATTTTCATAGCTGGGGTTCCACTGTCAAGATGCACCAGGAAGACAGACTGGAGGAAGGATGTATATTGCAGAGGTCACAGGCAATATTTCAGATGTGTTTTCCAGTGAAACTGATATACCATATCAACAGTGGACTTGACAGTGCTGGGTTGATGTTCGATTTGATGATCTTAGAGGTCTTTTACAACCATAATGACTCTATGATTCTACAAAGTTCCTAGATGTAAAATCTACTTGGGAAGGCAGAAATTTTCTGTCAGATTTCATTTGACAAAGTCCTAAACCTGTTATATCACTAATCTTTAATGGATATGATTCAGATGGTTCTACTGAATTTCCTCTTATAATGTGTGCCTTATTCCTGTGCTAATAATTTATGTTGATGGCTTTTATTGTTCACTTCCAGAAAAGGTAACAGATGTGTGCTTTGCTTCTTCTCACCCAGCATTTGCTCCAGCTTCCCTTGTCTGAGTAGATAATCCTTCAGAATAGGAAACCTTGAAGATCAACTTCTCCTAGAAAGAGTAGCTTTCTGACATCTCTACAGCATGGCCGCCAACTATTGAGAGAGTGAGCTAAGGGGTCTTTTACCTTCTACTTTCACACTTTTTAGATATAATGAAGATGGTCCTTTCCCTTCCTCAGCAAACAGAACACAGAACATGTTCTGACTGTTGTGAATCTTTGCTTGTGTAGATGTTTTGCTCTCAGCTGAAAGTTCTCTTTTTCTTTTCCAAATTCCTTACTGCTTCTGTTCAGCAGGTATGAATCCTTCATTTGCACAATTGCTCTTGCATTCACTGAATTTTTTTTAAGATCTCTGCTGGCCAAAATACCATAATATCTAACATTCCTATGAATATTAAAAAAAAAAACCTAGGTGTATACTTCTCAAAAATTGATCTTAGACCCAGATGAGTGTTGAATCTTTATTAAAAATGCTTTATCTTTTTAATCTCCAATCTCAGAAGCATCAACACAGCCCCATAAAAGTAACTTTCTTTGTTATCCAGACTCTGCATAAAACTCTGCATTTAATAAGTGTTTAAATAACCCATTTTTCATTAAAGAACCAGGAGAAAGTATATTGAACCTTACTATGTTTCCTAATTACAAGGATCGGTTTGTGGTAATTCCATTTGAATTCTAATCCCTATATTAAATTTAAGGTTGTTGATTTTTTATCTTTTTCTGTGTCTGAATTTGTTGTGTGCCGGGTGGACATGGAAGGTGATTGAGAAATCAGACACAACTGCTAGTGTTTGTAATCATATTTAAACCTTGTAAGACTGGAGAGTTCTTATTGCTATTTATTATCACAGCAAATAATGGTTCTAATTATTATTTCTGAATAACAATGAAGTACTGTAAGTAATCATTGACTTTAAAATGAAAAATGTTAGAACATGCATTCTTCATATTGTTATGATTATATTACTTAATTAGTAAGTCAAACTCTTTACAAATTCAAAATAGTTTTTATTTTGAAATTTAATCTCTATTACTGTTAATCTGGATTACAGAACCATAATTTTCTCTATTTTAACAGCATGTACTGCCCAACATTTTCATTTAATGCGTCTTCACTGCAGTTAAAATGAACAATTTTAGGCTTTGTACCATTTTAAATGTAGCTGGTTTAAGGTTAGTTTCAATTATACAACTGCTGGGCACCAAGCATTTGTTATAAACCATCATTACATACCATGTATATATGAATATGATACATATATTTTTCATCTATATACTTTAAATGAAAGGAATTTCACAGAAACATAATAATTTATTGAGAATTATACATCTGAATTTCCAAGTAAATCGTTTTCCTGAACACAAGATGAGAAAAGAGTTTGTCATAAACACCTCTTTAACCTGATTAAAGCTGTCATATAGCCAACTCCATGTCTAGTATGAAGTAGAATAGCAATAGAGTAAGAAGTAGCAAAGCTAAACAGCTTTTCTGGTAGCCATGTGTTTGATAGAAATTCCCTTTCCAAACAGAATTTAGAAGATAGATTTTCATACACGATTCTCTGGACTGAAGTATGTATTTTTCAAGCAGATAGGATTTGCTGAAAATAGTGATGGCTCTACAAGTTGGAGATTAGAATTTTAAAATACTTTCTTCGTTCATGAATAATATTCTAAGACTTGATGCATTGTTTTTATTAGTAGTGCTATTAAAGATTCAGACATTTTATGAGACTTGTGTGTTTGTAGAGTATTTTTGGAACACAGCAATTTGCTTTACAGCTAAGAAGATAATACCTTAATACATTGCAAATGCAACTGCTTGCTCCTATTTCAACTGGGAAATGAAAATGAAACGAAACAGAATTCCATTTTGATGGCACTGAGTACTCTGTAGGCAGTTTAACTTTTCAAAACCAGTTTTATAACATTCACACCTAGTTCTATGTCAAAGAGACAGATGTAACATGTATTATGTTTTCTAGTAATCTCTCAAGTGCCTTGAACACACTAACTACCATTTCAGCAATAAGTAATACCAAGTAATACACTATTAAGTCCTGAGTGAAACATTAAGTAAAAGCCCATTTATTTTAGCATTAAAATTTATTTCCTTCCTGTAATGATATTTTGGACTAGCTGAATTCTAGATGTACTTTTATACAATGTGATTCTGAAGCAGCACAAGTAACATCTAAAATATATGCATTCCTTAGTCAAAGTTCCAGACCATTGTTATTTAAGTAATTTTTCATGAAAACCTATATTATCCTAAATACATCACAAGTTTTTAAAAGCCGTTATTGAAACATAGGCTGTCACTTACAGTGATATATAATGACTAAGAATGTGGCAGGTCTTTTCTCTTTTTGATTTCTGGCACATTTTCTGTTAATTTCTTTTCCTTACAGAGCTAACAACTTTGATGGGTGTAAATTAGTAACATCACAGTACTTATAATGCCACATACTTTTAGGTGGCTAAGCGATCATCAGCTCTTAAATAAAGATGATACTATTTAGTATTAAGTTATTTGTAGTTATCCTTTGGTTACCTAAACCATAAGTATGGTTGCAGTACAAGGGCATTCCCAAATATCTGCATTTCAAATCTGAAATCTGCCCCTGTTTTTACAAAGATTTTGTATTTTTTCAAAACAAAGCCAACAACCTGATTAACACATTAAAAAAAAAAACACTTCAGTGGTGGGGGGGAGTGGGAAAAAAATACCATTTTACACACTTACAGAATAAACATATCTAAGTTCAACAAAATGTATCATCACAAGAATTTTCATAATTCTTTTTCGTTTTCTTTTTTCTTTGTGAATCAAAAATAGATTTTTTTTACAGTACAAACATAAGTTCATCTGAAAGTAAGAGGAATTGTTTTGATCCCATAGCTGATTCTGCAAATTATGAGCTGCTAAGGCAATTCCATTATCAAAATTCATTATCACCATTTTTATATTCCTTATTACATATTTTTATGCTATTTTCATATTAAATTAAAAACTTACATATTATGGAGCAGGAGTTTTTTACAAGCTTTTAAACCAGATTATTAAACTGAAATAACATATATAAATTTATTTGTCTATAATGCTCTCCACATAATTTTTACGTATGTAGATTTATTCCAGGAATGCATTACAAGTCTAATTAAGGATCATAGAGAAAATTTCAGATTATTATTCCCTGAAATAATGTATCTTGCCTTATATCTTGTTGTGCCTTATGCAGTTGGTTGCTTTTCAACACCATTTTCAGAAAAAATGTTTGCTTTCACTTATTAATAAAATAAAATTTTCAGAAATAATTTAGTACACAAAACATTGGAGAGTAAGAATAAGACCCCTAAATTGAAAAGCACAGTAAATTTAAAAGTCTTAATACCTGCAACTTTTCTTCGTTGCAGTTAGATCAATCCATATATCTGTCCAATTCCAGAATTATTTTAGGATTTTTGAGCTTTGAGACATTTAGGAATATTGTTTCATAAAATATGACATAAATTTTGATATCTTAGTCCATGTTTTTTGTTTGTTTTGGTGTTTTGTTGTGGGTTTTTTGTTATACCATCCTCTAAATTTGCAGTAGAACTGAATGAAAAATATTCTTTTCTGCTGTGTTGATTTGTATGTCTTGATGGAATAGGGTCATGTGTTATCTTTATTTTTTTATTGGCAAGAAACTGCAATTTAAACTGAACAAACCCCATAAAGCTCTGTCAAAATTGGCATTTCAAGATCTCAGTGTTTAAGTACATTCTAAATTTTAGTGTTGATTTCCATATAATGCTGAAACAGATGTTTTTCATAGTCATTTCTATAAACTACTTTAACAGTATTTTATAATGCAAATTATCTATCAGGCTTACAGAAAGCCAAATATTTTAGTAAAACATCATGTATTCAATATGTTTTGAATATTCAATTTGTGCTGATGATTAATTCTTACAAAATATCTTAGATGTAATGATCACTTACTTGATTTCAGGAGCTGATGCTGTGGAAGCTCAATGTAAGAGATTTGAAGTGAGAGCAAGTGACAGTGGAAAAGTATTGTTTTCTGCAGATGAAGATGAGATTGTCATTGGAGCTGATAGACTGAAAGTAACAGGTATGGCAAGAATAAAGATTCTAAATGCATGTAAACATATTTTTTAATACCTTTAGTAGTAATTAAGCTATCAATCTTCTACAAAATTTTAGTCCACTGAAGAAGAAAATGTCTACTCATTATCACTGATTGTTTGACCAACCAAAAAATACTGCATAGTTTAAATATCAATTCCTCTAAAGGTACATTTAATTTAAACTCTGCAGGATCAACTATGATACAAATCACACTTACCAGTGTGTTTTGGCTTTATATGTTACCATTAAGTATTGTTTTGGGGTGTGTGCCATTTGTTTAGGTAATGCTCCTTCAAAATGATAAAAAAATATTATATATATGGTAGGCTTTGTTTTTTCTGTATACAAAATATCAAGTCAAACTTCCATATGAATTAAGATTTCATGAGGCTCAGCTGAAAAACCTTGCCTTGACTTGGCTATAATAGTTAATAATAAAATAAAGGTTACTGTTATGGTTTCACCACAGCCAGCAACTAAGCCTTGCACAACCACTCACTCACTCACTCACTCACTCACTCACTCACTCACTCACTCACTCCTCCACCAGTGTGGGTGGGGGAGAGAATTAGAAGGGTGAAAATAAAAGATAAACTAATGGGTAGAGAGATAAAGACAGTTCATTAGGTAAAGCAAAAGTCACACACACAGGCAAAGCAAAACAAGGAATTAATTCACTGCTTTCCATGGGCAGTGAGGTGTTCAGCAATCTGCAGGAAAGCAGGGCCCCATCATGCATAACGTGGAAAAAGAGAATCATGCTGAATCCTGCTAAGGTTCAAACTTGGTCATAATACTAAATGCTGAGATAATTAATCTTAAATGTACAATTGATAACAGGAGATTTCAAAGTATCTATCATAAGTAAAAAAATAAAACAACTTACAAGTTGTTTTAGCAATTATAAATATTTTAGCCATTTATAAATGACGCTAAGAATTAGATTCCCTGCCACTGAGAAATGCAATCATAAGTTTTTGATGTCATGATCATTATTTTTTAATCAAACATTTGGCACCATAAGAATTAATTTTATCCAAAGATTGTGTGATACCTTTAAATCCTTCAGCAAACACATGAAAGGTGATGAGTCCCTGTGAGCAGCATCAATCAGACTGTATTACTCCACATGGCATGATATGACTGATGAAGCCTGGCAGGAAATCATAATGTCAAACATCAACCAGAATTTTTTTCTTTAGTTTATTTTTCTCAAGCTTGTGTTTTTTATTATCATGGTGCCTTGGGGTGAATATAGGAAAGGAATTATGGAAGAAGAAATAAAACAAAAGTTGAATATAAAAAAGGGAAAATAAGATGTGCTTATTTGGAGATAAATCTCTTGCATGTATTTATTTAAGGGTGGTACTACAACGAAATTATTTTCTTTTCATCTGTAGCAATCAATAGTGTCTCTTTGAAAACACTTCACTGTGAATGTGTCCAATAAATTATTTATTTTGGCAATTAATTTTCAAAGTATGCTTATGAGCATTTGTAAACTACCATGGCAATGTGGGATTTTTTGTATATTATTTTTTCTCCATTCAGAAGAATATTTTTTAATGCTCAGCTTTTAAAAGCAATCTATCATAAGTCAGTCTAAGAAATTCTTGATTAATAAAAACTTGAAAGATAAGCTGACAGCTTCTCACAGATTATTTTTTGTAATATTTTTATTTGTAAATTTTTATGTAGGCAGCCTATTCCAAGCAGAAAGGTATAGTAGAAACAGGGTAGTAATCCAGGTATCAGTTTATTTCCCAGATAAGAAAAATATGGAATCAGAAGTAGTACTTTTTGGTTTAGAGATATTGCAGTTATATATTTGTATAGTAAAAGTCTCTCACTTTAAAATTGGGCAATTGGCTGGTTTAGTTTAACTTCTTATCCTTCCTTACATTGCTAGTTTTGCTTTTTTTTTTTTTTAACTGCATTAGCTCTTGTCTGCTTTATTATTCAAGGAAAGAAGAAAAAGGATTCAAATTTTGTGTTGTTAGAGAGAGCTGTGAGAATTGCAGCTGTCTATTGTCCTTTTGCACAGAGATGCCTCCTCCCAAGTTTAACATGTATCATGGAGCTTTGGAGGAAGGAAAGAGAAAGGCTTGATGAAGTGAAAATATTGTTAAAGAACTGGGGAAACAAGTAGTAACAAAAAGCTCATTTTCTGGTGGGCTCATGGGTTCCTTGCTGCACATGGTTAAACCTTTCTCCATTTTTTTATATTCACCCTGCTGTTCCAAGCATCTCTAGCATCACAGGGCCTTCTTCTGTCTCTCTGCACCTACAAAACAAGAGTATCTGTTTGATTTTTACTTCTCCTATTTAAATCTTAATTCAAAATTTTCTTCCCTTTGCTTTTATTTCATTTTTCTTTTAACTGGATTATGATCTCTGTAAGATGCTCTTGTAGCAGAACTGTACTGGTCAACCTTGCTCATGAGAGTACAAGCACACATCATGAGGTAGCTTTATCCTGCCAGAGCACTTTTGAGAAAGATTAAGAATCCCTTAGGTCAGTGTACATTTTCCTGAGACAATGCTGTGAAATAAAGTTATATAAAAACCTTCACTGGATGTATCCTTTAGTATAGTTTTGTTTTTTGTTTTTTTTTTCCTTAAAGCAAACACATCGTTAGCAGGTGTATAAGAAGGATGAAGGAACCTGGAACTCACCTAGTTTTAGTCAAACTGCACCTACTTTTTTTGACAATGTAAATGACGTTTTTTTCTGCTTTGTCTTCCGAGGTGGCTTTCTTAGTTAAGGCTAAATGCACCCTATCAGAAATTCTTTTTTCCCATTCAACTCATACTTTTCTATCCAAATTTTACAAACATTTTGCTTTTTGAAAAGGGTATTTCTCTTTCTATGATTTCAAAGGAGAAGAGACAGTAATTTAACTCTCATGTTGTCTCCTACATGTTCTTTTTATCTATATAATTCCTTCACTTTTCTATAATGTTCTTTATTTAAACTTGATTTTATCTCTGACCCTTCTTCTGAGACCCATAAAAACTATGGTATAATTTATTTTGTTCTAGGTTTACATAGCTTCTGTATAAGTTATACTTGCACATGTGGCTTTTTATGTTTATTAATCATGCTTTAAAAAGGCAAAGCAAAAATAGATTTGCAAATTAAATTAGATAAGTTGTCAATCAGAAGCCATTGCTGTTCTGCAATCAAATCCAAATACGTTTTCTAGATGTAGCAAATCAGCTATATAATTTTTTCAAAATAACCCAGTCTAAATTGTTTGGAAAATATTACTTACCTTTAAGGAAATTGAATTAATCTTGTTTTCTACTACTTTCTTAATTGCTGGATTATTTTTTTCTTGCATATCTGGATGGCCCAGATTCTGGGCCTGTTTTAGCCCAGGACTTGAAGTCCTTTCAGGATAGAACTGAATTTTTTTATTATGATAATTAACATGTCAACAGTAATACTTTTTCTCTAAAAAGAAATAAGGAGCTACTTAGAAATTTGTCAGTTATAGTTTTACCAAGATTTTAGTTCTGTAGAGTTCAACCACTTCATAATTTTTGGAAATGCAAATTTTTCAGATACATGAAGTTCCATGTTTGTATTTTATGACCTCATCTAATTGGTTGAAGATCACTTTTTTCCCATATTTCAAACACAAAAATAGTTCTCACTGTGGGGAATTGCACTTGTACAAAGGTTTGCACATTGTTGCTAGCAGTACTAGGAGAAACAAAAGAGGCATAAAAAATTTGCAGGTCATTATGACTTCCTAAGACCCTTCTTCCTTTTCAAATAGCACAATCATGTGGAAAAATGGAAGTCGGATAAGGACAGTAGAGCACATACTGTGGTAACTTTCTCAGATTAATAGCAGCATGTATATAGGTCAAATATACTTTGACACCAAAACAGTGTCAGGAAAAAGTATGTGAAGTGAAGGGCTGCAAGTATCTTTTTCATTACACTGAAGTATGTGTTACAGTGGGTTCAGTCTGGCTTTTGATCAGTCACTGACTTCACTAGATGAAAGATGAGAGCCTTGATGTGTCAAGGAAGCTTCAGAAGGTTCCAGCATACCTATATTCCAATAATATTCTAATAATAATCAGAATTAATATGCAGAGGAGTGCATCAATATTTCAGTTTTGATTTTAAGACTATGCTGCAGGACTGGGAGTCTGCAGGTAATTGAAATATAGAAAGGTCTTCCAGGGTAGTTAAAAGGAAATGATAAAATAGAAATACGGCTTATGGCTATAAAAAGGAAATATGACAGAATTATGAGGAAATATATGTGAATTGCAAATTAGGTTGGAGAAGTAGAAATAAAATATTTATAACAAGTACTGAAATGTAGAAAAATAACTTATTATTTGATGTATGTGGTTATTACAGTAGACTTACATCTAGTGCATTGAGAGACTGAATAGGAATTTCAGTATGAATGGGAAAGAAGATCTTAGATTTTCCACGTTCAGTGGGTGGATTGTCATTCAGGACAGATGGAGTTTGGCGAGTGAAGTGGCATAAGATGAAGGGAAGCATTTAATCATTTTAAGGTGGCTTATAGAGCCAAATTATCTGACCACAGTAAAACTACTGTTAATTGATGTGGTGCTAAAATTTAATCCTTTAAGCAGATATGACAAATTCTTGGTATCCTGAACACTGAATGAACCTGAAATCTTTTGTCGTCATCTGTCAGTAACAAAAATGCTTCACATATATAGGATTTCTGTGTTTCCTGAGTACATTAATATGTACTCCAGTAATGAATAAGATTTCTGATAAGCTTATTTAGGTCTCAAGAAAGCACTTAATGTCTATTCTTGCCTTATAGGGAGCTCTGACTGAAAGATATTATTCTGGTAGTCTAACCACTTGACAAAACAGCCTGTCAGGGCATAACTCTGGAGGTACAACTACAGAGCTGATTACAATCACATTTATATATCTGACTCCAACCTGTCTATGAACTGAAAGCTTTATGGGCAGGCTACAAATAGTAAGAATAAATAAATGAATAAATAAATTAATTATCCAGTACATTGCTTAAATAAATTTATATCTTCTATTTAAGGGTAGAATGAATCCATCCAGCTCAGATTCCAAGCAGTGTATTTACACCAGCCTACAGGTGACTGTGTAGCCTGTTGGAAGAATACATTAACCTAAGGATAATAACAGTTTATTGGCAAAAGAAAGATTTTGATTTTTTGCAGTTAAAATTGTGTGGAAGGAAGATAATTGGTCTCAGAAACATATGTAAAGTGAAATAAGCCTTAATAAAAGAATTTTTTTTTAAAAAGGGAATAAACCAAAAAGCAGACAAATGTGCAAACAGTTCTGTCAGAGCAGGAAAACATGTTCAATTCCTCTACAGCCATTTCACTGAAAAATCCTCATCTAGGCTGTTCTGTAGACTGAGAAATTGAAGAAGCCAGCATATAGTCAGGCAGAAGAAAGGAAAATAAAAGAAAAAAACCATACCCAAACAGCTAAATAACACTCTTTCGCAATAGAGGTAGAAGAAAATCATCTTAGATGATTTTCCTAGATGAAAGGCTGACCTAGAGAGTCAACCTTTCTCTAATCCATATGTTTTGAATAACTCTCCTTAAGCAATAGACTTTTTTTTCCCATTTTTTCATGCTAGCATCAGTTACAAGAGAAGACAGATTTTAATCCTTTCCTCTCCCTCTGGACTGTAATCTATTTAATTCTACTAAATAGGGTTTATTTTTGTAAAGCTGATTCAGTTCTTGTCTGAGCTGTTGCTTTGCAGAATGCAGCCTGCAGTTTCTCAAGGTTAGTGGAGACCATTTTCCCTGTTCTGGTACAGAGCAGCATCAATCCAGAGGCTGGTTCAAACTTAAGTGAATCTGATTTTCAGGTTAAACCTTTAACACCAAGATTAACACCAATGTCCACTGTTGGATATTTGTAGCCAATGTAAGAATTAATGCTTTTAGGAAAAACTGCCAATTTCTGCATCATATTCCTAGTCATATTCTACATTTCCTGCTGAAGGACTGTATAAAGTCTACAGATGCAATTTAAAATAGTTCTAGTTTGAGGTATCTGAATTACATGATACCAGGCAAATCCACATGAACTAGGGAGCGGTCAAAGCTTAGTGGAAAATTACCCCACTATTAGTAAGCTAACTCTTAAATCAAACCAAAACAGCTTCTTTGGAAAACACACACTAAAATTTCAGAAGGCTTTAATGCAGGAACTGGGTATTAATTGGGTTCAGATTTTGTAGTAACATTCTAACTGTTAAACCTGAGCTATGTCTGACACTTACATGCCCTCAGGCTTTGTAGTTTTGAAAATGCACATTTAAATTGCAGCAGTCAGACCCATCTCTATTTTTAAGATATAACTACACACAGGAGGGAAAGGTGAATCATAAAAGAGCTCCAACATTCTTATTTTCCTTTTTTTTGCCTTAAAGAACTTGCTTGTGGTTTATTTATATCTGAAAAAAATGTTGTATGAGATAAGGGTCAGGCTGCAGAACACAGTAGGATTTCAGTTCAATAAAAAAGAGTACTTGTTTCCAAATACTCACGCTATAATGGTGACACTACAGGCCAAAAAAAATTTGCTTTGTCCTGGAGCAGTATTCTCATTGGGTGCTAGAAGATGAAATCATTTGGATTTCAATTTGTAAAGCTTTCAGAATAGGAGAAATACTGTTACATTTTCAAGAGATATTGTAAGGCACCTGACTTTTCACTAAGAATATACTGATGTATCTCTTACTGTAAGACATGTAATACATGTCAGAAGTGCACCTCATTCTCTCTGAATTATATCAGAAACCCCTACAAAGTGTTTTATTTTTTATCGAACCTTAAGCAAATTTTTATCCCAACTTGAAGCACAAACTAATGTATTTAGTAACCACAAACTGCATGGTGAGATTATAGAAGCTTTTGTCATGACATACATCATACTTTACAAACTTACATGAATTGACTCTAAATTTAGGTGGAAAGTAGCAGAAAGCCTCACATGAAGGTTTGAGGACTGTTTGTGTTCATGGCAGTCACAGTTTGATACAAAGCCTTACTCAGAACTTGCCACCAGTAACATCTTGGACTTCACTGTTTTGCCTAAATCAGTTTATAAAGCAGGTAAGCAGGTAAAGCTGTGAAAAACATAGATTCCAATAATATCTGCTCTGCAGTACATTTCAAATCTTATTCATAGCAGACTCCTATAAGCTAGGAATAATTTCACACACAGAAAGCAGCTCCAGAAAAAAAATTATTTAAACCAAAAAAAAATATGGCCTGCAGCTTTCAGCCTACATTGTGAATTTAAATTCCTACCCTCATTGTGGCTAATGATGAGTTTAAATTTCACAGTGTCTGACAGCATTAAATTCAGCACACCAAGACACAAACATAATAAGCCATTATTCTGGCTGTAGAAAAATATCATCAATATATATAGGGCTTTGTATTTGAATTGTGTATTACGGTGTGGCTTTGCTCAAGGCTCAGAAAGTACATATGTATGTGTTATGAAGTTTAAGAAGTATAGATAGAAATGCTTAAAAATTCAAAATAGATAATGTAAATTCCAGAAGTAAGAGTGGTAAAAATCAACACATATTCTACGAAAGACATGGAAATTATCTGTGGTAGAAATTATCTCACAAAAATAGAATGAAGAAAAAACCTCAAGATCCATGCAGAAATGGACGCATCTGAAAACTATATAATTGCTCTGAGATTCAAAATAAATTATTATTTGTATTTCATGGGTATTGAAGAAAGGGCAAATAGCCTATGTGGTAATGTTGACTACCAAACAAAAAAAATGAAACAGATTAGGCTTTTGATAAATGAAAGGAATCATGTAATGCACAGGGTCTAGTGACAACATTTTGGATTATTTGGCGGCCTCTTGTTTCTTTTAACTTCAAAAGACTTTTAACTACAGTGACAAACATCCATTGGGGAAAAAAAAGAAAATATCAAGATTGTACAAAAGACGTACAGATTGTAAGGATGACACAATGTTGAAAAAGTGATGTAAGTGTTGCTGTGGGGAAGAACTGAGAATGTGAAGGTGAAAAGAAATCTTAAAATTATTTCAAATGAAAACATCCCCTGCTCCAAAGTTATAGGGAAAGACAACAGCAAACCAAAATCAAATTGACTTCTAGGGGTCAATTTTCAAACCTCAAAAAAATCCTAAGTAATACTTAAAGGTACCGCCAGAAAAAGAGTTAGAAAACATTTTGATCAAAGGTCAAGAGCATCATGTGAAACAAGAAAGTCAAATATGAAGCTGGAATGTGTAAACAGGAGTAGGCCCTGAAGATCTTCTCACCTATTCCACACTGGCAAGGTCCTCTTCAAAGAGTTTAGTCCTGTTTGGTGTACCATTGTTCAGTGAACTGGATAGAACCTACATGGGACTGATTAGTTGTCCAGAATTATTTCTGAGGAAGAGAGAACAAGTTGGCACTGTGTAGCTTGAAGAAAAAAAATCTCAAAGAGAATTTCATATCAGTATTGAGGCCTTGAGAAACAACCTGTTGAAAAACAAGGAATGCTATCTATCAGTTAAAACCCCAAATCCAAAAATAACACCCAAACAAATAAAAAAACCACCCCAACCAACAAAAAAAAACCAAAAACCCCACAAAATACCTCACTCCAACTAATGAACAAAAAATACACAAATTTTTTTAATGAAAGAATAGAGGAACAGGAAAATAGTTTGGCTGTAGAGAATGTAGTATTTCCTTCATTTTTTACTTAATAGCTAATTATTTCATCTGTTGAAAGTGAATTGGTTGGTCTTGTTTTGGTTTTGAACTTAATGATCACAGAGAGGAATGAGCCTTAGCAGAGTTTAGATATTTCCTTTTTATGTCTAGTCACTAGTCATCTAATATAAATTCTATAAAAATTTTTCTTTCTAATCTTAGTTCTTACTAACATATTAGATACAGTCCTCTTCATTGTAGTTTTATTTATATTCTTTAAGAGTTTTTTAAAGCTATAACACATTGGTTAGAGTGAAATGTGGGTAGCGTGACCAAAAGACTAGGGATCAGTACTTGCATTTGCACATAGGTTAATTGCTTTTGGGATGTATTGTCAACTTCACTTTTGACTAAAATTTGGTACAGTGAGGGGAAGATGAGAAAGCTGCATGAATAAGCACACTTTGCTACAATAAGGGCTAGAATGAATGAGCTTAGCAAGGTAAAGCAATCAGAGGAAGGTCTTCTCTTTTCAGAAACTCATCATACTGGAGCTGGTAGCCCACACTAAACCTACATGTCCATGCTTCCTGATGTTATATGTTACATTCATCGTTAAACTGCACTGAATATGAATAGCATACATTTTACTGGTTTAGGAACTGAAGAACACTTGTACTGATCCTGACAATACTAATAGCAGTAATGGGTATAGTGGTATATGATTATCTACCTCTTCCTACTTAGAAAGCATTAGAATTCCATTTTATGGTAACTGTTCTTTATGTGTGTATCTTGGTTTTCATTGAAGCTATCAGATTTGTAAAACATTTGAACCTTATTTTGTGAGTATGCTAGAAAAACACTGCTAGAGACTAGATCAGAGTACACATATACATAGACACACATCCACAATCAAGTACAGACAAATACCTTCCAGTCCTTACAGGCAGCCTTATCACTTTACGAATGCCAAAATGTCATTTAGCTCAAGTAGCACGCTTTCCCTTAAGTATCATCATTCTAAATCAATTTGATTCATAAAGTGTGATAGAAATGACAGCAAGTACTATGGGTTACACTACTTACAATGTAATGGGTATTTTCCTGTCCTTTATCTACATCACTGTCTGCAAAGTGTGTTGTGTTGGTCAGAGTTCTAGACTACAGCAGCATGGAAAAATTTGAAAGTACTTGCATATCCTGCTATGATCCCACATGGTTCCAAGTTCAACAAAGCAAGATACTGGAAGTAGCCAAATGCTAGGTTCACTTGAATAATTCCTGTCCCAATTTATGGTTGAAAGCATGAGGTGAGATTGGTGGTTGCATCTGAAAGTCTCTTCTCTTCAAACATCAAAGGGAGATAGCTTTTTAAAAAGTATTTCTTTTCGTATCATGCAAGCCAATTGTATTATTTTTGGTATTTTTATCCTAGCAGCATTACCAAATGATGGACTACTTTTTAAATCTGTTTTTACACTCTCAATGTAGAGCAGAGAAAATAGATAAAGCATATTGTGCAGAAAGAGTATCTATCAACAAGTTTGTTTCATGTTTTAGCTGTCAGAACTGTTTTCAGGCTTTTTATAGTTGCAATTTTTTTACTTGTCACTGTCATTCTTGGCCTTTCCTCCCTGGTTTATATTTAGATTTACAAAGAAAGGAAAAGGCAATTAGAATTTCTGAATTTGAAGTTTTAATGAAATCACCCTCTTTTTTTTTTTTCCTTCTTGACAGCAAATCTAACAGTAACTCACAAAAATTTCATTTAGACAAAAAATCAATGCAAAAAATGGTATAGATACTGAAGGGAATTTTAATGCAAAACAAGAAAAGGAGCAGAGGGAGTATCCTGCTGAAAAAAAATGGGATATATTACTTATAGTGCTGTCTAGAGGCCAGAGGGAGCGTAAAGGACAAGGAAGATTAAAACTAAAAGAAGTGTATTCCTTTGGAAGGTGTAAGAATAAAAGAACAGAGGTTTTCCCAGTCACGTTCTCTTCACTGTAAACTGAAAGGCTGGAGTGGTAAGCATTGTGACAGCTTATTAAGTGGATAATATAGAGAAGAAATGCCTCTAACAGTGGATCTGAAGAAAAGACAAAATAAAAAAGATTTTCTTATTATCTCTTAACCTGTCTCTGAAACTAGTAAGGGCTTTTGTTGATAGTTGGACAAAGGAAATCTGTTTTTTCTGTCTTTTTGACTTAAAAATGATAAAGCAAAATAACTAATTTCATGATGACTGTCAAATTGTATGACATTCTGTTCCCTTGGCATGACTGTCCTGGTGCCCAGGATTCAGTTTTCTATTCTGAAAATGCCTGAACATAATGTACTTTAAGAGGATGTGAATAACAGGTTTCTCTGGCAGCTGACCACACTGAATTTTGATGCAGCAGTAAACCCTGCTTTGCTAGTTTTAGCTAGACATGTATTGGTATGTAGCAAGGCAATGGAAAGCACTTAAATCTTAAAAGTCTGAATTTATGATAGGTATGTGAAAGGTGAATTTATGATAGTTGTATTGCAGCAGTGATGAGAGTGTGATTTTTGAGTCTCTCCTGACTCACAAACAGTAAAAGAGCAAAGACAAGATGAAGGTTTTGCCACAAGACTCACAGCAGAGCTGGACTGTTGCAAGATTTGCCAAGTAATCTGAATTGTGGTCATAGTCTGAGTCCTGGATACTGCTCCTTGGTGATGTAGAATGAACTATTGAGACTGGCACTGATAAATTACGCTGTGACCAGCTCAGTCCCATCTTGAAAATGGAGTGGTAGATCTAGCAGTAAATTACTGCCATAAACCCTCTTCCTACAGCATCTGCAAGGTATGTGGCATGTCTCTTGTGGTTCTTGCCTGAAAAAAAATCTGAGTCTTTGGCAAAAGATGCATATTTCAGCCAACTTTCCCATATTACACTGTGCTTTAGTATTTTATCCTTTCCTGCAGAAAAGGCTGTCTTTCCTGTGGTTAGTACACATAATAAATAGGCACATGTTTTCTAACACAGCCATTGGTGGTTTGCAGTCACTGCAGTTAATTGGTTTGAAATACACCTGCTTCCATTTTGTTGCTAAATTAAAAGCATAGCTTCATGGCTATGCAGACTTGAAGGTGAGAATATTAAGTGACAAAATTACTGCTCCACATTCACACTTCCACTCACAGCTGCAGAATTTCCATTTAAAGCTGCAATAAAGACTTACCTAATTCCTGGTTTAAATGTATTCATCTATGTAATTTACTTTTAGAGAGAAAACCAGAACATTAATAAAGAGCAGGAATAGGAACTCATAATAGGTTATAATCACTAGTGCTAATATCAAATAGAAACCTTTTAAAAACCTTGTAAGGAATTAATATTATAGCTTCATTTTATTTCTAGTATCTGAAAAAGAAAAAGATTTTCAATAATTTGGGTTACTAGTATTTTTGTTGCATTTTGTTCTAATAGGCACCAAAATGTATTATATCCACATATCCCTGTTTTGGCATTGTGAAAATACATGTGAGGATTCGTCACAGATTTTAATTTTTGCATGTATTCAGAAGTATTTGGAAGCATTTGAAAACTTTTTAAATACATACTATGTACTTGCATATGATGAACTTCTACAGGGTGCACGAATGCACTTATCTAAATATCTGATTATAATTTATCAATGGCATGCTAATTCCAATACAGTAAAAATCCTATAGTACAGCTATTTTAAAAATCTGGATGATTGTCCTGCTGCTTTGTGGCCCCCATCACATAAATAAAACAATTTACTAAAATGTATGAATGCAGCAGTAATTCTCACATACTCATAACAATTCATCAGTATGTTAGAGTAATGGCAAAGAGAACAGAAATAAATGCACATTTCCATATGGCACAGAGAACTTGCCTTTAAAAGGTAAATATGCTACCCTATGAAGCAGTTACAATGCTGAGGGTAAGAAACTTAAATGACTTCTGATGTGGTTAAAGTGAGATTTCCAAACAAGATTTTCCCAATTTAGATAAAATTCAGATCATCAGTTGCTGATCAGGTGTTGAAGGGAAAAGCTTCAAGGTGCTTGACTTGTCTGCATTGTTGCTCCAGTCTCAGTCCATTATCATTAGTAACTAACCTCTAGAGATGCCAATTTCTCCATTTTGGCTACAGATAAAATATAAGTAATCTATGTTCCTAATTTAGACAACTAGGACTTAATGGACAAATTCCTGATAAATTCCTCTGAGCCTTTAACTTTTCAAAATCAAACTATTTATTTTTGGAATGTCATCACTGAAGGGAAAATACCCTTTACTTTTATCAAAAGCTAAGCATAAATTATTTTATTTTAGAGCTTTTTGAAACAGATGCATCCTTGCCTGTATCAAAAATAGTGTGGCCAGCCGGACCACAGCAGTGAGGGTCCTCTGTACTCAGCACTGGTTAAGGTCACCCCTCAAGTCCTGTGTCCAGTCCAGGGCCCCTCACTTCAAAAAGACATTGAGGTGCTGAAGCATGTCCAGAGAAGGACAGTGGAGCTGGTGCAAAATCTAGAGAGTGAGGACTATGAGGAGCAGCTGAGAGATCTGAGACTGTTTAGCCTGAAGCCAAGGAGGCTTGGGAAAGACCTTTTCACTCTCTACAACTTTCTGAAAGTGGATGGGTGGGGCTCTTCTCACCAGTGACTGGTGACAGGACAAGAGNTTAGCCTGAAGCCAAGGAGGCTTGGGAAAGACCTTTTCACTCTCTACAACTTTCTGAAAGTGGATGGGTGCGTCTCTTCTCGCCAGTGACTGGTGACAGGACAAGAGGAAATGCTCTCAAGTTACACCAGGGGAGATTCAGGTTGGACATCAGGAAGAATCCGTGCACTGAAAAGGTCAAGCATTCCAATGGGCTGCCCAGGGAAAAGATGGAGTCACCATCCATGGAAGTGTTCAAGAACTGACTGGACATGACAATTAATGCTGTGGTTAATTGTCAAAGTGGTGATCAGTTAAGGGCTGGGCTTGATTTTCTTGGAGTTCTTTTCCAACCTTGATGATTATATGATTCTATGAAATTGGATGGACATTCCTGGCTAGGTTTTGTGGCTGGGCAGATGTATTTTCCAGAAAGCTTCAAAATGGGAAATTATTGCTCTTTGTTCTTGAAACTGTGTGAGAAACAATATTCTCATTCTCCCACTTTGTACTTGGGATATCCAAGTTTATGTACCACTCCTTTACATTCCAGGTGAGTCCCCTGGTTATGAAGCTATTGACTGTTGTTTGGTAGTCTTCCTATTCATTGATTCATTCATTTTTCATCAAAGAAACAACAATTCTGCTTTGAAACTAATTAACTATTCATTAGAGCATAAGCCTGAGTGTTCCAAAATCTAGGGTTATCTACTACAACAAAGAAAAAATGTGATCTTTTTTACTTATTAAATATGAAAATAATCCCATTAAAATTCTATCTTTTGAATGTAGACAGGGACACTTTTTGTGTCTGATGAACTATGATGAACCCAAAATAATTTACACAATTTTAAGAAAACTGAAGTCCAGATAATGATTTATATAAGAAGATGATGAATTTTGAGGGGGGGGATTAGAAATTATTTACCGTGAAATCTCAATATAGTCTTGAAGTCCATTCATATGTCTAGCTGTTGTAAAGTTTCAAGGAGACTGGATCAATTGAAGCAGAAAATGATTGTATTTCATCATTTTTATTGTCATGTGTATCTCCATTTGCCATACCTAATAGGGGAAAAAGAAAAAGATATTAGAGAAATTATTATGTTTTTAAAACCTCTTTTCTCTAAACCCCTTATATATATTTCAATTTCATTCATGTTTTGAGGAACTAATCCTATTTAATGTGACTTTTCAGCAGTTTCATTTACATTTATTGGATTTTCGTCTCAGAGGGAGCGTTTAGAATAACCATTTCCAATTATTAATTGAATTATGTTACTGCTATTCTCTGTCCAGATTTTATTCAAATAGATTTACTTTTTCAGGAAAGTAAATCAAGTGGTGGTCAAACATAGATTTTGGATGTGAACCTTCAAACAATTCTATGGATAAGAAACTGAACAGATAGGCACAATCTACTTTCATTCAAATTGCAAGACAAGAGGTGTCTCGACTGCCCACCATTAGGAATCTATGTTCCAAATGTTTGTACTTAATAAATTAAGATACTATTTAAAAAGATAAATCCTGACTGTTGCAATTTTGCAGGTATTTCCTGGAGCTGCGATTTGCTTTGATCAAAATTTAACTCACTGAAGATGCTGAATTTTAATTTATTGGGGAACTTGTTCTTCTGATTTAAATGAAAGGCTTAGTAAGAAGTTTTGCTTTAGTAAGGCTGCCATACAGAAAATATGCATCACAAATTAGTCATGTTCAAGTGCTTTGAGTAATAAATCTAGATCACTCCATTTAGAATTTACTTTTTAATAACAGCTTAACTATGAAGATTTCAATGCACATGCTTTAGTGTATAAGTTAACAACTGCATCTACTCAGGCTGTACTACAACCTCCTACCTATCATATACCTCATATATGGTCACATCAGTGTCATATCTGAAACCTTCATCATTTAACATTAGTCAGTTTTGCTGCTGAGGGACCCTGCAAGATTGAAATGCCAGCAACCCGGTCAATCATGTTTTCAGAAAATAACTCACTTACTTTCATTTTAGTCATGTACATCTCCATAGCAAAAATCCAGCTGGATCTTATTTTTTAATACAAGTACCTAGCTAAATTACGCTTCAAGTAACTTAAAAAATTGGAAGTCTTTAAGAAATGCACAACCAACATGAAGGCCAGAAGCTTCATTCCTACTCATCCCAAAATAAACTATAATAACTGGGCTTTTACAAAAGAAGGAACAAACATTTTATGTCACCTTTTAATGATCATTGCTTTGCACAGTTGAATATTTCTGGGGTTTTTTTCCAGTCTGGCAGTGATTAGCTCTTCCAAGGTCTTATTGTTGAACACCAGCTTTCAAAGTTCATAAAAACCTTTTAAATTTTATCTATTTACACATGGTAAAAGAATTAAGAATTTTATTTTTTTTATTCCAATTAAATTTTTAGGACATAAAAGTTCCAAAATTAAAACACATAGTCTGTGTTTTTAAGGTCTCTTCAATTGTAAAAAAATCTTGATTATCTATCCCTCTTTGTGAAATCTGTCAGTGCTTTAACTTAACTAATTAATGTGCAACAAATAAAATTGCAAGCTTCAAAAAGAATAAATATTTTCCAAACCCTTCTTTGAAGTCTGTAACTCAGTAGACAAATTGGCATCCCAATCTAGTACTTGCATAATCTCACTAACTGTTATTTGATGTTTCTGAAAAACCTTGTGAAAAATCAAGGTGGTAAAACTGAGCTGTGTCTGTGATGCTGCAATGGCATGTAGTTTGTACACATCAAAATGATTCACAATTCCACTGTTAGGTGATTTGCTTACATGAATGATGTGAAGGAGTGGGGTAATGGTAATATGTGGGTCATTTTGCACAGCAAAATACTTAATTAGTTTTTAGTTCTTGCCTTATCAACTCTTCAGCCAGCATTCTTTTCACAAAACAAAACAAAAAACTAACAAAACAAATAGACACTCCAACAAGCCTCCCCAAAAACCAACCCAAAACTAAAATAAACCGCAGCACGGACTTTTCATCCTAGTTACGTATGAAGCCACTTTGAAAAGTACCATTTGTTATGTCAGCGAACTACTCAGAAAGTATGAAAGGATTATTTGCTGGTTGAATAAATGAAAAAAACTTCCTCAGCATGCATAAGCAAATATAATCCAGAACTGAATGCCAGTGTTGCACTTCCATTTTTTTAATGACACTTGTCATTTCCCTAAGGCTGAATTTCAGAAACCAGTAAGTTGAGCAGAAATTAGTAGTCTGTACTGAATTCAGAATGTTCTGTTTCAGCAGGTGAAACATAAGCTTTAAGAAATGTAGAGATTTTAGAGGAGCTAAGATTTTAGTTAGAGATAAGCCTTATTGGAGTTAATTAAAATGAATGGGTAGGCCTTGATGAAGCTAAGAGTTAGTAGTTAACTAATAATTGATTGCTTGTCAACACAATGTTTAGTTAGCTGGATTTATAATGAAGAATATAGAAACTGACAAATAGCTATTAGGAACATAAGACAATTGTAGGCCTCCTCTGTTCCGAAACCAATTGAAGATAGGGAATGGGAGTTCTACCAAGAGTTTGTTTGTCATATTTGCATTGCAAAGGTAGAAAGGTCAGAAGGAGGACGACTTCACTTACTTCCGCATTTTGGGATCCCTCCCCATGAAAGGGACCACCAACCCATTTCAAGGAACAAACTACGCATGCTTAATAACTTTTGAACTGATTAACATACAGAGCGAGGAATGGGATGTACCAAAATTATGAATATGTATTTGTATTTTGGGTATTCAATACTTGTATGGATAAAAGGACTCTGTAACCACCTGAGAGGTGCGGTGTGTATTTGGAGAGTTATCCCGCATGCCGCCCAGCGTCGTAACAAACATACACTTTCTAACCTTAAACTGTTAGAGAGTTTTTGTCCGTCTCAGCTGGATATTGGTACTAGGTCAATATCCATATTTCTTTAATAAAGCACAGGAACGTGTGACTGTTTTTGCTTGTAGCAAAAGGGTAATTTTGATTTGCTCTGTGTCAAAGAAGTTTCTTAAAGGTCTGGTGTTTATAAATCAGCTATGCATAAAAAAGTTTCTCTATAAATACAGAATGAAACTTTTGGCCTTTTACCTGGCGTGTGTTGTTTACTGTGTTTTCTCCAGCAACCTCTATAACAACTGATATTCTTTGATCAGTAATTTTGCTGCATAGATGCTTCTTCCTTAGTGACATCTTTACTTAACTCATTCTCTTCAACTGGAAGCTGAAGGTGTGAGTAATTTTGTTCAGTTACACTTACAGTTTTTATTTTAAATCCTTTGCACCTACTCTATGGCCTTGTGATTTTATTTCCTCTAAAAGGATCACTTTTTGTAGTTATCCATTCTAACTCATGTTCCTTTGAATTCAGTTCCCTAACTTCATTTTGAGCTGTATTTGAAAGGGCCTTAAGGTTCAAGCCTTTTCTTTTTACGTCTTTTTTGTATTCATTCCTCTCTCACTAGAATTTCGCTCATCTCAAAGTAGGTCTTAGCTATGATTCTGTAAGTCTGGGAATACAGTTATTAGAATGTCCTCTTATTTCTGTAAAAATAACTATTTTAACATTGTAACTTATCAAACACCTAAAGTATATTTCTTTCATTTAGAAAATAATGGTATGGACTTTGAATTTGGTTCTATTGTTCAATCTATTTAGTTATATCATTAGAAGGTACATTTATACTAGCATTTCTTAAGAATACTGAACGACATGATCCAACTTCCCATCAAATTACTACAGACTTGCATATAGTAAATTGAAAAAAAGGATAATATAGCTTTTCTTCTGTATTTTTAGTAATGCTGATAATCTTCTCTTTTCTTGACCCTGCTGTTTAACTGCAGGAAACATATCAATAAATTCTGGTAGGCTGATCTTTTTCACCTTTCTTACTAAAACCAAGGTAATTGAAAGTGTCTGCTTTTATTCCACTATGTAATAATTGGAGATATTATTGGACTGTTTAAAGTATTTTTTTTAGGAATAAAGCATTTACTACAGGAACTGTTATACTTCTGCTTTTGAGGCTGTATGAGAAGTAAAACACATTAAGATTGCATTTTCAAATAGCAAAATGAGCATATTTGGTTTCGTTTTAATTTTAACTATATTTTATTTAATTATATCAGTTTATCTTTGGTTCTGTCTGCCTGGATTTCCAGTCTGCTTGAAAAACTTGGTCTTTCTTTCAAATTTCTATTTTCTTAGGGAAGAAATGCCTTCTTGTCTTTTAAAATAATGATGCTGAAAGTGAGGAGATACTAAAGCTGGGTTATAACCAGCTGTCATTTAACTTTTATTATCAGTCTTTGCCTGATATTACCTTTGGCACTACTGATTGATTTAATGTCAGACTCACACTGGAGTGAATTTTGTGCCTCTTTACATTGATAATGTTCTTTCAAATATCACAGGCTTGGTCTTCTCATAAGTAAAGACTGGCAACTCTGCATTCTGCTCACTTACTTACATCCTCATATCCCATTGCCACCTTCAGAAATATAAAGGGCCCTTGGGGTTGAAAGCATTTCATTTTACTGATGAAAATGATGAATGGGATCTGGAAAAACACTCTGATTTTGGATATTCAGCTCCCAGAGAGGTTCATCGTAGATGGGGATGAGCTTTATTTTGAGTGGCAGAAGGCCTGGCTATAAAGACATGCTATTCTGGTCTTTTAAGGAAAGAGAACATCAAATCATTGCCAGATTTAAAAAACAGATTCTGCACAACACTTTTAGAAATAATACTAGGAAAAAAGAAATGCTGTTTTTTTCCTCCTGTGGTTTTCCATAACACTCAGCAAAGCTTGGTTATAGAAAATGGATTTTGTTGAGGTTTTTTTGTGAGATCTTCAAAGCAGCAGTTGTAATAAAGTTGTTTTCAGTGTTCTTTGCCAAAATATTTGTAAAGGTTATAGATTTCTGGAGATAAAAGACTAGGATTTTAATTCATTACTCTCCTCTTCCTGTCTTCAATACTCCATACTAATAGACTACCTCACAATGAAGGTTTTGGGGTGTGGGTTGTATTTTTTTGGGTTGGTTGGTTGTTTTTGTTTTCTTTTAATGAAAGTGGAGTTTAAGAAATTATTACCAGATTGAAGTTTGCTTAGCTTGGGCTTCCTTTGCTTCTTGCTCAGGCTGTTTTCCCTTTAACACTAAAAAGTAATGTTACGAATTTGACATTTATAACCTCATTCTGCTTTCAAATCCTGGTAAGGGTTTGAAACTAAATATCATTGGTTAACTATAAAAGTGTCTAATAGCTATCTTCTTTGACATCCAGAGTTTCTGAAAAAGTTTGTGAAATATTTTAATATGTTAAAAATTGAAAATTCTTTATTGTATTTAAAATACTGTAGCAATTAGAGTGCTGGCTATGNTGATTTTAGAAACCTTTTACTATCATGTTCTGTTGAGCACTTCTTGCAGACCTACTATGACATATTGTAGGTATATTTTTAGGTCTACTCAGAATTCAAGTCTTAGAACAAAAGCATTCTGCTATTAAAATATAGCAATTAATTAAAGAATATTCAGTAATGAGCCATAGTTATCCCAGACAGTTTCCGTGATCTTATTTTGTTAGAAGATGGATGCGTTACCCATTTTACACATTTTTATTGAGTTCTTTCACCTTTGTTGGAGGTTCTCTGTTGGAAAGACTTTTGCTCCCTGGTTCTAGGCTATTTGCCTTGCACAATGACCAGTAAACCACCTTCAGAGAAAGAAAAGTAAAATTTATGTAAGTTGGTGACAAAAACAATTGCATTAGATAAATGCAAGTAAACAAGGATAGGCAGGATGATTGTCAGTAAGTGAAAAAAAGGAGGCAAACTTCAAATGCCTAATAACATAGAGTTGCTATTTCTATCTATTAAATGTAGAGTGGTATAAATAACTTTTATGTGTTCAGTCCTTAGAGGGGAGAGATAAGAGAAATATTGATTTTATAGTGTTCCCTACATATAAATTCCTTGAGTTTTCTATTACTTTAAAAAAGAACAAAGATCCTTATTATTTTTTTGTCTTTTATTTCCCCGCATAATTTTATTTCATGAAATGCATTTAAAATTGATTAAAGAATTGTCTTTTTTTCAAATAACTTCAGTGAATGTTTACTAGAGTTTTATTTTTTTTAATTGAAGAGGAGTTTCTCAATGAAAAATTTGGTTGTCTAATAAAAACTGTGTAATTACCATATTCAACTTGGACCTAGTAATATAAATCAAAATTCAATAGAGAAGCAATTCAGATTTGAAAAATTGTTACCCATTTTCTTTGTCTGGATTTTAAATGCCCAGGAGGAGATACCTTAGTGTCCACTTCTAACACAACCCAAAGCACATTCCAGGAAAATAAAATTTTTCAATGAGAAAGATCTGATGGAAAGAAACTGAAACTGTCAGATATCTAGATTAAGCCAGCAACTTCAGGCAAGAGATAGTTATCTCAAAACTTCTAAAATCTTGATGTCTCAATTTAAGTAACCAAAATAACCAGAATGTAAAATGCAGCAGATATTTCTCTACTGTATTTTTGCTGCACAAACTTATATTATTTCCATTCTCTGTAAAATAACTGTTCTCCAAAATATGGAGATAAGCATTCAGCTAAACCATTTCTGAAAAATTTGGATCTGTAAGTGTTTCAGATTTGTATGTGAAAAAGCAGAAATCCAGAGCTTCACAGAATGTTGGTCCAGATTTTGATATAGAAATGAAAATGTAAATATGAAGAAACATTTATAGCTACTAATAAAGGATTTGATCAGACTTTTTTTTCCTAATAGTGTCAATTTGCGGTCATATATTTCAATGTGTTTTTATTTTCCGAAGTAATTGTACTGTATTTTATTTATGTATTTTAGGCACGGAAGGGGCAGTGTTTGGGCACTCTGTGGAGACACCCCATATCAGAGCAGAACCTTCCCAAGACCTCAAGTAGGTGTTGTTCAAAAAGTTGTTTTAAAATCAAGTATTCTCCAAAAAAATTAAGTCTGGATTAAAAGAACAATATCTGTATAGTAATATATATACTGCCTATTTAATGACTCATAGATCCAAAAACACTTATAGACTCCAGTTTGTTGTAACTAACTGTCAAAAAACCCCCAAAAACTCCAATCTCATGAAATGTAAAATACAGTGCTTTTTATATATGACCTGCCTCCCATAGTGGAATTCTTGAGAAATATATTTTCCCTAGAGACTGGAATATTCAGGTGTTTTTAAGGTCCAATGTGTCTAGTATTGTTCAATAGCCTCAGACCAGTTTGATTTTTTATGAACTGTTACAGAATATATAGGTCAAGTTAAAGTAAACTGTCCCAGATTTTTTCCATTTAGCAGTGTTTCTGAGTTATTGGGCTTTTTAATACTAACACACACACTTTTCAAAAATTCATTACTAAGTGATGCTCTTTTTCTAAATGTAAAATTGTTCTGTATATAGTCAAAGTGGAGAAATCAGTACATAGTAAAAGATTAAGTTTAAAATTTACTAAGGAATCTGTAGAAAAGAAAACTTGGAAAAGTTTAAAGTGAAAGCTTTTTTTTGAAGTGCATGTATGTGCACTGCTAAGTACTAATCTGTGATTTACATCAATGTGATTTATAATGAGAATCACAAAAAATCAAAGGTTCTTCCTTGTGTTACTCCCAGCAGAACTGGTGAGAAACAGTAAAAAACTTTGCCTCAATTCTACAGTGATTTTTGAACATTATATAACTATCTCTTTACCTGCCCAGAAGTGTTTCTGATTGCTTGCTGCAGAAAAGCACGGTTAAATGCTCAGCCTTACATTTGCAAAGGTACTGACCAATATCAATTTTGCAGGAAGCTGTGCATGTGGAGAAGTTTGACCATTGTACATGGAGTGTGTGAAGTAAATGATTGTGTTTGATCATTTACACCAAACATTTTAAAGTAATGTATGACTTTGGGTTTTTCCAGAGGATACTGCTCACTGGATTTCTATCTTAAAAATCTCTGTTCCTTTCCATGACTCCTGTCAGTCCTTTGTGGAAAATAATTGTGAAGGCATTTATTAGTGACAATCACCAAGGTGATATGATCTCTAATGAGAGGAAGTTCAGCAGAAATCAAGGAAACATAACAAGCTTTTCTTTTTTCAGGGGACCAGTACTTTGGGTAATAGGCTGGAACTTGTCCCACTCAAAAGAACGTGGAAACATTGCTTTCTCTACTTCTTTCTAATCATTAAATAATATTAACAGAGTGAAAATGTATGGTAAACAGATAATCCTGTGTCTTTAGGATTAATTTAAGTAAGGTTAAAATCACCTCTTTTTGCTTCTGGAATTCACACATGGGACATTGACCCCTCTTTATTCATTGCCATGACTCCTATTGTTGCTTAATGTTTTCAAATCTACTGTTACTTCAGTTCATTTTTCCAAGAGGGACTTAAATTAGTAAGCATTTGACATTCAACTTTCTGCCCTCTCATTAATAATTATTTTAACCCATAACTTTTATTTAAAAAATTGAAGAAACCGACACCCTTGGAGTTGGGTCAGGTAACTTTAGCTTACTTGTAAGTGATTTGTTCTTAATATATTCAGTCCATATTATATTCTGCAAATTTTTGTACACGTGTGCTATATTAGCTGGATTCTGTCATATTCTTTTTTAAAACTCTCAAGTCAGTGTAGTAATTTTACAGTTATGACAATTATTATTAAGACATTTCAGTGGGCTTGTCTGAGTGCTATTACTTTTTAATGTTTTAGAATAAACTTACCCAAGGTGTCCAATAATGGCAGTTCTAAAATCACCTAGAGTATTTTTCCAAGTGCTGCATCCCTGTGTCTTTGGATGGTTAAACTTAATGGTAAGTAATGGGAGAGTAGAAAGTTTGCTGAATTAACATTATTCATTCTTTTCAGAGGACCACTTGAATGCAATTTGACAGCAAATTGCAGGGCATTGGTGCAAATATATTAGACTATGAGAATTATTGTATACAGGGCTGAAAGATAATGGAATATACATAAGATCATTAATTAAAGTATAAATCGCCCCATATTTTTCATGTTGGAGTATGTATTTGTGGTCAATCAATAAGCCTGCAACTTTTTTTCCTTTTTCTCCAAAATAAAATATGCTGGAAACCTATTCATAGCCTTGTATATGTAAAATGATTGACTACTAGATTTAAAAAAAATGGAATAATGACTACCTTGATTACTCTGAATGAAACATAAATAGAAAATTTGGTCTAAGAATTTGATACCCACAAGGATCATAGTGTACTTCCTGGGATTTTAGTTTAATCTATTGTGGGCAGGGAGACAAAAAGGTAAAGTCAGATTCACATTAGCTCCACATATCTAAACCTTGCCTCAGATACTCTTAGTTCCATAACCTGATTTTGAGGTCTTCATACAGAGAAGATCCCCTGATATTTACTATTAAAAATGTGATATGTAAAAATAAATTTGAGTTGAGTACTAATATAATTAATTCCTATATGTCCAAACATTTTGGTCACATCTTTCTCTTTTCTTGCATTTTCAAATAATACCTAGAAAAGTTTTGTTTTCAGGTAGTGCTGTTATACAATCCTTTATGAAAGGTTTTGTGTCAAATCCCAAAAACTAATTAAAGATGACTTTCATTAGTTGGGATAAGTAGCATAAAAGAATTATGCATTAGAATCAGGAAAATGAATTATATCTTAATAATTTAATCTTCCTATTTCTCTCACTACTGTTTCTCACAGGAACACAGTTAGAAAAACTAAACTGCCAATATATTCCCCAAATACTGGTTTTAGGCCAATAGTGCATTCAAATATGGTGCACTAATAGGCAATATCCATGCACAAAATAGACAGTAGTTAAATGCAGATAACTTTGCCCTCAATAACATCCTTAATAAGGGGATGAATTAATTTGTTGTTTTCCTCTGGAGATTACTGCAAGATCAAGTTTAAAAGTTTTTTTTCTCTTCTATGTCATACCTCACACACCACAATCAGTTAATCCTGCAAGCTAATGCTGGGAATAATGAGATGAAAATTGATCAGGTGGCAAGGAACCATGCAAGATAGTTGGATTCTAATTTGCCTCTACTAAGAATTAAAAATACTCCTATCTTGCACAGGAGGTCTGGTTCACTCAGAGCTGTCTGATGGCTTGAGAGACACCTTTTGTGACATTGAAGAGATGGTTTACTAATAGGTCAAAACATATATTTTGTAAAAGCCTGGAGCAAAAGAACACATTAAATTTTGACCTTGTTAGTCATCTGAGCATGTTGAGAGTGACAAAATCGCCATGACTGTGTTCATCTGTTTTTAACCAGAAATCAAATAATAAACAAAACCTCATCAAAAAGTAGAAGATGCAGCAGAGTAGAAAAAACCTGTCTCCCTTCCTATGCTGTTTTAATGATGTCAGATTCTAGTTAGTTTCAGTGCCTTTTTAAAATAAAATAGAAATAATTACTATTTTTGTTTTCATAATTTGTGTGAGTTATTTCATTGTTTGGACATGGACATTGACAGAAGCTTGTTTGCTTAGTCTTAGTAGCTGTTGAAAATATAACATTTTTAACATACATGTTCATACAAAAATATGTATGGGTATAGTAAATTAGAAAAATTTCCAAAATTTAAACTTCTCTTTTAAAAACACATGTGCTCTTCTCTTTTTAAATATACATTATATACATTTATATATATGTGTGTGTTCATGTATATATGTGTGTATATATATAATTTTAAAAATATTGGAGTAAACAGAGAAGAAAACCAGTAATGAAAGGTTGTAATTGCTATACAGACAGGACAGAGTAGAAACAAATGTAGCTGGGTATGGCTTTTAAATTGAAAGAATAATTTGCTTTAGTGTTCAGTGATGATGATTATATTTGACATTGGAAAGGGAAAGGGCTCTAGCAGGAACCAAGATATGAAGGATAAAAAAATTACTATCACAAGAGATAGAAAAATCCGTTGAGTTTCATATGCTTTATTCAGGCTACTGGAGCCTCCTTTTGTCCAGGCCAAACTACCCCGGCTCCCTCAGCCACCCCCATGTCTTACACTGTAGATCCTTCAACAGCTCCATTGCCCTTCCCTGGACTTACTCCAGCCCCTCAATGTCCTTCTTGTAGTGACGGGCCCAGAACTGGATGCAGAATTCAAACTGTGGCCTCACCAGTGCTGAGTACAGGGGCACAATCCTGCTGGCCACACTGTTGCTGATACAGGCCAGGGTGCCATTGGCATTCTTGGCCACCTGGGCACAGCTGGCTCATGTTCAGCTGCTGTCAACCAGCACCTCCAGGTCCTTTTCTGCTGGGCTTGTGATTATATTTGCTTTATGATTATGCCATGCCATGCCTTCAGGAGCCCACAGATGGGTTCCAAGCGCAGCTGTCTCAGCCTACACAGGGTTATGAGAGTACATATATTACCCTATCAAGCTCCTCTGAAAACCCATAAAAAGCTTGTAGCAGTAGAAAGCATTTGCACAGTGCTGGGTTAATGAAAGATGTGCCAACTTTACACTGCAGTTATTGTGAAGGCAGCCAAGGATCTTTGTTTCCATGAAGCTGCATCACGTCTAACAGCAGGCACGACCACTGAGTGCCAGAGTGCCAGAGGGAGATGGTGAAGGTTTCAGTAGGTGCCCTCCTGTGTGCCTTTGGCTCCTGCAAGGCTTGTTTCAACTGTGGTTGCTTTTACACTGCTTCCAGATCCAAGCTGCTGCTTAATTAATTCTAATTTCACATAGGTTCAGCCTAGGACTAGACACAACAGCCCACAATTTGTTCAAGCTTTTCATTCTCACAGATACTGTGGGTAGAAATGTTTTACTGTCTTTTTAAATGGAAGTGGAGCAACAGTCCTGCATGCCTAGGAGATATTAGAGATACCAGAGCTCATTTCTAACATGCTTAGGACTCTAAATACAGTCTTGTTTCACCATACCACCATACTTGCATTTTGCTGTAGTTTTTCTGATGAAACATGATTTGTTATACTACTTATATTCCATAAAAGTTGTACTATATTCATTAAGTAATGCTGCTGTAACATACATATTTTCATTTCATGTCTTTCTTTTGATTCTAAGTGAACAGGCTTACTAATGCATTACTAAAAAAGGCTACATATATATTTTTTTCCATTTGAGCAATCTTTACTTTCTTTAGTCTTTCCTTATGCCAAATTCTCCACAAACATTTTTTCCTCACTCCAGCTGTTCCTTTTCCCTTTCTGGGAGTATCTCCATTTTCAGTGACGCTGTTTAACCACTTTCACAAGAAAACAAGGTTCCTTAAATTTGCTGTGTGCCTGTCTATTCTCTCCTTTTATGTCCCTGAGAGTTTGTGAGGCAGTTAGGCAGTTTCATACAAGGCGGAAGATCTTTAGGTTTCTCTGTGTTTTCTGAAAGCTGGTGCAGCACTAAAATCAGCTCACAGTACTAGTAATTCCTGCTGTCATTTTACCCATTTGTATACATATGGCTTCAGAATACTCTCAGCTTCTGAAACATCTTGCTTCATGGTCAGGTGAAGGCTATAACATGTGCAGTACATGGAGTTTGCAGCAGTGTTGTGGTTGTGAGGCAGAAGTGTGGTTTGGGTTCTTATCTTGGCACCATGTCAGAGCCAGACAAAGGATCTGGAGCTCGTACAGACTGTATGTAAGAACAAGGAGGCTCAGAAGTTACAGGGAGTACATGAGTTTATTAAACTATTAGTTCTGCAGTCCACCAAACAGCTCCTATTGCTTATATCTATAATTATACAGAGAACTCCAAAGATAGCTTTTAGCAGTAGAGAAGAATGAATGATTTTACGTCTTATCCTGCAGTTCACATTCTATTGTTTGTTATATCTCAAGATGGAATTCACTGTCAAATGAATTAAAAAAGCTATTTAACTTCTTCACAGTCTACCACTCAATTCTATATTGCAGAAAGTAAAAATATCTCTCTAGTTTGGACATGGTAGTTGTCCTAAAAAAGTGACTGAAAATAAATTCACCAAACCCTTTCTGATTTTTTTAATGATTGACTGATTTTCTGACTTTCTTCTTGGAATTTTTGAATACAATCCAAATATGGGCCATTGGAAAGTATATTCTAAGGTCTCTGCTATGCTTAATCTACAAAGTTTGAAGTAGACCTGTCAAAGGATTTTCAGCAGAATAATTTTCCATGAGATGCTGTTTTCTCAAAATGTGGATCAAATCATGTCACAGCTTGCCTCAGCTAAAATATATCTGTTTATGTCAGCTTAAGACCCCTTAGAGAAACAATGTATAAAATATCATTACACAATTACAGGTGGTCTGGGCTGTTAGTTCCTAATCACAGGAAACTAATGGTTTTCAAAACTGAGAATCTTCAGATTCCCCCAGGCATTTTATCTTCAGATCTTGACAAGCACTTGAGCATTTTCTGTAGGCATGTTGCTTCAATCTCTTTCTGACAAGATAGATTTCTATTTTAAGGAAATATATTCTGAAAGACAGCTCAGGTAGTGGAGCTATTTCTGTAAAGATAAGCTTCATGTAAGAATGTTTAGCAGAAAGGCGGGGCATGTATGGAAAGGATTCAAACCAGAATAAAAATAAGGAAGAGAATGCAAAGGGAAACATTTAGGGTAGAATGAGGTAGCTCTAAGTTGTCAAGACTATGAAAAATCCTTTTCCCATACCTTTCCTTAAGCAACTGTTTTAGATTGTCTCATATCCAGAACTTTTACCCACAGCCTGGAAGTTTAGAATTTCGAGCATGTTTTGGTATTTCTCTGAGAAATAAAAGCTCATGTTCTAAACCTTACATTTCTACTAATTTTCTTGATTTTCAAAGGTTTGCATTTTAGTTGACTTATGACTGCATGATTTTTTACTGAGATGCCACTTACATTTTTGATTTGTTTTCTTCTTGATATTGCTTCTGATTTAGATAGCTTCCTTGTCTTTAGCTATTCTGACTATGCCTTCACCCATGCTAAGAAGCAATCATGCATTACGTTCTCTTTAACCTTCTTCATATCAGCTGCTTATTTAGTCAAGCTCTTGCATTAAATATTTGATTTTTCCAGCCTTTCTTACTTTTCCTTCATGCTTCTTCTAGAACTCTTTCTATTCCTTTAACAACGCTTCTGAAAAACTCCTCAATGACCTTTTGTTCCTTTTTATTCCTTCTCAGTAAGAAATATATATATTTTTTTTAATATTCTCAGAAGAGATCCTTTATTTCCCTGTGTGGGAAATTGTTTTTCTGCTTTATCATCTATGCCAAATAACATTAAAATATTCAGTGGTTTCAGGTGTTGCTATGACAATGCAGACCTATTGGATTTAAATCTGGGGCATGTACAGGGCAATTAGAACTCATCTTTGAGCCCAGTGAATTTCTAGGTTAGTGAGAATTTTAGAAGTTATAATAAGGGCATGCTGACACATGCTAAAATCAGTGACATGCAGAGCATGGACATAACATGAAATGCTGTACTGAATGCCATTCTACTATTTTGATTTATGTCATGAAATTTTCCTCTTTGTTTAATTTTATCATCCATGAGTTGCACAATTGGGAGAAAAAAAAGGTTAATATTTACTGGTTCAGGCCAAAACTAATTTCAAAACACACTTATCTAACTCTCTGTTACTTAAGAGCTATATGTCTAGCCAAAAAACTAGAGAGAAATCATGCCCAAGATTAGGTTTTCACATGTATAAGTTTCCCATGAACAGATGAGAATTTTGCTTCTTAACAAAGAAAAGCCGATGATCAGTAAACAATATTAAGAATGTTTAGGCCTTCAAATCTACCCCTGCTTTTCCATAATAATAATAATAAAATCATCCTGAAAATATAAGCAATTTGTTAAAAGCATCAGCATACAACAAGCTTCAAGAAATGTAAATATTCTGGCAATGATTCCTATGCATCTTGAAGAGGTGCATATTTTGATACATGTAAATATTTTTAGTCATTTTTATTTATATATGGTAAAATGTGCATGTATAACCTTGTAAATAATATAAGTAATAAGGTTGGAATGATTGAGTAATAATTTTATTTTCATATCGTTCCCACTGTGATGTCAAATGTAGCTATTCAAGAGTCCACTGTTTGAATAGTTAAAAAGTAGTCTTAATAAAAAGCTTTAAGATTTTTTTGTTACCATGATCATAAAAGTTGCTGGCTATTCTTTATGTTACAACCTGACTTCCAAGAAACTGAGTAAATGGAAAGCCTAATCTTGTCTATCACCATAAGTGATTGGAGTCCTTTGAGGACCCTTGGTCTCACTGGAGGACTCTTGAAATAATTTTCTTTTAGCTTCAGGACAGCCAATCCTTCTTTTCATAATAATAGAAATTGTTGGAGGTTTCTGGAAAACAACATTTTCAAAATTATTTTGAAAAAAATTCTTAATTCTAATTTGGTACAAAATCCTTTCACTCATGGGAGAGGAAGATCCTACATTCCCTGAGGTTTTGGGGTTGAGGGTACTTGTTTACAATAAAACAGTAGGAAGAGGAATAAAGAGAGATTTGGAATATCTGTTTGCTTTCCTTCTCTTTGTGTGTCTTACCGACCCACAGTCACAGTCTGCCACAACTCTTGACCTACAGGTAATAAGATCAATGGCACTATTATTTTAATCTGTGGAAACCTACAAAAGACTTATCAAGTAAATGTGTAGACTTTCCATTGGTTTTATATTTGCAAAACATTTTTTTCCTAGTGGAGTTCCTATGCTCACTGTAAAAAAGCACAATATGTGTTGGCAAGACTATCATGTATAAAAGTTAAATACTGAGAAGTGTTTATTTCTTGACCCCCAAATATAAAGATGTCAATAAAGGGGAAATGAGAACCTGTTTTACATGTGAGATCTTTATCTGACATTTTTTAATTCACTGTTTTGAATAGAAATTTTAAATTGGTAGAGGTTTATATCAGTCATTTTACTAAGTAGCATGGGTTGGATATAGGGCTTAAATAGACACAAAGCAAATAAATTATTTGCTTCTGCACAGGGGACTCTTTTATTTCTTTCTATTTTAAGAAATACTTTCCATGAGCCAACAGAAAAAAACAACGTAGATAAATTATATCCCATGTGAATATGTGGGATATGCAGGAGGTAAATCTAAAATATTGCTTAAAACCCAAAAAGAAACCTTTTCTTTTTGTTCATATTTGAAATTATTTTTCTCTAATACAATCTAGGTCAGCCTGTAAACAGAAAATACAAAATGAAGAAAAAATATTTCTGCATTTCTGGTGGGAAATATTTGAATACCTTCAAAGAAACATAGTCAAGATATTTTAAAAGTTTCCCTTTTCTAGCAATAATTCTTTCATTTTTTCAGCTCCAATTCATATGGCTTCTTTTTTCACAAATTAGCCACTAATAATTAAAAAGAAAAAGCCCTTCTCTGCTATGGATAGATCATTTTGCTTCATCACATATAGCAAATTGGCCAATTATATTATTTAAAAACTCTTTTTAAAAGCCTTTGTCTTTCCTACAGTTCTGTAGTTTCTGTCTAATAATAGCAGTAGTTACCTTCTCCATCAGAGGAGTTCGTTGTTTGGGAGAGAAAAATTAATTTTATGAATAGGATTCACTCATAGATGTAAATGCCATTGTGACAGGCCATCAGTAAATCTGAAAGGAAAGCAAATTCTTCATATGCTATTATAATAATACACTTTTTCTTGGAGGGATGTGATTACAATGTGGAGTGTTACAATGAGTTTATAGTAGAGATTAAAGGTATCAGAAATGTGGCAAAAAATATTATAAAGAAGCTGCATATCAAACCTAATTTATCTCAAAACATTGAGGAAATAATCTACGTATATAGATTTTGCATTTGCAGTAGCACGCTGCAGTCTCTTTTCAGATGTAGATCAGCCAAAGAATAACAATAAGAAAAGTAAATTAGAACTGTAAAACAGATTTAGGCATTCCGTTTTACTAATAGATGGGTGTTGTTTTAAAATCTGCCTTGATGATCATTAGTCATTCCTTGACGTTTTTACCACTTTATTTGATTTCCAAAGACTGCTAAGAATCTCTATTGTCTAAAAAAATTTCTTCGCCATGGTGTGGAGAAGGCTGATATTATCAAATTTTCAAGCTGAGAAATTAATTGCCCAAATATCTTCTTTTTAGACAAATATAAAGGTATTTATGGTAATATACTTCATGAAAAACTGTGATGAAACTAGACTAAACAACTCTAAGCTATACACTTTCAAAAGTTTATTCTTCAAAGAAAGCCGTAGTTTCTTGATGAATGTTCCTAAACTGATTTTAATTGTCCACCTACTGAAAAGTTTTAGTTAGGTCTGAGGGATTTGGATGTTATGAGACCAGAAATATTTTTGGCTCAGCTAAGACACGTAAATTCAATGCAAAAAGTGTAGCTAAGAACAATTTTGCCTTTATGATTATGAAATGGCATGTGAAAACACAGAGAAATAAATATTAATATTCCTGTAAAGGAGGTTACAAATCACAATGATAAGCTGCTGAAAATATGGAATGGAAGAATAAAATCATTTAACATTTATACCATTCATTTTCCTTTTAAGTTCAAGGTAAAACCTTATTAAGGCAATGGAGTACTTTCAGAAATCTGATTTCTAAACTTTATAATTTACATAATTTATAAAATATTTTGGAAGTTCTTTTTTTGCTGTCCTGTAGCCATCAGAAGTTCACAAAACAGCACCTGAAAAGCACTTGTGTATGTCATTAAATAATTCATGATATTTAGATTCTTCCCCAGTACAAAGAACTGCAGAACCTTCTATCAACTTCTCCCTACAAAGTGTCAAAAAAAGAGAAAGAAAACAGCCTAGCAGTAGCAGAGACAGATATTTTTCTATTGCTCCTATCTATATACCATGGTTTTGTTTTTTGTTTTTTTTTTTTAATATCAGAATCTACAAATTGTGTTTTTCTCTATCTGGACACCTGCTTTTAATAGCTTCATTTTGCTGAATAAATGCTTTTCTTTTTTTTTTTCATTCCTTTTTTTTCCTTTGCCTGTTGAGTGTCAGTGACATGCAACAAACAGAAATGTTTCACAGGCACTATCTCAGTGACTTTCTTTACATGCAAATGTGGCACTTTGGTTTTAAAATGATAATCCAGTGCTGTTCTCTGTATTTAAAAAATGCAATAGTTGAAAAACTTTGAAATTCTCTTGTTCCATTGCTTGACAAACTTTATCTGGCTTTTCTACAGCAAATTTTCTGTCAAGCTACTCTCTCCATTATACATCTAGTACCTCATTATATTTTTGCATAGCTATGACTACTTTGCTTAAGAGGGAAATACAGTGTTTTCTTCAAGCTACTCAGTTGATACATTTTTATCATTAATATATTTCGTCTTACAAAAAGCCTTTGTTCAGGTAAAGTGAAACTGTGTCCTGCCATTATATTAATAAGTTATAAATAGATAAAAAATGTTGTCTCCATCCCTTATGTGCTATACAATAAATCTACAACTGAACACAATCAGAATCTGAATTATTATTTCCTAGTTCAGTACACTTTTCATCCTGTCATTTTCCCTATTCAGCATGTAAGCATGTTTTCTACAAAATCTTTGCATTAGTACTTCCTTTTCAAGAGAAATCTCTGCAATACTATGAGAAAGCACAGCTAAGAAAGTATCATAGCTCTGCATCAAGGCTGATGGAGGATCTTGAGCATAGAGAAGTGAGACGCAGAAAGACTGACAGTAGAACAAGAATTGCTTTGAGTAAACATACCAAGAAACAGTGATGTGTGTCTTAACCCTACTATAACAGGGTTATATGAATATAATGAGTATTTTGGAGAACAGAAAAACCATACAATGCCCCCCAAATAATAGCAACATAACAGATTTTCTTTTCCTCTCTTCATACACGAGGCTGCTAAACATACCCAAAACATGAATGAATCTGTCAAAGCAAAGTAATTTTAACCAGTTTCACATCATTTAAAACATTTAAAAGTTTTGTTTTCTCTTTATTTTGTTAAACATTTGTCATCAGTCACTAAGAGGATTTTCGTATTAAACTGTTATTACAGAAGCATTAACAGAGATGTGCAGATTCTCAAGTACCTATATTTCAGTATTAGTACAGTTGGATGCATTAAGTGCTAGTGCCAGAAAGCATCACTAAGCAGATAAGTTTATATCAGTATATTCTTAAATGCTTAGCTTTTTTCTTTCTCTGTGTCATAAAAGGCAGTCATAGAATCACACATATAATCTGGTTTTCCTTTGTTACCTTTCAAAATATGTTAATATCTCCCTGCATCGTGGGTTTTGAGGCTGGGAAGTTTTTGGTGGTTCAATTCAGTGCATTTTTTCTCAGTGATTGTTTTTGTCTTTCAGACTTGAATCTCCTACTAGATCTTTGGTGATGGAAGCACCCAGGGGAGTGCAAGTCAACGCAGCTGCAGGAGACTTAAAGGCTACCTGTAGGAAAGAACTGCACTTACAGTCCACAGAAGGGGAGGTAAGTTCAGCCAGCAGAGAAATGTTCTACAGCTCTGCCCAGCATAACACAATGTGAGGAGGGTTTACTCAGCAGCAAGGTAAACAACATAAAAAGTGTTCTGCATTTGCCTTTGTTAAAGTAATTTTGGTTTAGCTTGTTTAACTATTAATAATTATTTCCCTTTTTCATAAATATTTGAATCCGTAAGTTTCATTCACACTGAAAATAAACTTAGTTAATACAGATCAGAATTACTTGTAAATTAAGAGTCAAAGAAAAAGCTTCCATTGAACAGAGTTGGTTAAGTGATACTGATAAAAATAACTTGGATTAATCTGTCAAAATAAAACAGAGAATTTTGGATGAATTTGGATTAATGCATCATTAAACCATGATTAAGAGGTTTAACAAATTTGCTCTACCTGTGGTTTAACTCCTTAATCTTTTACTACCTCTGTAAGAGAGACAGAGTACTTCCATCATATGTTGTCTCCTGTTTCATTAGTGTCTTATTTCAGAGATCAGTGATAAGTGATTGACACAAAAAGACTGTGATAAAGATTCTTCACATGTAAACCTGTGTGAACTCATGCAAATGATTCCAAATTGGGTCACTTGTTGGGATGGCAATCTATGCATTGCAGAAATGCATGAAGGATTGGTATGGGAGTTCTTTCATCTTCAGACCATAAAATGATAGAACATTAAAAAAAAAAAAGAAAAATACTTTTTGAAGGCTATCAAGAGCTCTCAGATCTATTAGGCACTTTGGAGAAATTGATAGATTTTCAAATTGTTCTCAGAGGGGCTTTCTACAGTACAGCATTTTTGGAAGTCCATAATGTAAATATCTCATTATGAATGGTGCTCTTTAGAATTTTTTTGCCTTTTGTGTTTGTGTTTTATATTCTTTTCCAAATGTTTCTAGATGTTTTACATACTATCTAACATGAGCAAAACCAAACAAAACCAACATTCACATCTGTGGCACACAGTTCCCTGGAATGCACACTCTGCATTACAGTGCAGACAGGAACATTTTGACCAATATATTGCATCAAAAGCCTATTTTGATAACATTTTTTTATTGATGCACATATCTGTCCAGCATAATTAAAGCACCATGTTTTCCTAATTCAGAGTCTCAAATATTTATATAACACATGCCCCACCTTTCTTTTTAGTTTCTCCAAAATCAGCTCTTCCCCCAGTCTCATCTTTACTTACTGCCTCTCTTACTGTTTCCTAACATTGCTGAGATAGAAGTAAAAAATCTAATCCTCTTTTAATAGTAAATATTATCCTACCTCATCACTGTCCTTTCTGTGAGTATTTTTGAGTCTAGAGCTTCCTGTAACCTGTCTTGTTTTCCCTTTCATAAATCCCTACCTGGCCAAATCTATTGTGTTTCCTAAATTTATTAACATAAATTTTACGAATAGAATGTATTTCTTTGTTCTTTCCCTTCATGATATTGCCAGAGGGGAAAAGTAAAACTTGAATTAAAATTAAAGTTAAAAAAAGAGAAGCCAACAGAAAGACTGTTACCATTCCTTACACTCTCATTATTCTTTAAGCAATGCTTGTTTCTATATTCTCTTTGTTTTGCATTATACACCTCTTTATGCAAATATTTTACCTGTGGATCCATCAGATTTTTTTCTCTAGATCAACATTGTGATTTAATTGCATGACTTCTCGTTTTTCTTAAGTATTTACTATACCTTCTTGGAAAGGTAGTTTTGGAAATAATGTCCTATGACCACAGCTGTATTTTGACAATGGGAATCCAAGAAAAAGATGTAATGCCTATATTATGTATTATTCAGAACTGGAATTCAATTTGGTATTAAATGTTTTGTAGTAAAAAAATGCCAGTGAAAATCTGACTTTTCTGACCTTCTTATTAAAAATCAGTATTTTCTCTGTGTGATAAGACTTTGCACATTTACGATTTCCTACATAGATATTAGATTGAAAATTATCAGAAAACAAATTACCAACCTTTCTCCACTCTTTCCCAATGAATTGTTGAATAATTATACATCTGACAAAGTTCAAAGTCTTGAATGCTTGCAATTTCAGTAAGATCTGAAATGAACTGTAGCTGAAATCCACAGAGAAATTCTCCCCTCAGGTCTGGCCAATGCCTCTATAGTCCACTGTTTAATCTCTTCCACTGCAGAGGGTTAGGGGAAAATGCAGAAACACTTTGGAAGGCACCAGAGCATTAGCTGTTGTGCAAAGTTACTACGGCCACATTAGGGAATTGCTGGACTAATTACAGCATGGTGTGAGGAACCAGAGTAAACATCCGATGGATTAAATATCTACAGAACAAAATATTGATTGCTTTTCCTGCTTACAGCCCAAAAGATAAACCACATTAGCAGACAGTATAAAAAATGCTTAAAGGTTTTATCATTATCCATTTATAAGAAGCCACATTCTAAAATGGCAGAGTATCTGTATTAAAAATAATCATTTTAGCCTAAGAATTGAATGCCTTATAAGTCAGGTTTCCTCCACAAATAAATTAGTGTTGTCTTTGTGAATTAGAACTGTGAACCATTTTCATGATACAACAATTTGCACTAGAAAGACATGCAAGGGCTTTTGTCCTATTTTTATTCTTAGTGAAATTTAATTTTTTAATGTTTGAAAAAGCTTTTTCAAAAACTCAAAAAGATATGTGAAATAGTATTTTCTTTCTCTAGCAAAGTTATTACCCTATTATGACAGAAAATGGTTATGTGGCACCTGGGATCAACCAGTTATAACCATGTTACAGAGCATTATGCATTTACTGACTATGAAAAATAGATTTTCCTTTTATTTAAGAATAACTTCAGAATATTTTTAAGAACATAAATGTGTTTATGAAATACTTTTCCTCTAGCTTTAGTTCTATGCAGTATAATCTTTAGCCTCCCACGTCACAAACTGAATGCCTCTGCAAGCATTCTGAATTCTGCTGTTTGATACATTTTCTTTTTATTTACTGCAGTATTATAATAATCCTTTTAGCCCTATTACGCATCATAGTGTGTGATCCCAGACTGAATACTGCAGGCTGTAATTTAGATTCAGATTCTGCTGCCCTTTCTAAAGCTCTTGAGCTGCACCCTTGTGAGCTGAGGCATCAGCAGAATCCTTTGATTCAATTATAACTTGGCATTTAATTGTGAACTATGTATTATTCTATAAATAAACCATAACCAATGGTTTAAAGCAGCAATCATTTACAAGGAACGTGAAATGTGAAGCTCCAGGCTACAGCTGAATCCACTTGTTCACATAAGAAGAAAAATATCATTTCTTGTCTGGAAATTCAGCACAATGACTGCTAGTTCACTACTGCTTTTTCAGATAAAAGGGTAATGCAAAAGTACAAATCAATTTTGAATTCTGTAGATACATAATTTTACTAGACATAAAAATGTTCAAATTGAACCTGAACCACATAATTGCATAAAGATAGCAAGCTGAAAGGTCTATTTGATGGTCTCCACTCATTGGCCTAACTGTAAAAGTAATATTGTAATAGCAGTAGTAATATTGTAATAATTGTAATAGTTTTGACCATCCAGAATCACAGAATGGGTCATGTTGGAAGAGGACCACAATGGGTCATCTGGTCCGACTTCCCTGCTCAAGCTGGGTTATTCTAGAGCACACAGGATTGTGTCCAGATGTTTCCTGAATATCTCCAGTGAGGGAGAATCCACAACTTTTCTGGGCAATCTGTGACAGTGCTCAGCCACCCACACAGTAAAGAAGTTCCTTCTCATATTTAGGTGGAACTTTTTCTGAAAGAGTTTCTGCCCATTGCCTGTTAATCTGTTGCTTGGCACCACAAAGAAGAGCCTGGATCCATTCTCTGAGACCCTTTGTGCAGATACTCATAGATATTGATGAGGTCCCCTCCCAGATGTCTGTTCTTGAAGCTGAACAGGCCCAGCTCCCTCAGCCTTTCCTCACAAGAGAGATGCTCCTGGGGAGCATCAGCTTTGTTGCCCTCCACTGGACCTGCTGCAGGAGCTCCATGTCTCTCTTGCCCTGAGGAGCCCAGAACTGGGCACAGCACTCCTAATACAGCCTCACCAGTAGAGGGGCAGGATCATCTCCCTCAGCCTGCTGGCAATGTTCTTCCTAATGCACCCCAGGACACCATTGGCCTTCTCATCCGCAGGGGCACACTGCTGGCTCGTGGACAGTTTGCTGTCCACCAGAACCCCCAGATCCTTCCCTGTACAGCTGCTTTCCAGCAGGTCAGTCCCCAGCCTGTGCTGCTGCATGGGGTTACTCCTCCCCAGGTGCAGGACCCTGAACTTGCCTTTGCTGAATTTCAGAATGTTTCTCTCAGCCCATTTCTCCAGCCTGTCGGGGCCCCTCTGAAGGGCTGCACAGCACTCTGGGGTATTGACTGCATCAGTCTCTGAAGCAGAAGGCAGCTAAGCAGGCTCAGCTCTTAGGAATTTTGAGCAGCTGCTATGTGTCTTTCCAAGGAGCTTCTGTGCAAGTTAGGCTCTGCACTTTCATTGCATCCTGTTGACTGTCAAAGATGAAGTCAATAAAAGGAGAAAGATGTACAGAGGCTTCTCATTTTTACAAATGTGTTCTTATTAATCACCTTGTCTCTGATCTTTTTCCTATTTACCTCTTTATGCCCTTGTATTTCCCTGTCAAATTACACTCTATCATAGCATCATTTGTAGAATATATTTTGTTGTTTCTGGCGTAATGAGGCTTATCCCTCATTATGGTAAGGCTTATAGCTGTCACATTAAAAATGAGCAATATTCTTTAACAGACAAAGTTTACTCAAAATCAGTGTGGCAGGCAAGAGGCCAAGTTTATATTTACTGGTTTAGGACAGCACACAAACACACAGAAAATATTATTTTGTAGAGCCTAACAAATGCATAGAGTACTAACATTTGATCTATAATCCTATCCAGTTCTAAATCCAGGAGATGCATTTAACATAGAGGTTAATAATTAAGATTAATTAATATTTAATAAAACTGCAGTAATCTTCACTTGTAAGCTCAAGTAACTATACCATTTTAAAGCATGTGGTGGCATTTTTGTGGATTTTTTTTTGTGTTCTGAAACAGAAAATAAAAAAGAAACAGGACTTTTTAAATTAAGTAGATACACTGAAATTGAATTACCTTGTTGTACACGCTGCTTGCTGTAACTATGGAAGAATGGTTAATCAAAGACAAAAACATTTCATAGATGAGTTCAATTCAACCAAGTTATGTTTGTCTGAGATTAAATGTATGCAAAAAAAAAAAAGTTAAATGTTTGTATGCATGAATTGAGTTCAATAGACAATAAGCAAAGGCAGGCTCTAGAGCTTGAAGAGTCATTGTTTATTCACCAAAAATTATGTAATACATGTGATGCATTTTGTTTTCAAAGCCTTTTTCATGGTATTAAGCAGTTGACTTCTCACTGTTGTCTGTGAAGAAAGAGATTAGTGAAAATGAAGGGAATTTTTTTCTGTATTTTTTTAATTATAAGTTAAAAAAATTCTATTAGGGTGTTTTGACAGATATTTAAAATCAAATGCATATTATTATTTAAAAAACCCTTTCATTTTCAAACCAGTTATTCATGTCTAATTTATTTATAGAAATAAAAACCACTGTTCTGTACCAGTTTACAATCAAAAATACAAAAGCAAAGCAATTTAACTGACAACACCCATATTTAAAATGTTTTTTCATGGCTAAATCTTCAAGATTCACACCATAAGAAATTTTATTAGAAAGGTAAAAATGTCAATGAATAATTTATTATATATTTTTAATATAATATACCTTTTATTCTAATGATTATTTAAATGGTAATTAAGTTTTTGTACTCTGTAAATTAAGCACAAATATTCCAAGTACATTTTCTTTTCTGGATTGTATACATAAACCACAAAGTCCCATCTGTCCAAGATTGAATGAATTTGCAAAGACTGAAAAATATTTCCGTAACAGAAAGAATAAATACACCAGAAAGTGTTTTTCATCACTAGGCACCCATATATCATATTGGGGTTATAACTCAGAAGTAGCAATATATAATTTCATGTATTAAATTTACAAAAATTTGTACTTAAAATGAAACCTTACCCTCACAAATACCTCTTTGGTACTGATAAGTCAAAACATAAATTCTTCCATTCAAGAAAGAACTGAACACTTCACTAATGTACAGTGTTATTTTTAATGTATGGATATGTTATTTTTCAAATCCCTTTCAGTTGTCAGTAGTTGTAGTCATAACATGGAAATGGGAATGGGGGCAATGCTGCCAGCGTGGCTGTGCTCAGGTGTACCAGGTATAATCTTTAGAAAGAGAATATTCACCACACCAGGCCACACTTAGGCCTGGAGAGGTCTCATTTGTCTTGTGGTCAGCTGATCCTAGCACTGTAGAGAATACATTTTCAATGCACAGTTTGTACTAGATATTTTGGTTTTCTCTGAGTGTTTAGTATATTCAGTTTTATCTCAGTCGTTGCATTAATTTCACTGTTTAACTGTTCCTCAAAGCTATTAATCATTATGACCAATATGATTCCAGATATTGTGTCACCATATGCTTAAATTTTCCAGTATATATGCTATCAAGTTAATATTTTAATTTTTCATTATGACTTTTTGTTCCTTTTGTCAGAACTATCATTTAGATTTAATGAAAGCCACAGATAAGTGTTAGAATAAATGGTCCATGCAAACTAAAGTACTTCAATTTATCCCGTAGTTCATCTTAACCTTGAATATTGAAACACATCAGCATATTCATATAGTTGAATCTAGTGACATAATCAGTATAATCCTCTTTGTAGGATGCTTCTGATAGCCTATGCAGAATAGCAAAAAGACTAAGAAACAACCTTGCATTCCTGTAATTCAGAATAATTGAGTATTTAAGGTTTAAAAAAAGTTTACTTAGTGAGTGTCTTCTCATACTGGTTGATTAACACCCACCTATCAGGTTTCCTTATTTTCTTTCACATTTCCTCCAGTTTCCTGCCATTTCTTATCTACATTAGACCTGAAATATGCCTTTGCAGCCCTATAGAGTTGCCTGTTTAATCAAAGAGTACATGGATACAGAAAACTCTTTATTGTCTATAAATCCTAAGTTTTTAATTTGGCTGTATCAACTGTCATTTGCTGTCTTGACAAAGACCCATTAGAGAATTTTATACATGACAGGTTCATATCTCTGTATTTAAGGCTTGTATGAGTATTTGATTTTTTACCTCATGCCTACGTATTTCGCACTGAAAGTTTGCTCCTTCAATTTAGTTCTTTGTTTTGTAGATAATCTATGTTTTCTGGCTTGCCCTCCTCTCCCTTTCCCTCTCAATGTTCAGATTAACAATACAGCCTGATGAGCAGGTGAATGGCAGATCTTTGTTACCAAAAAGTGTATATAAAAAGAGTACCATTTTTCCATTCTTATCACATACACTAGGCTGATTCAGTTTGATTCTTTAATTAGTCAGAAATTGGACCTACTTTTAAACAATATAGAACTAGTGTATTTTTCTCTGTACTAAGATGCACATGACAAAGCAATGATCTGAGATTTCTAAACCTTAAGTATTTAAAGAGCATGATGCTGCTCAGCATTCTGCACTCCATGAAATAACATTTCTCTGAGTAGCAGCTGCCTTTTCCATCTTGCAGTCTGTCAGTCAGTCTCCTACAATATTTGAAGAATGAATGGAGGCTTTGGTTTTATTTGTGCCTATTTATCTGCTGAGGAGTGAGACTCTCAGAAAGAGTATGACTGGCCTACATTGCCTTGATGCATGTGAGGTATTAAATGGTTTATCTCACACCTCTCACAGCAAAACAGATTAGGGAAAGACCGTGTACACGGGCACTTCCATTAACTACTGCCATCTAGCAACAGTGTTCCCTAGAAACATCATACTGTTTAATTTTTTGTCTTGCCACTTCTTCCCTTCTCTTTAAACACCCGATAACATCAGGCATAAAACAGTAAGTAGTTTAAGTTTTGCTGGTGTTGGAGGACTTTTCAGCCATGAATTTCAGTTTTTAGCAGATCAGAGGACAGAAAACATAAATCCTTAAATACGTACACTGAAATTCCTAATGTGTTGGGGTACTCTGGCAGTATATTTGAATTCCTGCTTAACTAAAAGATAGCAATGTTGCATCTCTAAATTTGATCTTTCATTTATAACCTTGACAGCATATGTACAAGGTAGAATTTAATACTGCCTTTAAACCATCTTTATTAATCCTCTTCAACTCAGGCTTCAACAGGGTGTAGCTATAGGGGTGGGATTAAATTGGACTCACTGCAGCAGATATCACCCTCTCAAGAAGCCAGTTCTATTTTTCTCAGACGTCATATCCTAGTACCCACATTGCTCACCAGATGTTCTGGGATGCATGCTGGGACAGGACTGGATAGCTACTATGCAGGATTATGATACCAGATAAACCTGGATTGTTGTACATCACAGTGTGAAGTTTGTAAGTACCAGTGGAAAAGCCTGCACAGCTATGTTTATTAAAGATAATTTCATTTAATGAGCAAAATAACTGAGGTACATTGTATTGTAATGCACATCAGAGTAAGGTGCTCTGGATTAAAGTCTTGGAGCAGTACACTACAGAACACATACAATGATAGATTGCAGAAGTGTAGCTGTTCTGATGTAAACAAACAGAAAAATTATTGAGCTCGCAGCAAATAATATAATAAAGTTCAAGAAATTTAACTCCAGCAAGATCTCTGACACATAGGCCCTCTGATTTTTGGGTTAATTCTTGTTTGAATCAAAACATGTCTTTTAGAACCCATTTAATTTTGTATTACAAATTTCTCATGGACCTTCCCCATTATTACTGTAGCTAAGATGTTAAAATAGCCAGTCACACAATCTGCCAAAAGTATAAAGAGCTTATCCTGTATTTTGTTGGACTGCCTTACACATATATTTTCTATATTGAAGTGCTTTTTATAATTCCATAGATGATATTCTAATATCTCCAGTTTCCATAGAAATAGTATTTTTCTTTTCTTCTTTGGTACTTCAAGTATATCAAGGTGTGCTGGTTTTGGCTGAGACAGTGTTTATTTTCTTCACAGTTACTGGTATGGAGCTCTGTTTTGGATTTGTGCTGAACACAAGGTTAATAATGTAGAGATTTTTTGTTGTTGCTGGGCAGGGATTACACAGACCCAAGGACTTTTCTGCTTTTCATACAGTCATGCTGGGGAGGAGACTGGGGGTGCATGGGAAGCTGGGAGGTGACACAGTCAGGGCAGGTGACCTCAACTGACCAAAGGGACATTCCATACTCTATGATATCAGGCTCTCTATATAAAGCTCCTGGGGGAAGGAGGAATAAGGGAAGGGTCTTTGGAGTGCTGATGTTTGTGTTCCCAAGTCACTGTTACGTGTGATGGAGCCCTTCTCTCCTGGAGATGGCTGAACACCTTCCTGCCCATGGGAAACAGTGAATTCATTCCTTATTTTGCTTTGCTTGTGTGCATAGCTTCTACTGTTAAACTGTCTTTATCTCAACCCCATGAGTTCTCCAGCTTCTAGAACCCTTCCAACTTCTTCCTGATCTTTCTGGAGGGGGAGTGAGTGAGTGGCTGTGTGGCGCATGGCTGCTGGCTGGGGTTAAACCACGACACAAGGCTTACTGAAAGTCAGTATTAAAAGTCCAAAAGGCCACTCAGATTTATTTTTTTTAGCTCTATTTGTTAAAAGTTATCAAGAACTGCTGATTAAAAGTATGTGACATTACTCGCTCCAGTTTAATATCCTGTTGAATTACTGTTGAAATTGAAAGTATTTTATCACAGTCATGTTCTGACATCAAATTTTGATCTTTCTCCAAGTACAGAACTATGCTGAACATTATTTAGTACAAAAGATACACTTATACTTACATAGACCTTGCATGTTAAATGCTACTGGATTTTTATGCAATGCTATTGATAACTCTACTGTTACTACTTCAATAATGGACCTGTTACCATTTGTTTTTTCTTGATATGAGAAGTGAAAAAATACTTTTAATTATTAGTGACAAGAATACTTGTCACTCCATTCATTATTGTGTCCTTTGTTTCCTTCCCACATTTTACCAGTTCCTAGTTTCCAGTTTGTTATTAAACTCTTTTTTCCCCATCTGTTATTTTGTTTTTCTACTATATTTGCCATAGTTACTTTCACACTTACTCTTAGCTGAGCTGAATGTTTTAACATGTGTAATCTTTTTTTTTTTCAGTTGTAATTCTAGCAGAACATTATTAAAGTGTTCCCGACACCATCCACATTTCTTACATAAAATCTGTCTCTGCAGGGGTTGTGACTACTAATTGTCTCAAGTCTGTAATACTGGACTTTCCAAGCAACATTGTGTGTATGTGTATCTAAGTACATAATTTTTATTTGTTATATAAGTTACAGAACAAAGATAATAATTTGCTGCATTTTAGTTTTGTGATCACTTCCTCTATCAGTCACAATGTGAATTAAAGCAGGCATTGTGACATACAGATGTCACCTTTGCCTCTGAGATTCTCCCTTTCTGTCCCTTTTGGTGAGTATTTCCTCCCATGACAGTTTGATTATTGTGGGAGCTGGAGAACTTACAGTGATGGGGAGTTGTAGTGTTTGGGGCTACTTTCAGACTATATTACCTTCAATAATTCCAGTCATTTACAGTGCTTCTACTGTGGATGGAAACATGAATATGCATCATTCCCTGTATGGAATTTGATCCAGAGACTTTATTTTATCATAAAATAATACTTGTCTCCTGTAGAAAAAAATAATGCTGTCCATATTTCTTTAGGTTCTTTACATGTACTGTAAACATTGTGGTACAATGATGTCAAGTTGGCTTCGTTGATTTTAGATACCATATAAAAAACACTAGCAAGTATTTAAGGAACTCACCTTTTCCTAAGCTTCAGGCGTCACCTCCAGCGCTTAAAGCCATTTTGATTTGTTACCTGTCTTCTAGAAGTTCTTAGCGTGCTCCTGAGATAACGACTGATTTTACTTTAGCTCTTATTTACTCTTTCCATAAATAAAAAATAAATTCTGAGCAGCTGGACACTCATCTGTTTGTACCAGTAGAAGACATGCAGTTTTCTGCAAATGTAAGTGTAAGTATTGGAGAACTCAACACAGATTCATTAATGTTACTGGTATCTACAGTTTCATACTGACTCATGTTATTTCCAATGGCAGACTGAAAAAAACCTACAATGTTTTTTAACCATATTCAATGTTCAAAAACAAATGGGAATATCTTGATGACCTTCTTAATAAGACTTTAACCTGAAATCTTTCCTCCTCTTAATTTAGGTCAAAAAAACTCTTTATTTTGTGCATATGTCTTTGTAACCCCATTTAATTATTCTCTGGAAGTAGCTATTGTTAAGCCCCTACAATTTAGCACAGTTCAGCACATATTTTCAACTGCTTACAGGAGCACACTGGGGAATGTGCTTTAATATCACTTCACACTTATTAAAATACAAATTCTGCCAGCTCAAGTATATGCTGCTGCTATGAATGAATAAATGTTAATCATAAAATGTACAAGTGAAAATTCAACCTACTCAAGAATATTGTCTAAATGTTTTTGTATAATAATATTTGTACCTGAATAAACATGTTGGTGAAGTAATTGCATATATTGTCATAATGACTATTGATGCAGAAATGACTACACAGAGATGAAAAACAATAAATGCTGAGAGCTTCTTTACTTCTAAAAAGAGTAATTTCTAATATATCTTTATAATACTTCTAATAAAGTATTTCTAAAATTTTAAATATATTTCTAAAAAATCACAGCTGCCTCAAAACACTTATTTAAAATATGTCTCACTGCTGATAGAAATTTATGTATTTCTTTTTTTTCTCCCTCTTTTTAGATATTTTTAAACGCAGATACAATCCGCCTGGGAAATCTACCAGTCGGATCCTTTTCATCCTCCTCCTCCTTCTCCTCCTCCTCATCCAGCTCTTCAGCTCCTCGCCAGACTATCTATGAGCTCTGTGCTTGTCCCAATGGTAAACTTTACCTGTCCCCAGCAGGAGCAGGCTCCACATGTCAATCCAGTAGCAACATCTGCTTGTGGAGCTAGAATGACTCCATTTTATCCTCACACCAGAATAGCCTTTTGTTACTATCCCTCTGCTTCACAGTTCAGTTTGGTTTCCCTTGTGACAAGTCCGACGCTCCAAACGGCCTGCAGAGCAACTTCTTCCACTGTAAGCAGGAGTACCGCTGCCTTCTCTTGTGGTTTTTGCTGCCACTCAACACAGAGATGGGAGAGAGATATCCAGAAAACAATGTATTCTTCATCAGGAAACCTAGAACATAAGATCACCTTATTTTCCAAAAGGGACAATAACACAGGTGCCTTTGCTACTTGAAGTGAAGCACATAGTTTTAGATTTTTGCAGGACCTGGATATGAACTGCACATAAATATATATCTAGAGAGACAGAGAGTATATTAATTTACCCAGAATCTGATGGTGAGATGAATTGGTTCCCCCTGTATGATAAATAACTTTACTGTCTGAAAGCACAATTTTCCATTCATCTTTTTGAAGTAAACTTTTATCCCTGAATTTTAAAATTTTAAAGCATTGTGTGATGCTTGCTTTACTAAACAAATTCAGTAAATGGTTTTTACTACAAAAAGAGACAGAATTCCTCCCTGAGTTTGGTTTCTTTAAAAATGTGTTGTTACTATTTGTCTACTAAGTCTAGGGTTTTGTACACTAGGTAAATTTTGGAAATGCTCAGCAATATTCCCTTAAAAGTTAAAAAGACATGCTTTTGTTTGTCAGATCTGAATGATCTTATATAATATTTTCGTGGCCATTGCATGTGAAGCGATTGCTCTAAGTAGAACATACAGTTTCTGGAAAAGAAGAACAGGGTAAAGAAGGAAATTCTGATGCTATGTTTTTTGATCAGTGTATTGCTCTTCACAAGGTTCTTGTAATTGGCAAATACAAAACCAAGGGACAAATCTTCAAAGGTACATCTTGCCCATTTTCTGACTATGTCTATCTGCTGCCACTTGAACACAGTATAAACATTGGTAGTAATGTAACGTGTGGTGCTGAGAAGCAGTGCACTAACTTGTATGACATTCACATTTATTATTCTCTTTTGTTTACCATCTGTTCCTGAGGTTTCAAAGAAATAGTAGTATATATAAAACCACATATTAAACTACATTCAGTATTAAAAAGTATGTCGATATTACATTACCTTTATCAGGTCTGTGTTTAAATTATGCAGCCACATTGGCACTCAGATCTCACTACTGACTTTCTTTTTTGACAAGTTTCATGTGGGATTTCTTTCTTGTATCAATGTCCATACTTATTTGGCTTCATTGTTAATTGAAATCTTATAAAAAATGCCTTGATATGCTGCTGGTAAATTTGTCACAGCATTGATTAACAAGAGTATCTTGAAACTTGCAGAACCCAGGAAAGTAAAACAATATAAAAATGTTTCCTATTGTGGAAGATGGCTTGATTGTGTGAGGTAAGTGTGCTTTTTAATTCTATTCTTAAAATTACAGCACCTAGCTTGTATTTTTAGAGGCTTCTGAATCTAAGATCACCAGTGAAATGAGAACTTTTGCAAAGTAATTCTAAGGCCGGGGGAGATGGTGCAAGGTGGGTATTTCTACACACTTTTTTAAAAATATATTTTTAGAAGAAAAAAAATGAAAATGAGCTAACTAGTATGGTGATTGCCTTGGCGTCTTATTACCATCTAATAAGATTAGCTTTGTTTTCACTTCAGGTGAAATTCACTCCCATGCAGAAGACCAGCACAAGACGTGTCAACGGCTTGACTGGTGCTTGCTTTACCACTGGTCCTCTTCAGAGGTGTGAATTTTACCCCATAGCAAAAATTCTGTATTTGCTGGTTTTAACAGTTAAATGAAGATTTTGAATTGATTATTTTATGTCTTCAAAAGAAGGCGGTTAACAGCTGACTTGTTGTCTATTTGAGATTTTTCTTCTTTGAAATAAAATATACTAGAAAATATTGCAAGAAAATATATTAGAACATGAGGATTTTTCAGATAGTAAGAGGGACAAAAAGAGTTACAGATGACAAAGAAGGTGACAATAAAACATGAAAAAGTGTAGCTGTACAATACATCCTTATAACTGTAGGGATATAGATGTCTTTTTCTTATGCACACAAGTAATAGAATGGTAGAGTGACAGTCATGAATTTCAGGAGGAAAAGTATAAAGATATGTATGAGGACACATCTATGTGTATTCATTATCTGTGCACACCTACATACACCTGTTGCTTAAAAGATGAACAAATATAGTGACTAATCTATTTGGTGAATTAAAATGGGGCTTCCTACAAAATTGCATACAGGTAAGCTAAGGAGTTTTTTTCTCCTCAAATAAACCTGCAGGATGACTTGCAGATACTTTGTCATGAATTTTCCACTGAAAAATTCCTATTTGTTTGTTCTTCACCTTCTGATATTATTTACCTGTTATTTGTTTAAAAAAGGTCTCTGTTCACTGGATGGAAGGACCCAATCTTAATAAATTTTACACCAACTTGGTTGGGAATGGGCAGGTAGGAAGAAAACCCTTTTGTTACTAGATTAATTTTAACAGCAAGACTGAAATAATTTGCCACTTTGTATGAGAGAACTCAGAAGAGATATGTGAATAGTTCATTGGACTCCAAAAAACCAATCCAGTAAGTTCACATAGCTCAGCACTGTCAGGATATTCTTTATTAGAGTCCCGTCAATATGAAGTAGAGCATATTTAAGAGCATCAACAACCTATGAGACAGAATAACAAGTTCTCATAAAGTCTTAACATTCTGTTGAATTTCATAATGTTGATGTTTTTCTTTAAATCCATTGAAAACTGTAAGGGAAGACATAAGTTTTTTATTTTAAAAAGTATTTCTAGCCCACACGATTTCACGGAGTATTCAAAAAGTGATTTTAATGCATTAACCATACTAAAAAATTAAGATACCATCCTTAGGACAGCAACAAAATATCTGCAAAGACCTTATTGGCTACATGTATTTAATATATCTGTTAGATTTATCTCCTGTAAAAAGTATTTGTGTCATATTACAGGATGCTGTCTCTTTCTTGTTAAAAAAAAAAAAAGAGAAAAGTAAAAGCATCAACCAACCTCTCTGAGCACTGTCAGCTGTATGGTTTGTATTGCAGTTCATTCATTGGTTAAGACCAAAGACAGACACTTCTATTATATCCAACACTATGACACTGCTGTTTCTACTAATTCTGTTGGAATGAAGAGATGAAAAGTTGTAATTACAACATGAAATGTAACATAGTTTAGATTTGTGCAGCATTTTGAGCTGTAGATTTTTACTTTTTTCCAGGGTTTAAATTTTTTGTCAGTGTCTCGCCATTACATTACTATTCATGCATATGGGGGATCTTTTGGTGTTCCTAAGAAAACATGCCAAGACATTGCTTCTTTGAAATGAAGTTATATTGGTTTTCTTGCAAAATTGGCTTGATTGGATAAAAGAATTCACTTTCAACCATTTTAGATGCAGAGGGTTATTAAGTTTGGAAGATAGAGCTATAAATGTCTAGAAGGATTTAATGAAGTATGTTTGAAATATTTGGTTGTTAGCATAATGTATCTTTTAGGGGGTTTTTGTTTTATTTGTTTGTTTTGCTTTGTTTTTAGATTCCAAATAATTGCTAAATAAAAAACAAATTAAAAACCCACAAGCTTTGGACTATGGAATTGTTATCAGCTGATTCACTGTAATGCACATGAAAGTTGGATCAAAATCTGAGTGTTGTATTGCTCCAAACACTACTCAGTAAAGGTCTGCTAACCATTTTTGTTTTGTAACCTTCATGTTAATGGTTTTCTTGTGTATAGAAGTATATATAAAAAGATGGGAACTATTTTCTTACACATACTATGCAATATGTTTGTAGAACTGCAATATTACCAAAATTACAAAAGCTGTGCTTTTGTACTCTCTTGCTTTATGTAAAACAAATCTTTTTTCTATTTAATGGACTGTCTGTCTTAAAATTGTGGATAACATTATTCAAAAGCAGTACTCTGAAAATTTTAAGATTTTTATTTTATTTACCTTTGATTTTATTTTTTTTAATTAAAATAATAGCAAGGTTTTGGAAGTTGGAAATTGATTTTTCTTGGAAAGCTAGAACTTTTTCAGCATGTAATTAACACTCAGTTTAAAATGTCTCCTGTACTTCTTTAATTTGGTCTTAGCATTTCCATCTGGTGCTACCATATAGCCATAAATAAATCTGATACATTAAATAGGAAACATACCAGAACTAATTTCAAGAATAATCAAATAGGAATCCTGCTAAGGGTGAAAAGAACATATAGAACGGCTGATAAGAAACTTTTGGATTTTCTGTGTTTTTTGATGGATTTTTTTTTTTTGCTAGTTTGCATTTCCTTGCCTCTGTCTATATTAGCAGCATGGTAATAGCTTTAATTTGGTTTTCAATTGCTTTGTCCTCATACACATACTATAGTATAGTTTTATTTCAAACATTTTTTGGTAAACAACAGACACTGCATTTAAATGCAGTACTTATGTTAGGAAAACCCAACTTTAAAGAAGTGTAGGCTTTATTTCTACAGTAGCATTAGTAAAGTTTAAATTACGGTGCTGCTATATCATCTACCATAAAAGCATATTACACTTCTCAAGTTCCTTTGTATCTTGCCAGAATAATCTTAAACTGCATATTCATGTTTAAACTGCACTTGTTTACAAGCCACTTGAGAATTAAAGAGTCATGTAAAAGGTTTTGTGGTGGTGACATCAATGCAGACAAATGCTCTCTGTGCTTACCCTGGGCAGTGTCGGTGCTGGTAACAGCACAGCCTTGCACAGGGCTCGGACAAAAAGCAAGCGTAAACAGACCATTTAGTGGGTCTGTTTACACTTAGCTCCTTGCTGCCATATTATGATTTCATCAATACCCAGACAGCAAGTGGCTTCACAATGCCTAAAAATATCAGTAATTTCTGTACAAGAGCAACAGTTGTACAGAGCTATCAGTAATATAGGATAATACATCAGTAATATAGACTGATAAGTCTCAAGTGACTAAAACATGATAGCTGATACAGTAAGAAAAAATATTCTTAGCAATTTTACTCAGGGTTGGACTAGTCCAATCTGGGGAAACTACTGCCAGTAGAAGAAAAATAGAAAATAAGTGAAAAAACATCCACCATATGCATCATGCTGACTCAACACAGCCCACACTGAGACTAGAATTTAATACAAGCTCTCTATGTAAAATATAGCTATGTCTCCTCTGAAACTTGGAACTGAGCTTCAGATTATGTTGTTTGAATTTGAAAGTATTACTTTATCTTTCAGCAACACATTTCTTATACAGGCCAGGACAACAATAGTTTCAGACGAGCTGAGGTAAAATCTTATGCTGTATATCCAGTCTGATCAGAGTCCATTAACCACAATAAAATCTAGCCTACTTAACTAAGAAAAAAAAAATTAAAAATTGAAATTCGAAGGTTTTGCTGCGTTTTGGGAAAACTTTAAGTGGATTTCACCTTTTTAAGGAGTGTCCAGCTCTCAAAGTGTCTTCAATTCTGACATGTTTAAGCAGTGTCAGCAATTTATATTAAAAAATTCGGCCTTGGGGCTAACCAGCTTCATTTAATGCATGACTTGGTCTGAGACGTAAAAGTTGCTTTTAGTCACATGTATGCCTCTTTGTTTGAGAGACCCACACGGGAGAAGTTCAGCTTTCAGCATCACCTAGAGCACAATGCAAAGTAGGACTTAAGCATAAGAGGTGCATTACTGAAGGCAAAAAATATTGTTTTCTGTGCTTTATGATATTTTGAGAGCTTGCATACAGTCATTCTTTACCACTGAAAGATCTGCATTCTAGCACAACAATTTATTTCTAAGTATGTATTTCAGAACATAAATTGTTTTCTTTCTGGGGGATGTTTACTCAGTTTTCTTGTCCCAAACACTGCAACAGTTAGTAAGTCAAATCCTCCTCCTTAACTCCCACCCACTCTTAAGTCTTAACAGCTGAGCTTCAGTTGTCCCCTTAAGCATCCTTGTTTCTTCACAAATAACGAAAGTATAGGCAACAAAAAGAATTTTGCTGTTTCTTTATCAGGATGCTTCCTGTGTGACTTAAACTGTGTCAAGGGGAAGGTTATTTGCTTTGTGACAGCAGAAGTTATATAAGAGGGAAAACACACATAGGTAAATATCATTTTTAGTCTTACTAGAATGATACTTCTAGAATGAAAGATTTTATATTATAGGCTCCTTAACAGCTTTTGGTTTCTCAGATGTTTTGTCATTCAATTAATATATTTAAAATAGCATGAAATAAGAATGCAAATTATCCAATCCTGTTACATTTATTTTTAAATAGAAAAGGAATCACTGAGCTCATTATTTGTCCCTCTCTACCAATGCACTTATTTACTTTTACAAATCTGAAACTAAAAAACAGAGCTAAAATGTTAAATAGGAAGAAGATCACTATTTAAAACCCCTATTAATAACAGAATATTTTTCCTTTTAGTTCATGACTGACATTCTCATTCATCCTGGGTAAATTAATGCTCTTATTTCTTGTATAGTGGCAAGCTTTTCTGTTGTTTAGTGTCATCTCTGGAAGATAGGAAACCCCTGATGATAAAGGAAATAGAATAACTGCACAGTATTAAAAGAAACATCTGTGATAATATTCCCCATGCTACCATGGAACCCAACAAGATATGGGGGCATTTACTCATGTGAGGGGAGAGGGTCATCTAAACTATTTAAATATTGTGAGGAAAATAGTCAGGATGCTTTCCAGCTCCATGCTCCCCAGGATAACTGAGACATGGTGTTGCAATAACCTTCGAGAGACAGGCAGAAAGGACGTGGTTTTCTTGATCTGCATAGGGATGTGTAAGACAGTGATGCACAGGCAGTAAATCTAAATAATTCTGCAATAGTAAAAACAGTCAGAAGACTTCTCCCTAAGCCTCAGAGAAATGGAAAGAAAGTCAGGTGAAGATGTATCATAGATTTCTAGAATGGTTTGGGTTGAAAGGAACCTTAAAGAGCATCTAGATTCAACTCCCCTGCCCTGGGCAGGGCCACCTTCCACTGAACCAGCTTTCTCGAAGCCCCATATCCAACCTGACCTTGAAAATTTCCAGGGACATCTACAACTTCTCTGAGAAATCTGTGCCAGTGCCTCACCAATCTAAACCTAACCTCGTTAAATTTAAAGCCAGCAACCCTTGTGCTGGCACTACATGCCCTTGTAAAAGGTCTGTCTCCAGTTTTCTTGTAGGCCACCATTTGGCACTGCTCTAAGGTCTCCCTGGAGCCTTCTCTTCTTCCAGGCTGTACAACCCAAATTCCCTCAGCCTTTCCTCATAGAAGAGATGTTCTGTCCCTGTAATCATTGTTGTGGCCCTTTGGAACTCACTCCAATAGGTCTGTGAATCATTTTTGTATCTATATATCCTTGAAATTTTCTTTTTCCTTTATTTCTTGGCTCTTTTAAAAACCAGCATCAGGAAGGAGAAAAGCAGTAACCTAGGTATAAATTTTGTGCTTCTCAAATAGAAGGTGACAATGAACTCTTTGAATATGTATCTCTGTTTATGGCAGAAGGAGGTGAAAGTAGGGCAGTACAGTAGGGTGGATTCAAACCCCAGCAAAGTCAATAGGAAATAATGACAAACTCCATGTCTCTGGATTAAGTTTTAAATGTTCATTAAAGCTTTGTACCAAAAAAAATAAAATTGTCATAGTCCATGACTTTTTACAGTGCATTTCTAAAATGCATCATTAACATTAGTGTAATTTTTCCTCTGCAAATTGTTCCAGCTTCTAACTGCAAGTACCACTTGGACTCCCGACACAGAGAACTCTAAATAATTGTACAGTCTTTAGTCATTTGTCAAAACCAAATTAAAAAATTAGAAGATGTCCAAAAAGAATCACAGAAAAAAACAGTTAAAAAAAAATCTATTGCTACTGTCTTTTCATATTTTGCCTCAGTGTTTTCCTTGCAGTGGAGGAGTTGCACTGTTTCTGGAAGCAATAGATGTGATGTTCCTGGCCTTCCCACTCACTTTTAAAGAGTCTCTGCAGACCATGCTGCTTCCCTTCCCTTTTGCACAGGAGAGGAAAATTAGGGAAATTAATTATTTCTATTGGGTTTCGGTTTGATTTTTGTTGTGTGGTCTATCTTTACACTTACTTTAATCCCTGTTTTTAAGTGTAAAGGGAATAGAAACATCTGATGGCAGCTACTAAGGCTGACAATATTAATTGCAGCATGGGGTGGGTTATTGCTCGAGATAATAATTACTGCTATGGTAGAGCAAAAGTCAGGAGGAGAAAAGGAGCATACAAGAAAAAGCATGGAAAGGGAATGAAGGCATGGGAAAAGAGACAGAGTGGTACTAGAACAGGTTTACTGTTTAAAGGGCAAGAAAGTGCTAAATAAATGTTAAAATTTCTCTTTCCCTCTCTGACCTTGTCAAATATAACATGCCAAAGTGCAGAAAGCAGGGGAAAGCTCCAGGATAGCATTGATTCAGAAGTCCTTTTCAAGACCAGAAATGTACTATTCATAGGAACAAGACAGTAAAAACAACATCAGAAAATTTCTTTTGCTTCTCTCGCCTCTCTGTGAAGACAGGCACAGATGTGGAAGCTATAAGCTACGGAAACTGTATAGAAGACAGAAAGTTTTATGTACAAAAATATAGTTCTGGAAGAAGTCACTGAGGCTTACATTAGGCTACAGCAGTGTAAATGGAAAATAGCTGGAACAATAATTAGAAAATGGAGAATAGTCTATAAGTTGGTGAGGTTTTGTTTGTTTGTTTGATTTGAGGGTTTTTCAAGAGGAGGGAATCTGGACTGTAAGGTATTTTCTTGCTTCCTTATTTCTCTTTCCTTTTGTTCTATTTTGTTTTCCAAACAGNTAAAGGAACAATTAAGAAAGCAGTGCTACTTACAAGCATTTTGGAAACAGCTGTTTTCTTGTTTTATGAAAGGTTCTATCAGCTAAAGAATGGGACTGATGAAAGTACACATTTGTGTTCAGGTTTTTCAAGCACATTTATCTCTACTCACATCACATTACACAGTTTTCAAGCCCAGATGAGTCCTCCTATATTACCATGTAAAGAAATATTTTATATCTCTACATATGAATTACTTCACATGCAGTGCAAATTTTCCATAAAGGTATTTATTCTCTTTGATGACTATTGCCACCTCATCTTCAAGTTTCCCATTATAAACTGCTGGACTCTAGTAGACCTACTAAAATTCTGACCTTAAACTCTTGGTACTTCAATTATTACTTTGGGAAAGTCTAGGACACCATACCAGTCCTTTTTATGGTGCTGTGATAATAAACATCTCTTCTCTTGCATGTTAGCATACATTTGTGAGCAAGTCACCACAGGCTTAACCAGATTCCTGGAGCTGCTTCTAAAATTATTTGTTTATTTACCTCCAGTTTCCAAAATCTTGCATGGCTTTAATATAATGTGGGTTTTTATCTTTTTTTTAACTATAGTACATAATGTACTTTTAAGGGATTTAAATTATACACCTAAACCACAAAAAGTTTATTAATGGTCATATGTTCCTGAGAACTGAAAGGGAAAAATACATTTACATCATATTATCTCACATTTTACAGAACAGTGTAATTTCTGTTGTTTTAGGTGATTTTCCTATCTATTTTTAGGAAACCTAACAAGCAAACGTTTAATTAAATTTGACACTGTACAGTTTGCCTAAGAAATATCAGTTCAGTTAGACTATTGCGTGACAAAGTATTAACATTCCAAAGAAACAATTCTAAATGGTGTATTATTCCCTTTTAGAAGTAAATAATGTATTATCATGTTGTGACGTATCACAAATTAAATTATAATAATTTTTAAATAAATGTAAATAAAGTTTTTAGTAGAAACTTCTGTGAAATGTGCACCTCAATTTATTGACCTTTTCTACTAACATAATTAATCAGGAAAATATCTTGAGCTACATGCTAATCCTTTTCATAGTTTATGGCATTTTGCATTGTCTCACATATCTTTTGTGTAAGTGGGATATATTTGTCTATGTTTTTTTCTGCAGAATTCATAATTTTTTATTCTATTATTTAATTCATACGAACTTATCCTTTGGATTTATTTATTTTGAATGCAGTTTTGTCACTACACTTAACATTTAGGTCAAGTTCATCCAAAGCTCTGAATGTGTACTTAGCTTTAGGTATATGAGTCATTCCAGTAAATTTAATGGAACTTCTGAAATCTGAAGTTAGAAGCATGATAAAATATTTTGCTGGATCATCTTCATAAATCAAGCAAAGTAAAGCAATACCTTTCCAGTTTAAAAATTATTTACTGTAAAATAATGAAGGTGAAAGACTATTCTGACTATTCCACAGTGCTTCACTTTTGCTTATTTTAGTTGAGTAAAGCTGCTCTTGAGAAGATACATTAATCACTATTTTCCTTTTCAGATCTGTGTGTGACTTCTGTGCACCACTGGCCCTCTGCATCATAACTATTTTTATTCCTGATTTGAATTATATCAGCATCTATTATGTTGAAGTGTTTTCTGCAAGTCCTAAAAAGCCCTGCTGACTTTATAAGAACACACGCTATTGTGTCTTTGAGGATAAATGCCATCAATCAGCAAAGTGAATCAGTGGCGTTAGGCTATATTTCACATATACACCTCTAGAAATTATCTAAATCTGAAGCCTTGAAACAAGGATAAAACCTTTACCCTGCACATGAAGGGCAAAAGGACCCTGATTCCATACTTCATCTGCCACGGTACAGTTTTCTCATTCTGAGGTTCTCTTACTAACAATGTCTTCCCAGATGCATTGGATGGTGTGAACACACATCACCAGGCATGAATTCCACAGGATGAAGAAAATCAATTTGAATTGTCAAAAAATGAAGGTGATGCAGATGGTCACTGTATATTGCCAGTTGTTCTGCAACTCTGGAGTTTTTGAGAGGGATTTAAAAAGCAAACAAGAAATCAGTTTGTAAATTGTAAAAAGCTTCTGAGCTTCATGACTGCCCTATTTATTACGATGGGACACAGAGGAGCTTGAACAAAGGGAGAATGGAACTTTCTTCACACCTGCAATAATCATTGTATAGTGGAAGGGAGAAAAGGAAGAAAATTACAGTTTTTATTTTTGCCCACATGAAAATAACAGCTCTGTAATATCAGATTTTGTATTGGGAGATCTGGCTGTTAGCTATATAAGAATTGACTGCTCTGTCAGCTTTACACTGTGGAAAATAATTATTGGTAAAAATTTTTAGTTATGTATTTTCCATCATTGTGTTTATTCTGCTTGTGCTGTCTCTTTTCCTTATCCGTTAACTTTATAACTCCTTAGGACTCTTTCTGTAAGAATCTCTAGCAAATAATATTGGAAAAGATCTCTGGGTTAACAGCCTTACCTTCTCAAGATTAAAAGAGTAACACATGGAAGTAATGCTTCATTTTATAAGACAAGTTTAAAAATCTGGTCATAATTATAAATTAAATTACCCGAATATCCCCCTTAAAAATAAATAAAACACCTTAGATATCACTCTGCATAGTTTTCCCGTTACATTCCCCTTGGACTTCTGTGAACTCTGGAAAATATACCCCATCAATGCACTTAGCCCAACCAATGTCCAAGTCTAAGTCAGACTAGCAGTGGCAGCAGAGGATGGTAATTAAGGACAGCATGGATGTCTGGCCAATTTACACAGTCCCTTTTCCAGAGATTCCCCCAGTACAGACAGTTATATTCCTTGCCTCATACCTCTGGTATTGGATTATTAAGTTGTTGTGCGTGGGTTTCTATAATCCTTTTTTAAAACTGCTGACAATTGCTTTCTGTGGCAGCAAGTTTGCAAGAACATTCTTTTATCCAATTTAAACACATCTTCAAGTAATGTCACTGACTGCCCTTAGTTATTTTATTGTGGGATTTAGAATATAACAGAATAGACTGTTTCAGTTGGAACGGACATACAGAGATCATCTAGTCCAACTTCTTGACCACTTCATTGCTGACAAAAAATTTGAAGTGTACTCTTAAACACTGACAGGCTTCAGGTATCAACCACCTCTCTAGGAAGTCTATTCCGGTGTTTGACAACCCTTTTCATAAAGAAATGTTTCCTAGTGTCCAGTCTAAACCTCCCATAACTGGATGAATAATAGCTCTGCAACCACTTTATCCATCACCATAAAAGTTAAACATATTTCCTTCAAGAGACCCCATCTTCTCTGCAGTTTCTTCTTACAATACTTCAGAACTCTCAGATAAAACCCACTCAGTCCTGGTCACTAACTAACACCTAATTTACTTGATTTGGTAGTTGTTCTGTGTATATTGTCTAGTGATTTAGCCCCTCTGATCTGTCTGCTACACAGAATACATTGAGTGTGAGAATATCCTCAGTACCATCAGCATCCTCTGTATTAGGCTTGTAGTTCTGGCACAGAAAATAAATTTTACCTTTGCTCTACTTTGATTCCAAAGAAAGGATGATTTTCTTCACAGAAAGAGCAATTAGATATTGGATTGGACTGCCAAAGGAGGTGGTGGGGTCACCATCCCTGGAGGTTGTTAAGGAACAACTGCGTGTGACACTTAGTGCCATAGTCTAGCTGCCATGGTGATGTTGGGTCATAGGTTGGACTTGAAGAACTCAAGAGGTTTTTATTTCTGGCTTGATTATTTCTGTGTCATTCTGTGATTCTGCATTTGGCATTGCACCTGCCAGTCAGACAGCCTGGCTAGCAGTTTGGTTTGTCCACGCTATTTTTATGTTTATTCCCTCCTGGCCTTTCAGAGACACATGAATATTAACCACATCCTCTCAGGGGACTCCTCATTCTGAACCAGGCGCTCCTATGTGCCTGTTGGCTTTCACCTAACCCCTAACATAAATACTCCTCTACAACCCTTTTAATTTTCAGTGCCAGTAGACTGGTTCCATTTCTACTAAAGTGCAGTCTTAACAGGATGACTGAAGGTTTTAAATCTATAATTCTGAAAGTGTTGCTGCAGAGGGTACATGTGTTCCTCTGGCGTTATTCACATCTTGTGACAAGAGTCATGCACACTCCTGAAGACAGGAGTCTGTAACCACTCTTCCCAATGCACATGAAGCAAGCTATGCTAGAAAGCAAGAAAATCTGTTTATAAGCCATTACTTGAACTTTTAGCTCTTATTTCCTAAACCTGTATTAAAAACATACCACTGAAGCAGCATTTTTAGTTTTGTCTGACTATTTTATTTTTCAGTGAAATAGTTTTTGAGTAACTTCTGGTTGTAGTTTCTCCTTTCCTAGTAATACCCTTTTTCCTAGTAATTTGCTTATCCTCATATTCCCAAAATGTTTATTGCAATAAAATTCATCCCACATATTCATCTGGCATATAAATTATGTTGCCCTCTGATCATACAGCAAGACAAATTGAGGGTTTTTTTCTGAGGAAAAATGGGATTTTAAAAAAGTATCTAAGTAAGACTCCAGGTGGGCCTGCTGGGTGTTTGCTTGGTAATCAGTGCTTGGAGTTGTTGCAGCTGGTGTCTTCATGGTTCTGCAAGGCTTCAGTCTTCCCAAGTAGATTTGGCTCTAGCTCCTGATCAAATCCCAATTCCTGCTCTTGTGCTGTCTTTACTGCTGGCTTCTGAGGTAGTTGTCATGTTCTTCATCCTTTTTTGAGGACATCTGCAGCAGTCCATATTTCTTGTAGATATATGTAACAATTTAATAAACCTCTGGATTATTTCCTCACTACAAGAAAAATTTGTCATCCAGAGAAAGTCAGAAGGATATTCAAAATTATCACCTAGTCTAGTGATATAAAGAAAAATCCAGATCTGGTAAAAAAAAGCAAAATCCAATTAAAAATCTCCACCTCACTGCCTATGTAAATATTTATGCCAAAGGCAATGATTTATGCTTATTTTCTTTGTAACCTTACATACAGGGATTTTTTTCCCTGATTCTCCTGTTCACATAGTTATTTCTTCTTGCAATATTACTTATTACTACTTCAGTAATTGCATATAAAAAATTAGACTGCAACACATATTAAATTAAATGTCACTAAATTTGGTACTTGGCATTTATGGCTTTGCTTAGAGGCTTATAATTTTAGTAAGCCTGACCACTTGTGAACTATTTAAAGAACTTTCCCAAAAATGCACAAAGTATTGCTGTTATGCTCACTGTTATTTATTAAATTTTGTGTCTTTAGATATCCTAAATTGTATTTTCAATAATTACCATGGATAGATGTCTAAACTGTAGGGATTACAGCTTAACAGGTGTCAGTTAATACCATGCTTGAGTGCTGCAGATAGCCCAAGGAGTTTATTCATGTCTAATTGTCTACACTCCAGAGCACAACAGCTGCCACTTGTAGCAGATGCATCATCTGACTGATGATATTCTGCAATGTGTCGACAGGGATCTCTGGTGCAGCTGATTATATATGATTATATTTGGCATAGCTGCACAGCCTTAATAGACGCTGTTATCATTGTTCACTGAACATTGGAATACTTTAGTCAGCTGTTTATTATGCCAGCTATAAGGAACTATCAGCCAAAAATTTTCATTAAGTTGGCTGTTTACTGGACCATAGAAAATGAATCATTGACCTTAATGAACTAGTGTCCTCATGTCAAGAATACACTACAGTGGGTGGAAACAACAGCCTTGGCAAGAAGTCTTTAAACAGAGAATGGAGACTCTTCTAATTTTGATGGGTAATTGCAATTGTATTGGACTAGTAAATAATTAGGTAATAGCTCTAGGAATCTGCACTGCTGCTATCTGTGTGGGTTTTTATATAAAGGTCTCATTCCTACAACGATCTTTGCAGCATGACTGTGGTTGACAGGCTCTCATTTCCCAAGTCTTTTGCATGACATTCTTTTGCATGACATTCAGAGAGAAGGATGGAGAGGATAGAAGGAAAAAAAAAAGAGAAAAGAAAAAATTATCTTTAGCATCAAGACTAACTTTGTTATACACTTTATAATGTGTTATACACTTTAAAATATTGTCTTATACTCAAGGAAACAAAGACGCCCTGAAGGTATATAAAGCATTGACTGATTTTTAAAAAAACAAAAAAAAAATAAACTGGTAGGTAGAATCCAACGTTTTCTAGAGTATGAGTTTGAAGGAAGCTTGGGAAAAGTAGGGAGAAAGAAGTAAAAATTATTAACATCTTTCAGATTTTTAAGAGCGTAAACTCATATATTTTTCTCATATGTCTTCATCGAGATTCTTGATTTTTTTATGAAAACTTAATCACCAATCATTTCCTGGAAGAATAATTAGAAAATATATAACTTCTGACCCAACATTAGTCTGATGTTTTTCCCCCCTCTCCTATTCCCTCCACTCTTTTTTTTTTTTCCAAATCAGTGGCTTCGCTTGGAACTAATGTAAACATTTCATAAACTCAGACTAGGTTTTCTTGATTTCTTCTTCTTTTTATGGCAGAATTCCATCTTTAACTCAAAGATACAAGAGAGGGTCTACAGTATTAACTTTTACTAACTTAAAAAGGAGTTCCATTCATAAAAGCTACTATAAAACAAAATTCTGGAAGTGTACTGGGAAGTTAGATGAACCACTCAAACTGTTCAATACCTCTCTTACAGTTTTCAGTATCCAGGAAGGAGCTTTCAGATATTATTATCCTTCACCACACGTAAACTCTTTGGATTTATTTCTATTAAGTTAACGAGTAGAAGAAAAAAAATAAAATAAATCTTGGACATTTTTTTTTCCTGTAAAATTATTGCGGTAAAAGTTTTGGAAGAGAAAATGTCAAATCATTTTTAGCTGATGAGGTCAAAACAGTCTAAATTAAGAAATAATTGAATTATCATATTTGATATGAGAGTAATTTGGGGAAAAATGATTTTGAAAGCCATGGGAGATAAGGATAAGGGAACTGTTTGCAGCTTCTTCTGATAGGTATCCTGGATAGATCTCATGCCATACAGAGTCTGATTTTCTGGTTCCCTGAGACAGATTGTGACAATGTCTTAAAATAAATAAAAAATATTGTTATGGAACTTGTAATGTCAGCTACTAAGGAAGTGAAAATAGTGGTGGATTTTAGAAGCAAGATACTGAAGACTGATGGGGAATGTTTCAAATGAAAGATTGATTAGTTCTAGGATTATGGCCTGTACTGTGTGAATTCTCAGATGACCTAAGTTAATAAAGTTGAAGTCTGATTAAGTCATAGATCTCTACTTCTTGTTCATCATAAAAGGCAGGAAGCCCTCTGTAGAACAGATGTAACTCTAAGTTGTCAAAATTATGTTGGCATCTGGAGCACATGATGCTACATTCCAACATGATATTTTATTAGAATTAGTTAGGGAAAGCTGCCTTATACACAAATAAGTTTGATAAGTCATAGCAAGATATCATTAAAAAGGACACCCTTTGCATCTGTTGCAGTTAGTGATGTAAACCAAGCATGTTTACTACTTCCGATTTCAGTAATCCATTCTTGTGGAGGCATGAAAAATTTTCAAAATGATGTAAATATAATTGTCTAACACAGATGGTCAGTTTTTAACAAGGCTAGGAAGAAGGCCTTGGAGGAGTCATTGACAAAGCCCGTATCTGTATGAATTTTGCCTAAATTCTGAACAGAAGACAAATTTATATGCAGAAGATGAGTCTGTCATCAGGGAATTACTGGCTGGTAATTTACAGGGAATTCCCTGGTTCAGGTGGAACAAGGCAAACCAAAATTTTGTCTTTAAGGATGAGTTTAATTATGTTGGCTTTTCAAAAATTTCCTACATTTTAATAAGCACCGAAATACTGAAATAATCAAAAATGAGCTAAGCACACATGCTTACATTAAAATTCATAGACAATGCACCAACACATGGAGTACAGATGTGTGTGTGCATGTATTTGTGTGTGTGCATATATTTGTGTGTGTGTGTGTATAAATATATACCTCAAAAAATCTGTCTGTGATATATCAGATTCCAAGCAGTCAAAAAGGTGAACTGTCAATTCCTTGTCTTAAACTTGTTCTTATCTTTCTACCTTAAGTAAAATTTTACAGATTGTTCTTTATGCTTAATAAAAGTTTCCTTAGCACACAGAAGTTCTTAAGTTGGAACTGCATTGTTCTTAGACAGTTTGCTTTGCTCTCATTGTGTTTTATCTTAACAATGACAAGCATGTGAAAAATTCAGATTCTATGTTCTAATTATTATGTCATAGAATAAACCTTTCAGTTTTAACTTAATGGAACAGAATAGAGTTAACTGCTGTGTACAGAGCTGACTGCAGTTTGACATTCTTAGCTGTAATGGGACTTCAAGACATATCAATCAAATCAACCTGTCACTCAGACAAAAGAGTGTGTGATATCTGACATTACTGGGTATCTTCAATTCCCATAGCTAGAAACTCTTACTATGTTTTAATAGCCTTTTCAGCCTGAACTGATAACTCTGAACAAGGTAGTCTATTGAAAAGAAGAGTTGGTTTTTTAAGGTCAGACTCAACTGCTGTAAAAGTATGTTGGATGCAATGCCAGTAATGGTCAAAGTCTGCCTGCCTTCTCCATCATTTACTCTGCCAGGAAGGCATTACAATGGTGCATCTAACACTGTGATCTTGCCTGCTGTGACTCTATATTTGACTTTCTCCTATAGTCAATACAGTGTAAATACTCAGAGCAAATACAAATTAGCTCTGCATCCAAATGTGTGGGTTTCATGTTCTACATGAAAATGCACATTTTGATGATACAAATCTATCATGGGCATTGCTTGACAGTGAGTAGCACTGAAATTCTCTTTTTTTAATGGGCCAATGTTCTTTTATACTGTTTACATTATATTCTGCAAAAGCTCTCATGATAAACTGTTTATTAGTGATTCCTCAAACTCCAGTTTTGCCTCAGGCATTTCCCAAGTTTGTAGAGTTAAAGAATTTACCTATCCATCTCTTTCCTAATGATAACTCAAATTTGGGGCAACTGAACTTCTTACCATGAGTGTTCACTTTAATATGTCTGTTCCTGACATTATTTAGCATTACCTTCCTAACTGTGAATACATTCCAGATGTATATTGTAGGAAAAAAACAGAGCTGTCTAATTTTTTGTTTCAGTATTTAGCTTCCTGCTAAATCTTCTATGTCTCAAAAGGAAAAAAAATATCTAAAATATTTTATTTTGAATGTCTTCCTCAAGAGCCTTTCTCATTTCTTCACTAACACTACCTAATTTCTCAAAATCTTTTTAGACCTCTTTGCCTCTGAAAATCTTGGAGTTTTTCCCCTCCATCTCATATCTTATTATGTCCCTGCTGTTGTAATATTTGAACATTCCCAAAGGCGGTAATTGCAGTCATCAGAGATTGGTAACCAACTTCTGTTATTATTTCTCCCAAGGAAATTTCAGATGCAGCTCTGACATGCTGTGCAAGGATTGTATGCTGCTTAACTTCACTCAGACTCTTCAGTAGTCACTGTTTTTATCACACACTACTCCACTAATTCTGAAATAAAATTTTCATGGAAAAAGTTAAATGCTTAGTAAGGACATTAACAAGAAGAATGGAAATATGTGCAAATATTTTTTTTTTGGGCAATTCTCGTTCTTCATGCAATGAATGGGTATTTCAGAGTCTTTTAGGAAGTATTTTTGATTTTTATGTTCTCTGAAGCTTAGCGCAAGACACTTAGTACCAAATGTTATAAAGAGATTAAAATGACCGTTAGATTTTTCAATTGAAATTTCAATTTAACATTTGCCACGTACATAGGCAGAAGAAATAGCCATTGTCTGCTGAAGGGTATCTGACTAGATTTTGCCCAAGTTGTTTCTTGTTTCAGTAGGCTATGATCTTTTGTGGAAAAAGCCACCCTTTTTCAGTTTCCATTGCCATCACCATACCTAGCAAATTTCACAAGTTCTTAATTAATGTTTCCCTTCAGTATGCCTTATTTACATTCTGAATTTAAGTGTAATAAATTTTATTTAAATCTTGACTGCTAGTAATGATCATTATTCAATCCATTTTAATTTTCAATAAATAGGATGTCACATTGTGCTTAGTAATTTTTTCACCTTCTTTTTTGTCCAATATAAGTTCATTGAGACTTTTCTTTTTTCCCCACCACTTCTATATTTATACCGATCTTTTTTCTCTAAAGGTCCGTCTATCATTTCCATTTTGGAAACTTGATGTTCTGTCACAAAGAGAAAGCTGACATAAGATTCTGTGTTTTCACACAGGATGGTTAAGACCTTTCTCCAAGTTCTAAGGTGTCTTTAGGTCTTGCCTCAAGAGATGTGTATGTGTCTGGATTCTTGATAAAACAGCACTACAGCTTTTTGGCTGTATTTGGCACCTCTCTGGTTTTTACGGCTAAGGATATTCACCGTTATGATTATAAGAGCTAATCTCCATATCCTGTTCAGATTCACTACTCCTTTCCCCCTTTTTTGGCCTTAAAGGTATTACTTTGCATCATATGAATAAAACATGTGTAGTGGTTTCCTGGCTCAACATTACCAAATGGTTTGGGTAGCACTGAAATTGACTCCTGAGGTCTGAGAGAAATCTTCAGATGGCAGAGCTGTGCTCTCATATGTTCAGAGACGAATTTGTTCTGCTTTTAGGCACGTCCCCATAAGGGAGAAGTTTAGAATCATTTGCACAGAATAAGCATTGAAGACAAATTATTCTACCTCTCTCCCTTGTGCACATTTTTATTTTATTCCGCAAATACCTTTACTTTATTTACATTACAGTAGAAGGAAAGAATCAAGACTGTACTATGACAAAGAAGATAAATCTATACCCTATGGAAAAAATACTTTCTGCCCCTCTTAGTGCATTTTTGTCTCTCCTAGTGTATGTGTTGTTGCCTCTGCAAACCACACTCCACAATCATGATTCTCACACAACTTTCTCTTGAAGAATTTTTTCAAACCTGTTTTGAAGAATTCAATTATTCTGGTTTCTGGTTTACAGAAATGTATAATAAAGAGGCTGAGCCATAATCCTCTCAGACAATTATTCTGAATTTGTCCTTCACTATTTCTTAAATTATTGATTTTTACATCCCACCTGCTTTACAGACAGTGGAGGTATCTCAATGTGTTCAGGCTGTAAATAACACAAAGTATTTATAACTCAATTCAGAGTGGCTCAGATCTGTCACAGCATGCAGACAAACCTTTTCTCAGAGGAAGATGCTGTCACCAGCATGATTTCCTTTTGAGATAACCAGGTCAGGTAACAGGCATACTTGTGTAGAACCATCATTACTAAGTTATTTTTTACTCACAGTCCATTTTATATGCTTACCTCCAGTCTTTGTACCCAGCCTTTATGCTTGGTCTATTATATTTATAAAAATTAATGTTGTGTTTGAATGTATGCTTTCAAAGAGAAGATTATAATTTATGTTTAAAGCCTTAGGCTCGCCTTTAATACTGTGTAAGTAATAAAGGGATGTAAGATTTACCTTAAATTATTAGTTCATAGGGTAATATTTTCCTCTTTGCTTGAGATATGCCAAGTTATAAGGGCAGACATAAAGGAAATTAAGGGCTTTTCTGTGGCAGCCAGCAAACTTCAATTTATGCAGGCTTTTTAGCTAAACTGCCAACCCCCTGTAACATAGAGGGGAAAACCAGCAAAATGTCTCTTGAAAACTACCAGGGGGATTTGGTGTATTCAAAATGTCCATTTTCTGTGAACTGGGACACTTGGAATAAAATAATCAGTCGATATTACCCCACGTTTGCCTTCCATAGTGCATGGACAGTGATAGAGGGAATGCCTACTGGACAAGGCAAGTGGTAGATATACTTGTTAAGTATCAGCAAAGATGGAAAACTTCTGGGTCTAGCAAATTTGTGTTTATACACCGATTAGACTTTTGAAGGAAACCAAAATAAATTAGAATGTTCAGAAAAGGAGTTGTGATGAGGCCAGATTGATTGAAATACGAAGAAGGCTGCATTCAGCTCTTCTGGGAATGGTGAAGTCAGAAAGCTGCCGGGTGAACTTGCAGAATATGCCAAGTAGGTCCTTATAATAGATTGGATATTTTTTAAGGGAGGGCACAGGAATGCGATACAACCTTTGGCATATGTTGCAGTCATTTTTCTAGATGGAAGTCTTTGAGACTCTTGGCATTCTACACACAAAACAAAAATCCACAGCAAGCAGTACTTAGAGCATTTTTATATTCTACGCTTCTGCACTTCAGCTTTTTGAACAACATAGTGTTGAAGGGTTTTTTTTTTTGCATGAGATAGTATCTCTACCTTTAATATCAACACCACATGCAACCATTCCTGCAGTGCTTGAAAATACTTTGGTCATGTTTCTACATGTGGGAGCTTGGGGATCACTAGAATTGGAAATCAGTTTGGTTTAAAATTCTGTTTTCACCTCTACAGGTAAGCTCTATCAAGCTAAAGTAAGATCTCAAGCTGTGGTATTATTCAGGGAAAGAATTCTAGCTTTCCTTGAAATAGTCTCCTACATGTAAAGAATGGAGAAGTCTCTGAAGAAGTGCATCACATACTTTCAAAGATCAGGAAAGATCTGATGTTGGCAAGACTAGTACCTGCATGAAGCAGAAAGAAAGGGTTGCTGCAGGCTACCAGAACAAAAATAGAGCAAACTCTAACTCCAGATCTCTCAGTAGGTTTAACTCCAAGCCATGGTTAATTAGGTTTCCATCACTGTCTTGAAGGTAACAGATGTTTTTTAAAAACAAGGACTGGTAATAATTGAGAGTAAAGATCCTGTTCATAGTGAACCATAAAAAAGCCAAGGCTATAAAGACCTACCCAGTCAAAGTATCTGTATACAAGGGAATTCCACAATTAAATGGATGGCATAAAAGGAAGAATTTCTAAAATACTGCTTTTGAACAATTTTCTGTTACATACACAAAAAGAGGACAATTTGCGGGCTCTCACAGAGACAATTATCTGCAGAAGGGTATCTGACTAAATATCTGAAAGACATTGGTGATGTGTTTATGCATTTAGAGAAGCATGTTTTAGTACTATGAAGAAAAATGTTAGGCTTATGTAGAATCATAGAATAGCCTGACTTGGAAGGAATGTAAAAAAGCATCTAGTTCCAACTCCTTGAACCAGGTTTTTCACACCCCCATCCAACTTGGTCTTGAACACTTCCAGGGATGTTTCATACACAACTTCCCTGGGCAATCTGTGCCAGTGCCTCATATCCCTCACAATAAAGAACTTAAACATACCATCTTCCAGTTTGAAGCCATTCCCCCTTGTCCTGTCAGTACGCACTCTTGTAAAAAGTCTCTGCCCAATATAAATTGATGTGAAAACTTGGGCATATGATTTGAGATCCTAGAACAGAATAAATGACTTAGCATTTTGTTGGAAGTCAGAAAAACTGTGTGGTTTGAGTATCTGAAATAATGAACAAGAAATTATTGACTGAAGCACCGACCAAAGAAAGAACCATTGTTCTGCCTAGAAATACTCAATTCACTTCTAAATAGGAAATAGTGTGGGCTACTTATATTTGCATCTAAGGCAACTATGGCAAAACAGCAGAGCAGATCCCCAGAGCAGTAGCACCTCTTTATGGAAGTTATGAATTGATGATGGCTTGCTGTAGAATATTGACTTTTAAAATTTCCATTAATGGTGTGCTGCCTGCACTAGTTTTATGCAGGATATTCGAAAACATCCCATCCATCTTATCAAGGAAAGAACATCCATTTCAGCAGAGTTTTCATTGTACAATCCATTGCATGTAGTAGAATCCACAAAAACATTTTCCCTGCTGAGAGCATGTGCATTCACTTCACACTGTCCAACCAACCAATTCTCTGCTGTCGGACCAGCTTACATCTCAGGGAATACCTGCTGAGTAGCTGGAGGGAGTTTGTCGTGCAACTCCAGGAGAATATGGATTGTTTTTTTCTTAAGATTCTGAAGCAATGGCTGCATGTCACAGATTGACATCGCAGATCTGTGCTTATAGAGAGGCATTAAGCTGCTGGTGCACTGTGACGAGTTTCTTGGAAATCATTTACAGGACTGTTGATCTTCACACACTCTCATCCTGCTGTTTGCTGTCCCCAGCTATTTGTCTTGCTGTTAGAGTGGGCCTTCAAAATGCCAAGTATTTTGTGTGAGCATGCTGAGGAGCACTGAAGCCTTTTTTCTCCAGAGTCCAGTGTTTCAAAAGTAAGCTTAGGACAGAAGAAAAAAACCTCAAAGAGATTGGGATGGAGAAAAAGGAATATGGCACTCCAATTCTGCTGTCAGAGATGTCCCATGTAGGGAGAGACTACCACTCTCTGCTGACCACTGCAAATGGATCACGGGGCCTTCACTGAGCTGGTCATAGTACCTCACATTGCATTGAAATTTTAGGGAGCAGTGTTTAGGCACAAGCAGATGGATGTGGATGCAGACTAACTTGTTAAATCTCCTTCAGGGCAGCCTGCCGACATTGTATTTTCTCATAGAGCTTTGTGCCTTATCTAAGGTTTTAATCTTGTGATCTTTCAGTCTCATACCCCTTGCCTTGGTCTGCCCAAACTTTGTGGATATTTTTAGCTGTGCAGAATTTCAGTAATATTTGTAAGTCAAGGGCTTCCTTTCTGACCTTGCCAATTTGCAAAAGGATTAATTTTCTTCTCATGATCAGTGATGTGAGTTGCTACACATCTCCCTTCCAAAGCAGACACTGGTAGCATCATCAGACTGAATGAGTGGCTCTGGGATGCCAGGCTGCTCAGCTGCTAAGGGTACTGGTAAGCATCTGATGTGATCACTGGCGTGGGATCACTGCTCCCTGCGCAGCCCACGTGATGAGCTCTGTAAAGTGGATCTGAGTGCCACAGGTCAGAATGCTTCCTTTGGAGCTCTTCTGAGCTCTCTCTGCTGTTGCCCACTGCAGGTTCCACACTGCCTCAGGCTCTGTACTGGCTGCTTCCTTCAGTTGTGGGAGGGGTGGGGCAGTTTCCCAGATGCTGAGATCCCAGACCTGATTGCCAGGGGTGGGTGATGGACTGTCTTTGCTGGCTCCATTGGTGGCAACTTCCCTGGGGCTACCCAGGAAGCCAAGCAGCCCAGCTGGTGGCCATGCAGCTGGTGGGCTTGATGCCCAAATTGCTGGTGTTGAAGACCTGGCTGAAGATCTTGAGCTTAAATAACAAATGCAGTGTCTACTTAGTGCACGAGATCTCTGGGCATACTACTCTCTGGTTTCAAGGATATTTTTCTGGGCTTATTCTCCTGCATATCATGAGTAAAAATTCAAATTTCTTCTGCTCTCTGTTAATCTGATAAAATGGCAATTGTTTTGCTGGGGTATCTTACTACGTTCTGTAACATTTTATATTTCAAGAGTGGTACAAATAACTTTAGAAGTGATACTGAAGCCTGTGTGTTTTAGCTTTGCCCTTCAATGCCAGTGCAGATGAAGGAAAGGACCAGAGTGCCGGTGAAAAACAGGTATGTTATTGTTCTGCTCATGGAAAGATTATGGAAGCCAACTAGGCTGATCCAGTTAAAAGGAGAATTTTTTTCTTTTCTAGCAACAAAAATGATACAAAGGTTTGTTTTACTTGTTTCACCCTATTCTGATGCATTTTTGAGTGATGTTATTTGTTATTTCTCTTGTTTATGATGAGCAAAAAAAAGTGATTATAAAATTGTGCATACTAGTTGATATTAATAATAAATCTTAAAGTATTTGAAGCAAATGCACTTTCTATTAACTTGTAATTTCATCCATACCATTACTTTGTCTCTAATGTCATATTCTGGACATTAAAGTAACTAAATTAAGAAGTTGATGTAACTCTGATTTCCTAAATATCTGGACATAGATAATATAGAGACATGCAATGTAAATATGCACAAATAATCAGATTTTCAGCTACTACAAGTCAAATAGCATATTATGTTTAAAAATGAAAAGCTGACTAGTATACACAGATATCTACGTTTACTAAACAGAGGTGAAAGTCTTGGGGGTTTTGTCTGCTATTTGATAGTTTCTTCATTATTTCTCACCTGATGTCTTAATCCACAATATTTTGAGCAATTTAATTTTAAGGGAGAAAACTATCAACACATGGCTACCAAATATTCTTGGCCTATGGCCAATAAATTGTGGATGAAGTTGTTTTGTTTCTAATGATAAGGATTTAATGGCCTTTTTTTTGTTCCTATTCTAACTGTACGCAAAATTTCAAAGTAGACAATATATCAGGTTCTGAGTAGAAAATATGCTGCTTCATGCTAGAGGATTACAGTTTTGATATATTCTGGATGCAAATGAAAAATGCAAGTCTCATTAATATTTTTTAGCCCTCTGTGTTCTAAGTTAGGCAGCAGGAATATGGAGGCTCACAAACCCTAAAAAGCAGATTCATGCAGTACTGATGAAGAAGTGCTTGAGTACTTCAGTGATAGCAGACTTTTTTTTTAAACTGTCGCCTTGTACCTTCCTTTTCCTGATTTTACAGTTCATTTAATAGGAGGGGAAGCTGCTCAATGACTGCCTATAGTTATGACCACTCCTTCGTAAGTGAATAATTCACCACAGTATGACCTATTTTTCACTTATTTCTATTTGCAGGGTTAGCTAAGTATCCTGAGTGAGACTGGAACTTGTTTTCTCAAAATAGGAAACTGGTATGAGGGATTTAGGGCCACACCTGCAGAATTCCTAAATCATAAGTCTCTGGACTTGCTTATGCCCCATTATTAGGGAGATCTAATAGTTCTTCAACTTCTATTATGAAAAAAAAATAATTTAAAAGGTAGAACAAAAATATAACTGATTTAAAATTAGCGATATTTCTTCAAATGACGTAATTTTCTGCTTTCAACATTTGCCAGGTCACTTTTCTGCCTGAATATGGTAAATGCATCTAAACACCTGACCTTGAGCATAGTTAACTTTACATTTCGTCTGAGTGTCAAAAAAATACCTCACCCACCAAGTCATTCTTTTCCCACATTAACTCTGTGCTATTATCTTGTAAATTACTTTTGAGTCGCTGACATTTTGATTTACTCTTATTAGAACATGTAGATTTTTTTATTTTGCATATTGTTAAGATTTTTTTTAAGTTCTGGAGGAGATTCTTTATTGCAGGTAAATCAGTTATTAAAACACTAACTTTTGTCTTGCATTTTTTTATTGGATGTCCCAGTTTAAGTACATTTACCTTTTTCAAAGCACACAATACGATCAATTACATTCATACCAATTTATATCTGGGATAATTCCATTTCAGCGCAATCATTTGCTCAGACATATCTAAGTTTAGTATGCAGCCTGTAATGCCTAGTCTTTAAACTGTATGTGTCACAAACGAGAAACAAAAACATTGAACTATCAAATGCTATTATTCCCTAATACAGAATTTGACAATATTGCATGATTATCAAATATTTTAATTACATATTAAACCTATCCATGAAGTAGTCATTTCATTTACCCTCAGAATCAATTAACTGTACTGAGTGTCTGTAAATGGTGATTATTCAGGCCACAAGTGATTCAAACTAAATGCTTTATTAAATATTTTAAACTAAATTGCTCAGAAAATGTTTTTCAGTATTTTCTTGCCTCTGATTTGTTGGTTGGGCCATTTTTAAATATATGTTCAGCACTGGAAAAGCATCAGTATTCAGCATTTTGTATTCAGATTTGGGTGTTACATGTAAAGAAAAAGTAGTACTTGGAATGAATCAACAAGAGTGTAAGAAAATGAGCAGAGAGCTACAGTACAGCATGTATGAGAATATTATGGGAGCTTTTTTGATGTGTAGTCTACACAAGTTATGGAGTCTCTATAACTCGTGATGTTCATGACGAGGGCTTAGACTGCGTAATTTCTTTTGTTCCCCTTCAGCTCAATGATCCTGTATTAGGTCTTAAAAAATTAAAATGCCATTGGTTTCTTAGTTAGTGATAAAAAATTATTAAAGCAGGCATTTTTTTTAAGTTCTAGTAATAGTATTATTGAAAGACTTCTCAGAGACACAAGGCATTCTTTGGAAATGCTCCTCAGCAAAATCTTATGTGTGAATTTTCCCTTATCCAGTTAGAACAGTTCAGCATCCTTTTCTATTAGTCATCCAATTTGTGAGTATTTGTCTAGAGAGCTATTACCAGTGGTGGTTATTTGTTTCCTGGAGGAAAATGGCACTACACTATCTAATCAGCATTCGGAAGAGTGGTTTTTTTGAGGCAGAAATGGAGAAAAATCAGAGGCATGAAGCCATCTGAGCAGCTCCTGTGACGGGCTCACCTTCCTGCTGCTAGCCTAAGGAACGTAATACAAAGTGTTGTGGCAAATAGGATATAAGATGTGGCACTTCAAATGCTCAGTCACGAGATTGGGTGTTGAGATGCTGAGAATGAAAGAAAAGAAAGGTAACATTGATACACCCCCACACACATCCCCCCTTGTGTTGTCTCATTCTCTTCATCCACAGCTGAGGACCTGAGATTGCAGTTAAGCCACAACAAAAGAGAGTAAATGCTTTTGGCTCACTGCCTGGACTCCCCAGGATTTGGGAAATAGAACCTCGATCTTGGCCTCACAGGTATGCAAAACAATAATGACTCCAAAGTTCCTAAGCGAAGAATTTAACATGGAAGTATGTGCATTCACAACATATGGGGCCCAGTTTCACTGCATATCTTGCAGAATTATTAGAGATCAGTGACCAACAAAAATCCCTGCAACCTTTCTTTATGGGTATATTCAGATCAGTCTTTGATTGTTGTGTTAATACATATGTACACATGCTATCTTCCTCACAGCTGTATCCAGTCCATAGATCTTCTGGATTGAAATATCCTCAGAGACAATCTTGAGAGCTAATCCCAGCATAGTTGAGCAGTTATTTATTCCTGATAAACAACAAAAAATTGTGTTGTTAACAGAATTCTGTTTGCAGCCTAGAGGAACTAAAAGGAAAGAGAAAAAGTACAAAACACTGCAAAATTACAAAACATTCAGGGAAAGTTAGCTATCCACAGGGAAGTAGGTTTTTCTGTGCAAGACTTGCTTTAGTAGGGTTTTTCAAATTAGACAGCTTAGCTCAGTGCAATGAACCTAAAACAGTAATATTTGACAGTTCATCTTTTCAGGTACATTAGCCCTTTAGAAGCCTACCGTAATACTTCTGGTCCCTCTGAATTAATGAAAAAATATTTAGACCAAGAGACATATCTTTTATATTTGTACTGTTCTTTTGCAAACTAAAGTTGTTAAAACTTTGGGAAATAAAGGTTAGGGTTGGTTCAGCAGTTCCAATTAATTCACTATTTCATCAACTGCTTAAAGATTAAAGGTGACACAGAAATAGCTTCAGCTGTTCTTGGTATTTGTTTGCCTACTCCTACTGGGCCCAAAACACTATGCTTAAAATGGGTAAACCTTTATATTGTGCANTTTACATGGCAAAGTTTTGGTAGCAGAGGGGCTAAAGGAGTAGCTTCTATGAGAAGCCACCAGAAGCTTCCCTCATGTTTGACAGAGCCAAGGCCAGACGACTCCCAGAGAGTCCCACAGCGGCCAAGACTGAGCCCAGCAGTGTCAGTGGTAGCACCTCTGGGATAATGTACTTAAGAGGGGAAAAGAGAGCCTGTGCAACAGCAGC
>VXBC01002568.1:264801-278527 GCA_013399945.1 Ploceus nigricollis | reverse complement strand
CTGCAGCCTGGGGTGCAGACCATGGTGAGGGAGCTGTGCCCCTGAGCATCAGAAGAATGATCATCAGGGACAATCTGTGAAGAACTGACCAAAGCTACCATTCCCCATCCCTCTGCACCTCTGGGCAGAAGGAGGTAGAGAATGTGGGAGTGAAATTTAGTCTGTGAAGAGGGAAGGAGTTGAGGGTAAGGTGTTCTAAGATTTGGTTTTATTTCTCATTATCTTACTCTGATTTTGATTAGTAATAAATTCAATTTTTTTCCTAGTTGATTCTATTTAGTCTGTGACAGTGTGTCACAGACACACTGAGTGATCTTTTCTTGCCTTTATCTTAATTCATGAGCCTTTTGTTGTCTTTTCTTTCCCCAAACCAGCTGAGGGGAGTGACAGAATGGCTTTGGTGGGCACCTGGTATTCAGAAAAGGTCAATCCATCACAGTCTAAATTTGTTTCTTAGATTGAATAAAAATTTCATACATCTTGAATTTTTCTGCTAAATATTAAAATACTGTTTCATCAATAATATAATAGTAAGCACATCTTCATTAAATCTCTTTTAATTTGTTATACAGTATAAAACGGATGCTGATGCCTTTTGTATCTGATTGAAACAAATTTTGTCATGGAGTCACTTGCACCTATTTTGGTCATTTGTTAGATAACCGTAAAAAGTATCTATACTGTGGAGATAATTTTAAAAAAGGAAAAATACAGAAAAAACCCCAATTTTTCTAACTGGAGTATTCTGTTACTGGTTGCTTATGAGAGCTGGGGTGCTTTTATATGGTTGTTCGCATCTTTTATTACTGCAAATATGGGAGAAAAATAATATTCTATTATTTGTTTTAAATGGGGATTGCGACTTAGTTTCACTATTTTTTAAGTAAAGCACAAATGTGGCTGCTACCTACAAGTATCTTTTTTTGGTTTTTTTTCTTCAGCTGCCTTCAGGCTCTTTATTTCTTTGAAAACTAAAATTTTGGTGATACAGGTCTTCTCTGAAAAAAGAGGCAATGTGAAAATTCATATTTTAGACAACAAACATTGTGGAAAATCTTTGTCAAGAAGACCTGTTGATCTTAATGGTTATTTTTAATAGAGTGTGATGAAATCCAACCAACATTATCATTTATTTAACTTGAATTACATTATATTTTCATAAATTATGGTTTTGGTTAAGTTTTTTTTTTTTTAAAGGACATTGTATTTATAAATCTTTTACTTGAAGGGCTAAGGGCACAAAAAGTTGTCTGAGAAGTAACACCGTGTGTCCTCCAATATCCTAAAATGCCCTTCAGTTCAGTGAATTTCCAGGTATTATAAACTGGACCAGCAAAGTCTGAGTTTAATCAGAGAATTTTTAACATTTCTCTTACATTCTTTGAATGTTCACAGATAAAACAAAAGAGTGAAAACAATATATGTTATTATCTTCACTTTTTGGCCTTTCATCACTGCATGTGTAACTGATGAAAGAAATTAGTTTCTAAACTCCTGAAGGAAAGTCAAGAGGGACTTGAAAGAACTTGAACTTTTGTCAAAACTTAATTTTTTTCTGTTTTAATATTGGTAAGGAAAATGTCATGTATTTATCCATGCTTACATAAATAAGCAGTTAAAAGACTACTTAACAATAGAATTGATCTTGTTTACTTCATATTTTATATTCTATTACAATGGCTAACAGCTTATCCACACCTCTGTGGTATATTTTTTTTAATTATTTTCAAAATCCATAAGGAATATAGTCAGAATTTTTTTTCATAAAGTCCTGGATAAGATAGAGTAGGCAATACCTGTCAAATGTTGGTTGAGGTTTCCTTGCTACCACCTTCAACCTGAAGCAGTATCTTTAATAGGGATTGTCTAGCCCTCTTGTTGCAGACTCATTAATCTACCTGTGTAGAGTCAGCTGGGCTCTGCCACTGCCTGGTCCCTTGGACTTCCTCCAGCTTTTCCTCCTCGACTGTTCAGCTGTCAAACCATGGGTGGGTAGTGCTGCCTGATAAACCAGTGCTCAGATTGGCTGCCAATGCAAAAAAGAAACAAGTACGCAGATGTCTTTGGCCTTTGAAACAAGTGAATATTGTCTGCCAAGAGGATCAGGCTCCCAGTTTTGCTGCTTTGTACTCTGTCCATTTCCAGTTGGTTTTGCAGAAGTAACTAGGTCTGGATTAAGGCTCACAATTTTAGGCAGCAATAAATCTTCTAACTGCATTTTTTGAGGCATTTATACAGAAACACAAGAGCTCTCAGTATGCAACAGCTTTTTGTCTCTATGTACGTATTTTTGTATGGTCTTGGCATTAATTAGAGCAGGGGTGCTTTTACGGTAGACTGTCGTCAGATGGTAAATTTTATTTGAATGTGATACTGCATCCTGTCCTTTAGTTTTTATATTTCTGCAGTCTGCCACAGCTCATTGAAAGGAAGGGAGCATGTAGCATCTGGTAGGCCAAGGACCACTGAAACTAAATACTAAATAATAATACTTCTTCCTGGTTACTAAATGTTACTAAATTGTCTGGCTTCAAAAAAGTTTGCCAAATGAATTTGTTGGGTAATCTTATTCTGAAGGCTATAATCTTTGACAGTGAATGTGGTACATAGAAATATATATCAATAAAAAATTCTTGGCTACATTTGTTTTATTCTGGCAGAACTGCAACTCTTTAATCTAAAAAAAACCAAGCAAGCAAATTTTATTAAGTTCTTTAGTTCTTTTTGCCAAAAGAAGGAAGAAAGCCAACCCTTTCTCCTGCGTGACAGTAAAGAGAGAGACAGGAACAGAAGGCATCACTAGTCACTTCACACTCTCCTGTAGAATTATACTGAAGGGAAAATATCACTGAACAGCAGGGAAAGTATAGAATTCTTGAGCAAAGGAATATTTGTTACAATCTTTTCTTCCTAGTGAAATTCTCAAAGCAGAAATCATGAGTGCTGCATTATGACTGCACTCAGAGACTTAAAGAAGAAAATATCTGAAATGCATTAACACATTCTAGTCTCCGTCATTTCCATTCCTATGCAAGCATCAGTTCTTCAATAGAGAACTTACCCTTTTCTGACACTGCAGGAACTCATGGGAATACAATGAAAAGTCAAAACTGGTTTAAGGTGGCCCTGCAGTTGGTCAGGGGTGTTTTCCTTATACCTACAGATATTCGAGTAATGTGGTTCTGAAAAACAGCTCCTTAGATAGAGTCAGTGTGGCTTGTCATTTGCTGCTAAATCACTTCATATATAGTAATATTGGCTCTGATCTGACAGGCATTACTGTGATTACAAAATAAATTAGTTCCCTGAAAATATTTTCTTCAAGCTTCCCCTAGCCCATAGGCTTCCTCTTATTTTGCTGGTTAATAAAAATTCTGTCAGCACGTCTCTTTATTTTGTTCAACAAGTAAAAACAGGGAGCATCTTGTACCTCTTTCTACTGACCACAGTGCACTTGCTTTCTGAGCAGTTTTGGTTCCGCTCTACAACAGTGAGTATGAATTGCACAAAAGGCTGTTGATCTGGCTTTGATTTTACAAATTTTTCATTATTTCTACAAAGCTAAATGTTTGTGTTGTTCTGAACATGAACACTGGTAGACTTTTTTAAAACTACTTTATGTGGTGTGCTGGAACAGTACAGTACAACTACAGTTTTTCCCACTATACAGAATGCAAGTCCATGCTTTTTGTTAACGATTGCCATTTGGAGGAGAAATTATGCTGTCCTTTTTCATTAACTAGCTATCTTTAACTTCTTCTCAAGCTATCTTTAACAGCTCTTCTCTGCTGGGAAGAACTGGTTACATTTTACAAAGGAAGACATTTTCTTCTTCTATGGCAGTGCACTGGATAATATGGCCTTTCCTACATTTAGTGCTTATCTCAAATGCCTTTTTTAACACTTGCTGATACTTCCTAAAGTTTGGTTATATCTATGCAGTTTTAAAATACCCATACCTATATACACAGCTAATATACATCAGAACTTTTTTTACTTGATGATGGATATTGGATTTCCACTTCTCTTCAACCGCTAAACTTTTGAAGGTAAATGTTGGCCAAGCAAGGAAACAGAGAACAACCTTTAAAAAAACTCATGCATCTGTCCTTATGATAAAGGTCATAAGGTGACCTGAATTTCCCAGCCTACATGCCTGAACTCTAAAATTGTACTGAATCTGAGAAGTCCATAGGACAGATATTTCTGTAATAAGAAAAGAAAAACTGTTCCGTGAGGATTAGTTTTTGTAGGAGAGAAAAAATAGGGCAAGCTGATCTGGCTGTTCTGCACACTCATTTCACAGGAAATAGATACAAAAAATAAGAGCCATATTAGGGGAAGGAGTTAGGGTGATAATAGCTGGCAGGAAATGGGACTCCAGTGGGAGATAAACAGCCACAACAAAAATGTGTGCAAATGGGAAATAACAAAGTCTGTTGCCATTGATGTAGAGTAGATACCTTGATTCTATACTGACTATGTTTGATGCTGCCTATGAAGTGCACAGAGCATGCAAACCTATTCAGGTTTATTCCCAACTCAGTATGCTGATTTCAGATTCCATGTGGTCTGTCACTGTGCCAAATATGGGTAAATACCTTTTTTTTTTTTTTAATGTACAAGTCAATATTCGGTATCTTTCAGTTAACATGTATCTAAATTGTTGTGAAAATGCTTAGGGACAGGAACTGTCACTTAAAATTTTCCTTGTTTGCAATTAGAGTGCAGTAGCTAATCATTCTTGGTAACACTGTATTTTAAAGAAGTGTTATGTGACATGACCTTGAAGCATTATAGCAATCTCTTAACTTTACTAATATGTCAACTATATGCACCATAAGCATTTACTATGGCTGGACCTAATCTACAGAAGCTTGATCTGTTCTTATCAAGGAAAAAAAAATATAAAAGAAATCTGTTTAATTTTGTGATAATAGAGGTGTAAGAACCTGATGAACATGGTCTTCTTGTACTGCTTTTTATATTGTTTTATTTATGTAAGAATAATTGTGGTATGGAAATTACTATAAATAATGCATTACTTCTGCATATAGAGAAGAGAAAACTGAACCTGCCAGGTGAGGTGTTTGAAGCAGCATATTTGCTAACTTGTTCTGGCTGCTGGAATTTCATCTTATTTTATCTCCCTTGCCACTCAGCTAGGGAAACAGACAAACAGAATCAGACATATTAAAGAGATATATTATTATTTTTCTCTAAAAAGAGAAAGAAAGTGTCAAGGTTGATCAGTAAGAATATTGGACTAATGTGTTGTCAGCTGAGAAGAAGAATAGGACAAAGAAGGTTATACCACTACTTCTAGTGTCATTATTAAAGGTACGTGTCACAAATTCATCTGAACCTGATGAGATTAATATGATTAGCATATGATATTAAGAAATACTATAATCTATTACTCATTTAATAAGAGTTGTCTTCATCCAGTATAGTGGAAAATAGTATAAAATCCAGAGCGTATAAGCAATCTAGCACTCCAGAGTATCACATTTTGTAACTGCTAAGATTATTCTGAAATATGACTGACATAAACTAAAAAGCTGCAAAGTAGGTAACTCTTAACAGAAAGCCACTGCCATGGTTAAATTTAACATTCTTTTGGGAGAGAAAAATTTCTAGGGTGTTAGTCATGCTAGTATAAATCATAAGGCAAACACTTCCTTAATTAGGCACATATCCTAAAGCAGGGATACACAGAGATTTTATATAATTGAGCTATTGAGTAGCTCTGCCTTTCAATCTGAAACATATACTCGTTTTAGCTTGGGTCAGCAATTGTCTGTAAACCTTTCAACACTTCTGTGCAGGAAAGGTCTGTATCTTTCTAATTCTGGGAAGGTTCAATTTGGTTATTGGCAGAAGTTTTCAGTATTACTTGAAATTCATCCAATTAAATGAATTTCACATTTCTGGGTGTGAATGCAGACAGCCAAGAGCAGTGCCAACATTAATTTACCATTATATATGAGCATAATGTCACAGAAGGCCAATTTACTCAGTCTGTCTCCCAGACAGCACACAGTTGTTACTGTATTTCTGGCAGGATCTTTTTCTAGTCTAGTTTGAGATTATATTCTGCTTTATGCAGGTATGTGATAGGAAGGGGAAGAAATGGTAGGTGCATATCTAAGAGTTTCCTTAATTTGCTTTATTTTGAATCAGCAACCATGTAGAAGGTTAATTGATGCTTTATTTGCATAGAACTCCTCTGTTACTACTGAAGCAACTGAATGTAAATCCCAGATTTGAAAGGAAACTTGGCAAAACTGTGCCCTACAAATAGTTCAGAAGAAAATGTCTGAAATAAAAATCCTTGTTTGCCATAATTGTTCCTATGCTTTTGAGGTCTTATCAACACTCTCTCAGAGAACAAAATAGAAGATTTAAGGGTTCTAAAGAGCAAGTCAGAACTATTTAGTATGTTCAGCATGTAGCAGCATTAAATGGATTAAATTTTTCCCTTTCCTAATTTTTTATTCTTCTTTTAGTCAGGTCCACTAGGTTGTTTGGAACACTCCAAATTACACTGGTTTTTTTCTAAATAAATGGGTTTTTATATTTAGCCCATTTTTCACTTCCTGTCTTATCTTAGTCAGACTGCATTTACCCTTTTTTAAATTAATTTGCTATGTAGTAGAATATGAAGCTACATAGTCTTAGAAATACAAATACCATAGTAATAGCAAGATTTTCATTATAAGTAGCCCTTAAAGGGCTATCAGCAAAGTCTTTAAATTACTATGAAAAGTCACCTACTCCCAGTAAATACCTCAATGAGAAATTATGTATTCAGCTAGTTATTTTTATTTAAGTGGATAAGAGAGGGAGATGTACTGCATTAAATCCATGAATAAATAAACAAATATGATGTCAAGTGCCTATTAAAATAATCTTTTATGAAATAAAGGCTCGGTATTTTTATATGGAATCAAGTTGAAAATATTTTCTTGTTAAAATTAGATTTTAAAGATAATTATAGTGTTGTTAAGTAATAGTTTAATAATGTGGTTTTAGCACTGCATATGTACATTGCCATCTGGACTATTTTCAAATTGAGATTAGAAACATCATGGTGAAGTTTCCAGGCCTCAGTAGAGAACACCTCAGATACAGGAGAGCTTTTTTGTACTTTGTCAGTGTTAAGAGTGCCGAGAAAACATAACTGAAAATTGTTTTATATCGTATTAAGAAAGCTACCTAAGATGCCAAAAGCATCAAATCTGATAAAAGCATATTAGATAAGCATAAAGCCTCATGTGTTCCCACTAAAAAGGGCAGGAAATGATACCATGATAATGCAGTTGTTGTAAGTGCAGGCTGATATTGAAGATACTGCATGTCAGTACTGTCACCGTGGGCCTTATGTTGGGCTTTCTGTTCCTCTCCTGCTCTCCCACAGTCATGCCCTTCTTCCCTTGCTGCTTACATCTCCTCCCATTCCCTGCCCTCCTCCTGTACTCTGGTAGAGTTGGAGTGGTGTTACTAGCATGGCTTCTCAGCTCAGGAGCAAAGACATGCGGAGCACCTCTTACTCTGTGCCTACACATTGCTGTGCTCCCCTTGCTTTGTGAAGTGCAGAATAAGCTGCTCACATTTGAAGTCAGTAGGTGTGGGTTTCAGCTCCTAATTACAGCTCTTGAACTATCATGTCCGCGAATCATGGATCTGGGCTGCTCCCACTACTGTCAGTAGCAATCTACAGACCGTGGAGGTTGGAATGCTTGTGGCTAGGATTTCCCTAAAGGACATCCTTGCTTGCTGCTGAGAAAAATTGACCAATAGAATTCTGGACTCCATTGGTTGCACTGTCTATATCACCATTGCTTCCTTGACAAGTACAGGAAATTAGATATGCTTAAATGTGTAAATCTCTCTCTAATAGTGTTTGATCCCAGAACAGTGGTTAAGGAATAATAAGGAAGGAGGTGAAGTGCAAGGGTTTTGATATCAAAAGACTGAGAAACACAGCGGGGATGCCAGAACTTTCATGAGCTACTGCCTCTGCCATGCAATAAGTTTCCTAAGAGAGATCCCATCAAAGCAGCTGCATTAGATTGGGTGAGTATTTGGGAGATTCACAAATACTCCCAGACACTTCCCCTATCATGCAGGAAATCATAATGATTCTTTCAAGTAGTCTGAAGAATAGTAAAGCATGTAATAATATCTTTTGGAAGGAAAGGGTCAAAGCTGGAAGATTGGCAAGGAGGGAATAGTTCTCTCAAAGTGACCTTGCAGCTGGGAGTGGTCAGATTATCAGTGTGGGTAACTCCATTTATTATGCCTAGTGTTATTCATCCTCTGCCTGTTTTGAAAAGTAGAATTCCTGTGTAGAGATAACACACTCTCACAGACATGCTTGAGTCTCCTGCTGGGGGAGAGAGAGATCATAAAAGCACAGACTGCACCTCTCTGCCACCCAGAATTGTTAGCAAGCTAATTAAATAAATCTACTTATTACATTTCAGCTGTGGTTCGGTGTTTGGCCTGTTTGTCAGGCCAATATGTGTCAACTCACACAATATCACAACTTGTTCTCTATGACATTGTGAGATACAGAGCATGGCGAAGTCAAAGAATGCATCTTGCAAACAGTTCAACAATTCCATGAGTGAACCGCAGGGCTGGGGAGTATGACACAGGGGATTTAGTTCAAATCAGTGCTTCATAGGTTTGCTAGGTTATCATTTAGGTTGGAAAGGATCTCTGGAAGTACCACCTTAATCACAGCAAAACCAGCTTCAAAGACAAAATTGATCTGTAAACTGTCAACAGCAAACTTGGGATGGCAGGGTCTATTTCCTGTATTTAGCTCAAGCTAACTCAAGTTGTACTGCTTGTAGACAGTTAAAAGGAAGGTCAGGAACAGTATAGTGCTAACTGTGTGTCTTCAACGACTTCTGGCTGAATTCCTTTGAGAAATTCTGCAAGGAAGCAGATCTCTGGCTGTTAGAAGAATTCCCAATTTGCTTTGCACTTGCATCCTGGGGCTATAAGTTTCTGTTATGAAACAAGTGTAATACTCTTGTGCTTTTAAAATTTTTTTACCGGATCTGATTTATATAACTTGTATTGTTTCCAGAGGAAAAATATAAGTGCTCAAAACAATGATGATGAAAATGTAAAGTGTGTGTGTGTGTATATACATACCACATATATGTGGAATAAATGTAAGAGCTAAATATTTATCATAATAGCTATTACAATGTTTTAAATTTTTTTCCCACAATTCATGTGTAAATGCATGTTAAAGGAAAATAAGTTTCAAAGTTCTATATGAGAAAACTGGTTAAACTTTTTCCCTCCTTTATTTATGCCATTGTGTATTTTTGTGTTGTAATACAGAAAATTTTATATCCTGTTTCCTGTCTTTCCTCCAGCTCTGTCATTCATTTACTATTCCATACCATTTTAAATAATAAATGGAAATAATCTAATAAAGGAATATTAATTTTGTAATAAATATAGAGAAGCAATAGAAATTCTACCTATATTATTCTAAGACAGCCCACATTAAAAAGCTTTAATGTTTTGGAAGAAATTTAGACTTCTTAATTTCTGTAACCAAAGAATCAAAATCTTTTCAACCAACCAAAAACTACTCACATTTGCTGTGCAATTAGTCTAATTCACTGAAATTTGGCAATTACCACAAGCATTATTTGACATCATAAAATATTGGTTGTGTTGCTTTTCTCCTACAATTTCATATCACTTTGCTATATAAGCTTCATTTTTTATAGTGCTGTCAGTTTTGATCAGTTTCAGCAGATACTTTTGAGTGCTTTTCTAAGAAGTAAACCTTGACTGCTTTATATATCACCACTTACATGTTATCTCTCAATTAAAACTCCATTGAGTCTTCTTTTACTGCACATAATGCTTTTATATCCTCTATAATCTGGTATATGCTGTTTTGCCAGGCTGGAAAATTGTTTAAAGTTGCATGCTTTTTTCAGTCATTAATTTGTTGACCTTTTTAATTTGTTTAATATGCTTAGTCTTTTTTTGCATTATTCTCCCAGTAGGAATAGAATAACTTAATTACAGGCTCTTGACCTAAAGCAGTTAAGAGGAAACTAGTATTACAATCCCATGTGTAAATGTCTAGAGCTGTCATTTTCATGTTTTAAGAACTCTCCTTTCTTTCTAATGAGCAATTCTAGCACATACATATGGCCACATTATTAAGACATGCAGCTTGCCATTGTGATCTGGATACCACATTGTATCTGGAATCTGTGATTTTGAATAGCTTTGTTAGTCTGTCCTCCCATAAAGAGTAGTAGTTGGAATTTCTAAAATATGCATAAATTCCATCCTGCCCACAGTAAACAAAAGCAAAACATAAAAACAGATTAACAAAAAGAAAGCAAAAAACCCTCTCCCCCACCTCCAATCCACAAGAAAAAACCCAAACCAACCAAACAAAAAAACCTCAGCATAACAACCAACTCCAAGGTTCAATTAATTCTGGCTCGAAACAGATTCTGATGCAGACAAGTGCAGCCCAAGTTAATTCACCATGTACAAGTTTCAGTTCTCTAAGACTTTTTTTCTTAGTAGATTTATATTGACTTTATTCAGCTATCACGTGTATATATCTTAGGATCCTGGAAAATTTACTTAATTACTGTGGACAAATTAGATTTTTAGTTATGAAGAGGGAGGAAAGTTTGCAAAGCAGAGTTTCCAATACTTTGCTGGTCATGAAGGTGTTGCTAAGAAACAATGGTGATTTTACTTTCATGAATGTATTTTTCATGAAGTCTGAGCAAGAAGCATGATAACTTTGGATTTACCTAATGTTTTTGAAACTGCATTTAAAATGTTGTTCCTTCATGGTGGTATTCTACTCACTTCAGAACCATAATGGATTAAAAAATAAATATGCTTTCACTGAAATGGTATTCCTGCTTTCCAAAGGGGGAAATTGGATAAAATGAAAGCCTCAAAAATTGATGGGGACAAACAAAACTCAACAGGAAGTATATTTAAAGGATGCATATATCTTGTATTAAATGGTATTCTATTTTTATTATCATCATTCTCAATTAGAAACCAATTGATAAGTCTTTTCACTTATTCTTCTTCTATGGAAGACCTCTAACATAACTAATTTCTCCTTTGTTTTATTGCTCTTGAAAGTCTAACTTCCCTTGATAATAATCAGTTTTGTCAAGTTACTGAAAAAATAATTAAAGATGCTCATAGCTAACACATCTCTGCCAACAAACTAAATAGCTAAACTGTTTAGAAATGCAAACAAAAACTAGCCTTTATGAATAATAGAAAAATGGTCTTATATTATTTATGCTGGTAGACATAGTGATGGTAGGATTGATTTCCACACAATCAAAGTGCAATGATTAAATTATAGCTATTGTTCTATTGAATACTGATAGAAGTATAAATATAGCCATCAATGTTAAAAGATTGTACCATCTTAGTGAAACTGCTCTGAAAGTGAAGAATTTATTGGACTGAAAGTGAGGAATTAATCCAGGCAGTCGTAAGGTATGCTGATGTTAAGAAAAACCTTACTTGTTGACCTTATTTTTTAAAAAGTAAATGAGTATCAGTTTCTTTCTTGTGAGAAGAAGAGCTGAATGTTGTGACCCTCTAAAGGACACTGAGGTCTATACAGATTTCTTCATTCCTCTAGATGGATGTACAAAGCTAACAGATTTCTTGATCTCAAAGCTTAACTATTGGCCCAGCCTCTCTTTTGAATATTACTGTGTTTCAGAGATTATACTTAGCAAAAATTATTATTATTAATATTTTCTAATATCATTAAGGGATTCAATACAGTCTAAATCAAATTAAAATCCTAGTCATTCTCAAGACTGGATGGGAACAAGTATGTTAAAGAAAGAATGCTCCTTTACATTTTAAAGTACACACGGTTAGTAGAAATATTTTAGATTTGCAACCATCATGGCAAACATAACTTTTGGGTGTTTTAAATATTTGTATTACATATGGTATGAAAACAAAAGAGATAAATGTACTTCTTAAAATCTTGACATATACCAATGTAGTTGTACTTACCATGTTTGCTGGAGTCTGCATGAATTGCTTTTCTCATAACTCTCAAAATATTTGGTCAAAAATTCAATGGAATTTGGCAGACCTAATTTTTTTCTACAATGCTACAAGAATCTCTATGTGTACAAAACAAAACATACCTTCAATTTATTGATTTCTAAAAACAGTCCCAAATGTATCAGTGAACACTTGTTATTCTCTCTCAAAATTTATTTACTTGTCCTTACCAAATGTTCATTTGATTTTTGTTTTGTCATCAGCAAGTTTATTTTCCTAGGACTAATTTCTGCCTGAACTCACTGACATTATCTATATGTGCAATTACATATACATACGATATATGTACACACACACACACATACATATGGGGTGTGGCCACTGGGGTGGAATAGATGTACTGTGAGCTGGTTAAGCAGATCAAATAAAATGTTCTCTAGCCCCAAAATCTGAAGGAAGGTGACATAACATAGTAAAAAAAGAAAAAAGAGGAGTGGGAAAAATATATTTTCTTAGTAACTGTTATACCTACTGCAAGCTTTTTATACTTACTACAACCTACTAACCTAGCTTTTAATCTGCTTGAAGGTAGAGACTTGAGGACAGCTGAATAGTTACAGGAAGATGTTAATTGTACTTTATGTCTTTCTAAAGCCATATAAATTTTTGTAGAATCTTCTGTGCAATCAGTTTTGAAGTATGTGTTGCAAGCCTATATAGTAATAAACAAAACAAATTAAATGAGAGAACCCCTGCCAGAGCACCATACTTTATAGGAGATTAGAGAAGGGGCAAAGCTTAGAGCCCTTTGTGTGAAAACAGATTGTATATTAAAATGCAAGAAGCAGCTGACAAGGAAATTTTGAAAGAAAATTATGTAATAAGAAAAAGATTTTCTTTACTTTCCCTTTTCTTCATTCTCCCCTTTCTTCAATTTCAAGCTTCAGCAAAGTTAATGTCAAAGTTCTGGAATACAACGGGGGTAGATAATTTTTTTTTATATTTGTTGAGTGCTCTGTTGCTAAGACTATAGAAGGTTCATGTAAAAGAGAAGAAATGCTGAAAAACATACAAGTACGAAGTGTTACATTGAAGATCTGCCTTGACTGGAGAAGTTCATTTTACCATCCTCTTTAGGAAAAAAAAAAAAAAACCCAAACCAAAAATAAACAAAAACAAAACAAAATAAACAAAAAAACCCAAACAAAAAAACCAGACCAGACTTTCTGTGGGTTTTGCAATTTTCCTAATTCTTCTAACTCTTGACTTGCTGCTTCAGTTTTCTTTCCAGACTTCACTTCCTCCTCTCTGGCTAGTCAGCGCTATGGTTGGCAGACCTCAGTGGCTCTGAAACTCTTCACACCTTCTACTGGTGGTTTCTGACACTGGTATAGAAGAACCCTAATTGGGTGAATGGCTCCCACATGTAGGTGCTACCTACCTCAGGAAAAACTCCTTCATGCTAAGAATATTTTGGAAGACTGTGTTTTTCATTGAAAGAATTGTGGTTATTTCACAACAAAGCAGCAGGTCACAGATGAAGCCTTTTTTATAAAGAAATTGTCTGACAGAACAGCTTGTGTGGGTAAAGTAGATCTCACTGAGGGAAATCTCTAGACAAACACCTCTTTTTTTTTTTTTTTTTTTTTTTGGGGTT
>VXBC01002568.1:246698-264761 GCA_013399945.1 Ploceus nigricollis | reverse complement strand
TATGAATTTTATATATCTGTTGGGACAGGTTTCAGGAGTTCTAATAATTTTTTTAAAAATAAGAAATTTTTTAACAGGCAATGGAAAGACTCAGGAAAGTATCAAATGGAGAACACATCAGAGTCCTGTGTTTGCCACACATTTATGGCCTCTCCACAGAACATATCAGGGTTTGTAATAAGTACTGTGTTTTTTAGAATGTTAAATAGTATGCAAGGGTGTAGTTTATCCCATATCATCTTTTCCATCCCCCCTATTAATATATTCCAAGATATTTCATAGCCTCTGGTGTAATCTGAAGTCAAACTTAATAATATTTTACTGCAACAACACTGAAACAAAGACGCTGTCTTTTCCTTCCTCTCTTTTGAAAAAGTGAAGGTGTTATGAATGTAATTCAACAAGTGTAAACACCAGTTTCTGCTAAAACTAAGACCTAACTCCTTTGCTGGGCAGAGAATTCTACTTTCTCAAATTTCTCAGACTGCTCCAAATTTCTTCATGAAAGTCTTGTCTCATATTACTGTGCTGTGTAATAATTCTTCTGCAAGTTTGGTGTGATAAATCAAGGATCAGCAAAGTTCTGGGATTCTGATGGATTAATCGCACAGAAAAAGAAAGATAAAAGGACCTCTGGTATTATTTTTCAGTATTTGTTGAAATAAAGAGAACACACAAGGTGTATCAAACAGGAGAGTACTAAAAGCATAGGACAGAAGTAGAACTAAGTAGAAGTTCGAGTTATGAAAAAAATAGTACAATTCAGCAATGGGGAGTGCAATTCACACAGGATTATGGCAATTAGATTTCTAGTATACAAAAGGCTTAAAGAAATAAGGTTATTCAGTCTACAAGTTTTTGTTTAAGAATGAGGGGGGAGCAAATAATGGCCCCAGTGAAAATCATCTAAAGATGGATGGATGGATGGATGGATGGATGGATGGATGGATGGATGGATGGACGGACGGATGGAGATAGATGATAGATAGAGAGATGATAGATAGATATTTTCTCTGCCCTTTGTGGAAAAGTTCAGTCAGGACAGGTTAGCCACTTAGAAAATCCACCTAGGAAGGTTGGTAAGTCTAGAAATAGATTGAGTGAGTATATTGTAAACCTAGTTGCTGGAACTGCTTAAAAAGAAGTAAACAAAGTAGAAGATAAAGTAGTAGAGATGCATGCAGTGGTTTATATCTGACAGATTTCCTTTAAAAGATACATGGGGGGGGTGGATAAATTTATTCTGTGGGCCAGGTTATAACTAATTTTGTTTTCCTGCTTGACCCTTCCTATCTTAGTTAGTCTGAGGTTGCCTGCTGTTAATGCTGAAGTATTGCAATACACATAAAACAGATGCTCTGACCTTCCAGTGAGCTACAGAATGTTCAAACAAGGTGTGTTTTTTACCGCTATGGAAGTAGGAAAGAAACTGCACTACAGTCAGTAAAGCAGACTGAAAATCAGTTTTGTGTAGTGCCCAAAGGGCTTAGCCTTTGACAGTATAGCTTGGAAAAAAAAAATTGTCTGGCTCTTTTCTTTTGTTTCAGAACATAGGGAAAAATTATTTCTTTTTCAGTGGAACACAAGAAAAATAATACCAGCTGGCAATACCCAACTTTTTCACCTTTCTTTCTCTACATAATGTTGAACTCTCAAAAAAAAAAAAAAAAAGGCAAAGCTCTTGAAATTTTATTTCTTTTGTCTATTGAAAGAGTATGTTATTCACAGCAGCAGGTCAAATGATATAAGAGTTTGAATGTTGCAGCTAGAGAAGTTGTGCTGTACAGTCACCCACTGTTGTGTTATTTAGGAATAGTCTGTAATTTAAACATAGCTGGAGAAGTTCACTGGAACAAAATGTGCATAAAACCAACAAATTTTTATAGAGTTCTTTCTTCTTTCCCCACCATCAGTCCAACTGGTCCTTACCTACTGACAGTTTTATAAGGAGAGGGACAGAAACTTCCCTGAAGGAAGTATCTGTATCCAAATAATTAGACCTTCATGCTGTTAAATAAACTAATGTAAAACTTTTCAAGAATTAACCTCTAAATCATTCTTCTCTCCTTTCACTCTCCACCCCAGCTGCCATTATACCATTAATCTACCTTGGCATAGCACTTGGTTCCTTGAAGTCCACTTGATCTTTGTATGCAACAATTTATTTTATTGACATGTGGAAAATATTTTTATGATCTAAGGGAATAAATTATTCTGCATGATGCACAAAAATGTGTAGAAAAAATTATTTTCTTGTTTTTTCAAGTAGAATTATTGACTTCATAGAGGTCACCATGGAGATTTTCAGTTTCTTATATATTATGAATAATTTACGATCAAACAGTGAAATAGTTGACTACATATTTAGACAAACCCCAATCACTGAGTTTTATTTTAGTTTTGCCTGATGTGTCTTTCAGAAAATGGAACTTAAATTCCAAGCACTTCAGTATACAATGAAAAATACAGCTTTTATTGTTCTGTTTTTATAAGACATGCATTATCTATTTATCCAGTGGGCTGTTCATCATTTTGTAGAAAGGTAACTTTTTCATTATCTAACATTTTCTTTTAAAGTCAATCCATATGTGATCTCTAACTGTGACAGATTCAGTCAATTCATCAGTTATGCTGGACTAGCTTTTCAAGACTAGAAAATTAGCCAGTCTACCATTCACCTGATATGGCTATGAACAGAAGGTGAATTTCTCTCAGTAAGTATTGATATTAGGCTTAGTGAAATCTGCTTTGAGAATCCAGTTATATATCCTGGCTTTCTTGGATCTGCACTATACAAGATTGATCAGATTAATGAGTGGTATGAATCACAAAATATGCTGTGTACATTATAGGATAATGATTTTTTTCATTCCCTTTATCTTAGCTAATCCTTGTTCTACTGTGCTCCTTGTGGGAACAGCTTCCACTGCTTCCTATATTAGAGGGAACTTCTGTGGACAGCAGGGGAGAGGTTTTTACAAATCCTACTAAGATGTGCAGCACAGCCCTGAGGCTTGTGTAAGAAATCTTTGTGTTTCAGCTTGATTCAAGATTATTTTGAGATACATACTTGTTTAAAGCCTCTTGGAGACTGACAGCATCATGTCTTTAAGAGGTATTGAGAAGACTCAGAAATTTGAACAGATATTAAAATCTCCTATTAAGATATCACATAGTTTTATGCTAGAAAGAGTACCTTCCAAAAGAAGAAACTTCTTGATTTTTGTCTTTGGCCTGTGAGTAAATCCAATGTTTAAGGCCAGAGGAGACTGAATAGCATTTTCTGAAGTCTAAAATTGCAGTCTTGTTCTCAGGTTAAATTATATATATACACATAGGTTTATTAGTTTTGTTTGGTAGGTCATCATAAACAAGGGAATGCAAAATTCAAGTATCTGCATTTTTGGGGTTTTTAGCCTTGTCAAAATGTAGGTTACTGCTTTGTTTCAGTTCAGCTCAAATAATTTCAGTTACAACTTCCTTTAAATCAAAGGAACAATTTTAGGAACTGAGAGAAAAGGGGCATAGAAGTATATTAATTATTTAAACTATTTGTGGGTGTGTTGATCCAGTCTCTTATTTATTTATTTATTTATTTATTTATTATTTATTTATGAAAAGGAGTCAGCTTTTTCTCCTTCATGAGACAACCTTGCTATTTGGTTTCTGTTTTATTGTGGGTGGGTGGTTTATTAGTCTGCACTAATGTGCAATAACTTTTTATGGTGATCAGTACTTATTCATGAGGGAAAGGGCTCTCAAGAGAGACAGCACTCTCAAAATATTTGTCATCCACTCTTTCCAGGAGGTTATTTTTGACTGAGGCTATCAGGCATACCTGGCAGGGCCTGGGTAGCAAGGCTGCAGGTGGCACAGCCTGCTCTGAAATGAAGCCTTGAAGGTGACAAGCCAAGGCAGAGATACCCTGGGACGCTGCAAGTGACCTCAGGCAGGGCAAGAACACTAAGAATCATGGAGCAGTGGATAAAATACAGCAAGAAGGATGATGGAGAAGCAGTAAGAAACCAATACCCACAGAACTCCGACCTCCTGCATTACCCCTCGCCTCCTTGGAGAGACTGGGACAACTTGAATGTGACCACAGCAAAAACAGTGCTTATGGAGAGTAGGGGAGAGGGAGATTATTTTTTTGTAGGATGCAGGACATCATGTGGTTTTGCCTGTGACAATGGGTAAAGATTTCACTTCACTGTACATTGCTGAGACATCCATCTGACATCCATCTCACTTTTTACCTCATCTTGTTTCCTCATGTAGATTCTTCCTTGAATCCATACAGCTGTAAGTTTTCCCAAGGTGTGTTTTTACAAAAGGTTTTTCTTTCTTCAAATGATAAAATAATCAGTATGCACTTTGATTTGCTGCTTCTTATGTGACGATGAACCATCAAACCAGCATTTTTGTGATTAAAATTATATATGAAAAATAAATTTAATTGTGGTAACTTATAAATTTGAGAATATTTTACCTGAAGATGTTGTTTATATAGAAAAGACACTGTTCATAAGTTAAAGGTTTTAAATGTAAGTTACTTAAAGTAGCAAATCTGACAGTAGTTATCTAAACTCAGATGAATTTTCCTCTCAGCCAGTTCTAATAGCTTAATGAATTATGCTACTAAAATTCAAATATTCCAGTTAAGCTAGAAATATCACAAGCATTTTGACAATTCTGTTTTATAATGCTATACTATAGCAGATAAAGAAAGATCGAGCTGTTTGAAGTATTGAGAAATTCCATATTTTTAATCTATAATTCCCCTCATTTTGGAAACTTGCAAAGGAAAAAATTTTGCTTCTGTTATTAGTAATAGCATTCTTATCGTTTCTGTTTGCTCATCTTTGGTTCTCCACTCCTTTTCTCTTTCAATAAAAGGAGTACATGCTCACAATATAATTTTACAGGACCCTATCTTGAGGATTTGATTTTAATTATTATTGTAGCAGATTCTGTTCTTGAAAATATGTTTGAGCTTTCTAGCTGCACACTGGTTTTCAGAACTTCCTTTGCCATTCATTTCAAATGACTTTTTTAGCTGATAACCTTTGTTTGTTGTTGACTTTTAACATTTGATTATAGCCTGAGCAACGTCTGAACACTTCTTACCTAATTAAGGAGTCAGGCTGACATGTTTCATGAGGAGTATAAGTGCATCTGACTTGCATAAAATAGCTAATTGTTTCTGCCCTAAAATTTAATACTCAGGTGCTATTCATATAAACTACAAGTGGAAAGCCATGCTCTTTTGATGTCAGTGTCCAGGCTATCTAGAACAGCTAGAAGTGTCTTTTTGCTAGAACTGCTTATTTTAAAAGAAACCATTACAGACTAAGTAGAGCTGGCAGCAGAAGATAGACATAGGGAAAACTGAGATGGGAGGGTGTGACTTTATTTGTTCCGTGGTAGTAAAATATCTGTAAAGAGGGCTCTATGTTGATATACATACAGCCTACCACTATATAACCAGCACCCTGGGCAAGCTTCCCTTCAGTCTAAACTTCAGTGCATTTTGTGGGGAAGTTCTTGTGAGTTTGATCCCCTACCCCACTGTCACGAGGGATTTGCCTGTCATTGCTGATGGTCAGCAAGCCAAGCTGGCAGAGTGCTACCAGCCACATCACCACGACAATTAACTCTCAGGGGTGACACATCTCCATTGTGCTTCAGCCAACAGCTGCCAAGAGTTTGCAACTTCTCACTAGCACAGAAGTTCCTGCTTTTACTTCTTTTATCTACACCTCAGCAGCAAAATAAGGAAAATTAGCATCCATCCTTACTCAAACATTCACTCTCAGATGTCTGAAATCATTGGAGAGTGAGTGCTGTTTCTGGAGCAGATTATCATCATGGGATGTTTACCACATGAGTCTTTTAAACATCCTTATAATTGCTATATAAGCAGGATGAATTGGTTTAAAAATTGAATGCATTAGAGCAAGTAGTGAAACCTAAGCACAACAGAGCCATGGCAGAATCTCTTAGATTACAGCACAGACATATGAGTTGGAGTGTGCCTCAGGGTTGCTAAACTAACCATGCTTGTCAAAGCACCTAATTCTGATTGAGGATATGAATAGCTTGAATAGGAATGCTTACCTTAATATTAGTGCAGGACACACAAAAGTGTGCCTTGGTGCTGTTACAGTTAATGGTGGAACTGATGACACTCCCTCAGGAAGAACACCAAGTGTTCTTCTTACTTAAGACATGTCGGCATAATCTAAGCTAAAATAAATATGTACAAAACTCTTTTCTTTTTAATACATGGTATGTAGCCTTCATGAACAAATTCCCTCTTTTCCCTCTATTTCTCTGGTTCCTGATGTTTGAATGATCTGGCAAGCATGATCTCACTAGCAATGCCTTTCATCCTTAAACACAGCCACGCACATCCCAGCTCATTTGACAGTAAGTTTCTTTTCCAGGAGTTTAATTTCAATTCACAATCAACAAACTGTATATTGTACTCTCATCGTTGTTCATAATCATTGTTTTATCAGTTAAAACTGAGTACTGCAGGATTAGTCTTCACAGACTGTTATTTCTGGTACTAGGATCCTTCCAGTTAGTTATTACATATAGTACAGATCAATTTTTCTAGACCTGAGGAAGAAGTTGTTACTGTATGTTGCCTTACTAGAGAAGGCAATCATCATCATACAGCAGATATGTGCCAGACTTTCTAAAAATATAAAAATAGCATAATTTAAAGTCTGCTTATAAGGAAATAGGAATTTCCCAGGGCATGCAACCTGCTCATCTGACTTTTGACACAGCTTCTGTAGTCTTCAGGGGATGGTAATCTGCAGTAAGGAGCCTTTTAGACATTAAAAGTTCATTTTAATTACAGGAGCTTTCTGTCCATCTTCAATTTTTTCTTTTAATTTTATGGGATTTTTTAAGGATCATCTCCTTGGCCTGTTATCCATCACCAGCTGGATACTTCTTGTCATGCAAATTTTGTTATGTAGAAAACTGTGAAACTCACTGTTGTGATGAACATACCTAAGCCTGACAAAAACTATGATGGTAAAATGTTAAAGGGGCATAAAATATACTTTTTCCCCAATAAAAAACCTCAAATTTAATTCTTCTTCTGAAGAAGTAAGCCTGCACCAACCCTCATAATCAAGTCCAGATTCATTAGGCATTTTCAATAAATTATTTCTGTGGGATCCTTTGCATACCAATGGTTGCTGTGACAACCATAGTTTGCTCATTTAGATTATTTTCCCAAAGCACATAACACAATTATCTTTTGCCTCCAAAATTCCACAATATGTTCAGCTTTGAAAGCTGGTATATCTCCTTAATCTTAGACTATTTTCTTTCTCTTTACTCTGTTTTGCCTCTGATATCCTACCAACCTGCCAGACATGCTAAGTCTAACACATATTTAATGCAGCTCTACAGCTCTCTTTGATAGTCAATTCACCACAGGTAGCCCTTGCTAAAAAAGTTTCCTTTCCTAATTTTGGATGTCATTAAATTTGCCAGTTCCATGAGAGCAGAAACACCCTAACTACCTGGAAAACATGTTTGTTTCTTTGTTCCATTATTTCTTTACAAAGAAGTGGAATTCAATTTGCTTATTTCTCCCTCTACAGTTCAAAAAAAATATTTCAGTATCAGCTGAATTGTCTCCTAATAGGTCTGGTATTTGATGCTTAAATTGATTTGATAGTTTTCATTCAAACACGAGAATAGCACCACTGTATCATAATAGGCAGCTTTCCAGAAAAGTGTAAGTTTTGGCATATTTCTCTGAATTGTTTTTCACATTTCAAATATGCTTAAATAAGACATGTCAGCATAATCTAGGCTAAAATAAATGTGTACAAAACTATTTTATTTTAAATACAGGGTATGTAGCTTTCATGAACAAAGCTTCTAATAAAATATGAAATTTCAATATCCAGTTTTCCACTGTGCTGAACCTAAAAATATTGTCAGTTTAGGTTATTCAAGTGTATGACCTTCTGAATTTCGCTTCCCCTACTCCACCCCCAAATGAACACCAACATTTCAAAAGCTTAGGGTTTTATTGGTTTCCTGTTCAGATGAACTTAAAAAAAATCAGCTATACCCACTTGTCTTTCACTACTAGGGAATATAACCTGAATTATGCAGTGCTATCAGTGTCTGAGGGGGTCAAGTACATCCTTTGGTTTTGACCATGCAATGAATGGACTTGCTATTTCAAGTTTTATCAAATAAATCTCTTCTAATTTGCCTTGCCGTTAAATGTGTCTATTCTCTTAAAAGCCTCTAGTGGTGCCAGTTAACCTTCCTACCCTCCAAGGGGTATGGACGTTTTCCTGTCCAAGATTCCCCACAACTCTTGGAACAGAGCTAGTGCAAGATGACATCTATCTGTTTGTCCCTTCCAGTGGCACACCACTGCACACTGTTTGTCTCTCAGCACCTCCTGCTTGCTGTCCCTGCACCTGCCCTTCCCCTGGACCTACATGTGCAGCATGCCAGTAGCAGCTGTTTGCTTTAATCTGCTCTGCACTGGCCCAGGCTTAATACAGCAGTATCCCATAAGTCTAGTGCAAGAGTGCAAGAGTGGCTGGAGGAGTCAGATGAGATAAACTAACAGATGTTACTGAAAACAGAGCCCTTTTATACAAAGTGCCCTTCCTTACGCAGCTGTACAGAGAAAGCCTTGCATAAAACTCTTCCACTTCCCACATTGTTTTTATTCTTGCCTCGGAGCAATCCAGAGGCATGTCATGCAGAAGCTATTTTTTAAAATGTTGCATGATAAATAGCATAACTTGGATGTTTCCAGATATATGTTTTGCTTTATAAAATAACATCAAATGATTATGAACCTTCTGATCATGCCCTGTATTTAGTTTGCAACAGGAAAATATTCTAAATATTTTACCACCTTTGTGTGTATGTAATCAACCCTTTCTGTTGGCATTAAAATACATTGTTTTTCCTATGAATGTAACTCAGAGCTTCTGCTATGAAACATCTATTCATCTCTATATTTACATGTTCTAGAAATGCAGTGTCCTTATTTGGGATTGGACTAGATAGTCTTTAAAGGTCCCTTTCAACCCCAACCCTTCAATGATAGTTATTACTTTATTTCTTTTCATGTTAGCTAAGCTGCTAAGAGTTTCTTTTCACTTTTAACATCTTCTTTCTATCCTGGAACATCTTTATCATAATTAGAAAGTTATTTTGCATTCTTCCCTCACCTAGCACCTCATAATAGCATAATCCTTCATTTTTGTTCTGGTTAGAAAAAATCTGCTATTAACTAGGGCAGCATGCCTATGACTTCTCTGCTCTAATACATAGAAAACCTTTCATGTGAAATGTAACTTTTTCTTGTATGTATTTATTCTAACAAGGTTCATTTTTTATCTTCATAAATTATGACATATTAACATATATTTTCTCACTTAATTAGAGTTATTACACTGCAGAACTCCCAGTCTGACAACCACTATAGATTCTACATCAAATCCTACCAGTTACTATGGCTGTAATACTACCACTGTGTATTTCTTGCTGTTACCAGGTATTTTGGGAAAAAGCTCTACAAGTTTTTTTAGTGCTTGTTAGTAAATTAATCAAACACACTCTTCAAATGTACCATTACATACAGATACCTGTGTGTTATGTATTATAGCTCACTTGTGTTCTTCACTGTCTAATCTAAATCCATGTTGTATATTGCAAATTGTACTCATGGGGAGCTGCAGTTTCAGTTATGCTGTACCACACAGCACCAAAAGATTGAAAAAGTCAGCTGAAAAACAGCTATTCACTAATTGCTGTACAGCTAAATTAAAAAGAGCTGGAGCCCCTTATTAAAATTATTTTTAAAGTGATCGTTCTGCTAGCTTGAAACTTCTAATGAACAACCACAGGCAGATGAGTTCTTCCCAACTGGATTCCCAGAGGTAATTGTGTTTTCCCTGTCCCAGAATTTTGTTTTCTATTTCTTTTTTCTCACTGCTGTTGGCAAATAAGTTGGAAGGATTCCAAGAATATGTTGATCTTTTAGATTTTCCAGTTAGTAATGTTTACCATTTATTTTTAAATGATAATGTGCCATTCATTTTTTGCTTACTTTTTTCTGGCATGCTTCTCAACAAACCAGGAACTTTACAAAGAGAACATATTAAACAACTTTCCTCAAAAAGCTGAGGTCTTAAAACACAAGATATTAGCAAATATGTATGTAAATTCTAAATGGAAGATTTAATATAGGATGTAGTTACTCACCTAGATGCATTGTCTACATTCTCATGCAATAGTGTATCTAATGTTTATTGATTGCAGGCTATCTCTTCACTTCAAAATCCAAGACAAAATGGAGAGATTAATAGATAACTTAGGGTACATACATGTAGTATGAGAAGTCTCTGGAATCTCAAATTTCAGTCCTAGAAAAAAAGAAGTGGCTGAACCTGTGACTTTTGAAACCCATTGGACACTCTGAAGTGAGACTGGGTAAGTGAATTTGACATTATTAGTGCTGCAATGTGTTTGATTGGACTAGCTTAAGGCTACACTCCTTCAAATTCCCTGCCTAGCATATTATTTTATCCTAATATTCTGCTACTGTACATTTCCATTAAGATGTCTGATTAGCCTGCTTAGTACTCAACTATCAGTTTACAAATTATCATCATTACAAAAATGGTTCTCCACAGAATTGTTATACAGCTATCAAATATTTTAAATTAGCCTACTAGTACTAGTGCAAATACCACAATTTGTTGTTAAATAATTTGCAACATTATACAGCAAAATGTCGAGAGTAATAATTAAAAAAATAAATATAGTGTATTTTGTAACTATCATTAATATTCTTTGAGTATGGAAAGCCTGAGTTTTAGCTCCATTTCCAATCAAATTACCAAACGCAGAAGATATATGGTAGCACAAACAACTTCACAGAATCACAACTGAACCATAAGAGGAATTTCTCCACTCTTTCCAGGGGTCATGGGATCAAGAGTGGCATGTGTATTTTTCTGATGAATGTTTGCTAAACTTACTCATAAATTCTCACCTCCTTTCCACTGAGTTATTTTTTACATCTACTATTGAATTATTTTGCTTGTTGCATAAACAATGTGACTGAACATGATCATATTAAGTTCACATTTTTAAATCCTTCTTATAGTTTTGAAATATTTCATTGTTTACAACATTTTGAATTAACCAGGAGGTACTCCACTGACCAGATTTATCAGGAACTAAAAGTCTAGCATGAGATAGCACACTCTGTTGGCTCCTGTTGACACTGTGATGCAATTTGACAGGAAAGACTGGTGAAAGATCTCCTCTGAGATTTGTGCCACTACATAAGGCAGCCTTGCTGAAATGTGCAAAGGAAAAAACCAAACAAACTTGCTTTAAGACTATTAAATCTGTCAGAAATTTGGTGGGTTGGTTTGAAAGTGACTAAATTGTAACCTTTTTTTTCAGTTTATATCATCTCAGTCTATTCCTCTTCATTTTCCTTGTCAGTTTTAATGCAGATGAAAATAAATTCAGCCAAAACAAGTGTTTTCAATGTTCTCAGAGTGAAATCTTGAGTCTATGAATAGAACTAGAGGTTAAAAGTCATCATCATGATTTTCTTTGTGCCTTCTGTTAATAATTTTAATTCCTTAATTATATTTATTCTTTATTTAAAGATTTCTAAAGATATAAAGTGACTATAAGCCTAGGTATTTTTCTTTACATAGTACCACACCTTTAAAAATATTTATTCATTTAAACTAGTTTAGCTTTGGCTTGCAATGTGCACTCTTGTTGTTATAAGCTGAAATTCCAATTAATCTCTTTTATATCGTCTATAAAATCCCTGAAAGAAAGAAGTAAATTACTTTTTAGCTTTCCTCTCAGTAAACTGATTTTATTGTTTCAGTCCTTCATTTTTTTTCCTTGACTTTTCCTATTATTTTAGATTGTGGTAGTGAACAGAGGCCAGAAAAAGTCATTAAAACTACTAAGAAAGAAAGTGATTATGAAAACTTGACTTAGTTACTGGTATTTCTTCACTAACATGGGCTTCTGATGAGTGTGTTTAATATGCTTAAAGCTGATGCTGTCACTGTTTCCAGCATCTTTCCACCTGCAATCTGATATGCAGTCTGAAACAAAATCAAACATTATAGATAAGACTTCTTGGAATTTCTTGGAGAATTATCAAAATGGAAAGAATCCTGGAAGCTTTCAAGGCTGGAAGAAACAGTGATGCTGGATAAGCCTCTTATTAAGTTTTACGGAAACCACATACTTAAAGGACCAATGCAGTCTTCATAGAATCTCTTGGATTATTAAAAAAAAACCAAAGCAAACAAACAAACAAAAAGCTGCGACCTCTAGAGACATACAAGTGTGCAAAAGGATTGTGCTAATGCTTTTTAGCTAGTGTATAGCAAAGAAATTAGAGAAGCCAGAAAACCTGAAGGAGAATGGATAGTTTACATTTTCCCTAGAGGATTTTGCAGCAGTGGAGCTGCTGTAAATAATGATCTGTGCTTTATGGAGGCCTGATCTTTGTGGGATGTTGCTTGGGGAATTAATTAAATATTTGATTTCTATTCTGCTGCTCAGATTCCCCTTCCTTTATCGCCAAATAAGTCAACATTTGCTATGGTGTTGAACCTCTTGTGAGGAGATTGCTAGAGGAAGAATTGTAGCTGATTTTTCTTGCCAATTTAGATGACAGATACAAGCAGACATAAAACATGGCAAAGGTCCAGAACCAAATTTAATCTACTGATTTAACTTCATTTGCCAGTTAAAAAATAAAATAGTTTACCATCTTGAAAGTTGGGAAGAATACCTCTTGATAGGTTACTGAATTGTTTTCCCATTGTATTTTGACAGACAGCTAGCTTTGTTGAACTTCCTGAGGTCCCTCTGGATCCCATCCTTTCCTTGTAGAGTATCAATTGCACCACTCAAGTTTGGTGTCACCAGTGAATTTGCTGAGTGAACTCAGTCCCACTGTCCATGTTGCCGGCACAGATAGTTAACACTGCTGGTCCCAATACCAACCCCTGGGGAGCACCACATGTCACTGATCTCCACTTGGACATTGAGCCATTGACCACAACTGTTTGAGTGTGACCATCCAACCAATTCTTTATCTAGGAAGTGGTCCATTCATTTCTCTCCAGTTTAGAGACAAGAAAGTCATGCAGGCCAGTGTCAAATGCTTTGTACAAGCCCAGGTAGATGACAGCAGGTGCTCTTCCCTTGTCCACCAACACTCTACATGCACCATAAAGGCCCACCAAATTTGTCAGACAGGATTTTCCCTTAATGAAGCCGTGTTGGCTGTCATCAATCACCTCTTTATCTTCAATGTGCTTCAGCATAGCTTCCAGGAGGATTTGATCCGTGATCTTCTGAACATAGATGTGAGACTAATGGACTTGTAATGCTCCAAAGATAAGAAGCAAACTTGATTTCAGAAATTTTTTCTTTGTAGCCTATAAGTTCAAAGAAATTGCAAAACTTTGAAAATAATAGAAATAATTACAATGGGAGTTCAAACAACTCTTGTATTTGAAAGCACAATGACTCTTGTCTCAGTCTCACTGCTTGCTTCGGAGTCGAGTTTTGCCTTATAGGAAAAAAAAAATAAGGCATGGTACAATATGCAGTACATGAGCTACAACCATGCCACAGACTTCCTTAGGGCAAAGTTACCTGCACAATACAGGTAAGGAGTTGGGATTTTTAACTTTTAGTTCTAATTCTTAGAAATTTTCAATTTAACAGAGGGAGGAGAAAAAACTCTGGTACTCAACTGCCTATGTCTCGCCTGGGAATAACTTCAATACATAGCTATATTACCTTCTCCCTCAAACTAAAATCCATTTTTACTTCATTTGCATTTTTATTTAAACCTAGACAAAAAAATCCCAGGCTTGTCTCTATTAATGTGTATTTATTTAAAAAAATACAATTATTATCCAGGAATAGAAAAATATTTGTATATACAACCAATATAAAACTCGGAATAGCACAAAGATTTCCTGTTCAGAAAATCTTGCTCTCTCTCTTTTTCTCTCTCTCTCAAGAGTGATCTGGCAATTTCATTTCCATAGAGTGTGTATTCACACATAGATTTACAGGCAAAGTTTTCATGTCCCATGTATTGTTAGAGCAGAATTTATTTTTCTTCAAAAAAGAAAAAAAACCCCAAAAAATACAAAACCCAAGAGGTATGAAAATAAGAGGTAACCAAGAGATAAATGGTACCACAGGGGGAGAAAAACACAAAATAGGTCTATAGCAATAGTTTCTGTCTGTTATCAGACTGTACTTGAACAGTCTGCTAACAAGTTGGAAAATGAAGAAGGGGCCTAGAGGTCACATCCAACTTCAGCTTTTTACTCATCAGTGAATGGTCCTGTGGGGACCCATTGGATCTCAAAAGACAGCTGACAGCTCAAGGTGTCAGGTTAAAAATGAGTACAAATATGAAGGCTGGACAAAAACGCTAAGATCCTGCAAGAGTTGTTTACAGTTGCACAGACAAAATACAGAAAAAAAAGGTAGCTCTTCAAGGCTCCAAACAAAAAGGAAATCTTAGATCACACACAGCTGCAGAAATTCAAGGTAGACACTAATTTTACCTGTAACAATTATATTTTTCTTCCAGAAGCAATATTTTTTATACTATGAAACTGTACTTTGTACAGTAACTTCTCCAGTGCAAGACTGCATAGTCTATGGGATAAATTATATAGATATATAGATTTTTTTTTTATGAGTGACTCAAGCTAGACATTTCTAGGACTGCCCTGTGGCTGGAATGCTGGTGAAGGCAAGTGAAGATGTATGAAATTAATTCACTGATCTCTAATTAAAATGGGTAGATAAGGTAACAAAAAATACTGCTGAATACTGAATGCTTTGTTCTGTATGGAGATGGTCTCTAAGCATCTATGCAGAGGTATTTAGATTTTCAAGCTTTTTTTTTTACTTTTTGTTGCTTTGTTGCTTTGGGATTTTTAAGTTATTTGGAATTCCCTTTTGCCAGGTGACTGACATTTCTTCCAAATACATTCTCCAGAGAATCAAAATTTTGTGCTGATTTTACATATAATGAAAAGTTATGCACATGACGTACTCAACAGATCCCAGTAAAATAATTATGATCCTTTCTTTTGGTGTATGCAAGTAGTTTTCAAAAATTATGCTTAAATAAATGAAAATACAGTTCCAATTATTTTGAAAACAGTTACTCTAAATATCTTATTTAGTCTAAGCAATAAAAATCTTTTTTTGGTGTGTTTTTTTTTTAATGGTTGTTGGAAGGCCTTTGATCCTCAATCTTTAATCAGATTGAGACAAGATAGTTGCGATGGGCAGACGTATTTATTTAATGTCAGGAAAGCATAGTGACCTCTGTTCAGCCCCTCAGGTAGCATTAGAAAGCAAACATACACTGTAAAGCCAGGGCAGGCAGAACAACCATGGCAATCCCAATAGCCGCTTACTTTCCTAAAATGTTACATTTTTTGAAAGTTGAGAATTAATCTTGAGCTACAGTAATTGAAAAGAAATTCATGACAACTCTTTTCTTTATGAAGTTTAGCTGATTACAAATCTATTTGTTTCTTAATATCTGTCAAATAGGAGAAACTTATGCCAAAGTCATTTAAGGCACACCTAAAAAACCCAGACTGAAGATACCAATACTGTTCAAATGAACAATTTAATTAGCATTCTTTCTAGAGGTCACTAGGAGCATCTAAGTCAGTTTTAGACATAGGTTTGTTTCTAATCTTTGTTGTCTATATAACAAACCCTCATGTTGGTCAGAGTTTTGAAGAGACTGCACCATCTTCTTTAACGTGAGCACACCAAAGCCTTGCCAGTTTACCATGCAAGGCTTTGCAGGAAAGCAAACAAAAACTAAGTAGCACTGAAAGCAGAAAATAAAGACCAGGTCTACTAAAAGACAGTGGTATTCTAGACAGTTTGTAAACAAGTTTTTCCTCTGCCCAGTGTGCCCTGAAGGTTTCACTGGGTTCCTGGATTTGTTTCACTTCCTCTGAGTTCTCAGGAAAATTTCCTCAGTGCTATTGCCAGATTAGGGATCTGTTCTTGCCATAGGCAAGCTCAGTCACCCTCCACTTTGGATTCATTCTTCCTCCTCTGACCAGCTTTTAAAAAAGAGGCTTCTCCAGTCCAAAGCCTAAATCTCCTTTTCCTGTTTTGTATCAGTCAAGCCAGCAAACAGGAAACTTTCTTTTCCATTTCTCAGAAACATTCTTTTTAAACATAGCATGCACTTTCAGCAATATATGAAAATCATTATCAAACCAACCAGTTACAGCCTGGAAAGAGTAATGTAGGATTTCAGCTTACTGAACACTATCACAGCTGTTTGTGGGTGCCTTTCTGCATTTTTCTTTTGGAAACTGGGAAAATCACAGGGAAAAAGACATTTTTGGATAAGTCCCACATACTAGTCCCACATTTGTGTCAATTTAAGTAGTGTTCTGTGTCTCTGCTTCACATGATTGTCACAATCCCAGTGTTAAGCTTCATTAAAGTTACTTTATAGGGGTTGATTGGAATTACAAGTTTGTATTTTAGTTACAGTAAAAAAGGTTTTTTGTCACAAGTAAGAACTACAATGTATATATTTTATTATGTAAACATTGCATGATAAAGTATCTGCAAAAGTGCTCCTTTATGACTTTGATACTATCAACTGATCACAGTATAGTATTGTGTAGAAACCTTTCTTTTTTTCCCCTTTCTAAAAGTAAAATCAACTTTGTACTTCCTCCCTTTCTTACTAAGCTATAAAATTTCCCTGGTAATGACTAGGAGATAGGATAAATGTAGGTCCTTTCTCTTGAGATTTAACTACAAAAGAATGGGAGAGAGAATATTACATTATCTCAGTATAAAATTCTTGTGTTGGAAATATTTGGTCCTAGAATGTGGATTATGTGCACATTGATATTGAAATCAATTAGATTTATAAGACCTAAAATTGCTGCCATTATATTACCATGACCTCTATGCCCATGAGCACACAGGAATGAAATAACAGTCAATCACTTTCTGTTTTTAAGTGAGAGAAATCCAGGGAAGATTTCTGTTAAATTGTTAGAGCACCTCTCAGCAGAATGCTGAGTCATATGAGTTTATTGGGATGAAGCTAGGTAAATTTAGACCACATAGTCATGAATGTTGTTTCCTGTGGAAGAACTTCAATTTTCTTAAAATAACTATCACAGCCATTGAACAATTCTAACTGAAGAAAACAAAGCAGCCCCTAGCCCCACTTTCACCATGAGAAGTCTACTTTTCTTTTGCTACACAGCTGAGAACAGGGCTCAGATGAAATCACAAGGTTATGGTGTATGCTAACTATGGCTTTGCGGGCCCCACGTTGGGCTTCTCCCTGGGGGCTCTCCTAACAGGGGAAGCCCTCCTGGAGCAGTTCTGTATCAGGAATGAGAGACGCATTGGACTTTTTTTGGTCTTCAGCGTCTCATTTTATTATTATCTTATCAAAACTTCAGCATGCCGTCTGCACCAGACTCTGCGTGCAGGAAAAAAGCACAAAAATGACCCCAGATGTACAGTTTTGTGGTCTTTTGCGTCCGGGGGGATTGTGAGCTCTTCCCCAGCGGCTAGCTCCGCTCACAACTCCCGAAAGAACCACCAGAGTGGACCTGGCAGAGCTCCGGCGATGCCCCTCTGCTCAGGCTAATTCTCAGGGCTAGGGTTCCGCTGCCACAGTATCGCAATAAGCCACGAGACTCGAACAAAGAAGTAAGGAGGGACTCCTGTATGTCGTTCCGGAACGAGCTTTATTCCCAAGGGAAGCAGGGAGCTTCTCCGAAGGGGGACAGGGACAGGAGACGCGCGCGGGCGGGTCGGGATACAGTTTATAGGTATCGAGGAAGGCGGGGAAAGGTGGGATCTTACAACCAGTGGGGACAAGCATGGGGAGGGATGGAATCTTAACAACGAATGAGTGTTCATAACTGGGAAAATTGACAGGGAACAATC
>VXBC01002568.1:218508-246661 GCA_013399945.1 Ploceus nigricollis | reverse complement strand
ACAGTTTCAAGGTCTTTTAAGGCTGAACTAAAACTAAACTACCCAATTAAGAAATGACACCTAGATTATTTTCCCTTTTAACCCAATAACTGATCCCTCAAGGCCTGCAATGTAGATTTTCTGTCCAATTACAAGGTACCACCCAAACCCATGAAGAAGGAAGAAGAGGGTGGAAAAGAGCAACCTGCCTCTGCCCTAAAACCTCCATCTCGCTTCATATCCATTACTATATTCTAAAAACCTAAACTCTAAGTTTTCCACCCTGTGATATTAGACAATTCTAACCAATTACACACCCGTAATCCCAGTGCTGTTAATCAATTTTGGAAGTCTTCTCCACGGCCTCAGGTCAAATGCAGTGCTCTCTTGCGAGTCTGTGCCTTTCAGCACAGAAGGTTTAAAATTCTCAGCATCCAAGACCCCAACAGCTAACCCTGAGGCTGCAGACAAGACCCCAGCCAATTTCAGCTAGCTTTTGCAACTCATATAAATAGATGCAGTCTCTGACCACCTCATGTTATCAGCTATGCATGGGGTTATATTTATAGCCAATACCCTAACATGCATATAGAAGATAGCTAGAAAAGCCATATGTTCCAGAGCATTTTTGCTATATTCTTCCATTTACGTAAATGGAAAAGGTTGACAAGAAAATGACTGTTGCACTGGACACAATGACTGCATCTACGTGCCAGGATTATTTTCTGGACCAGAGACAAGCCAGCACAGTTTTTTCAAATCCATCAACCCAACTCTCTTACCTTCCAAATCTGACTGTTGAGAACGATTTCATTGGTCTCTGCTAATTTCCAGCTCACAGTCAGGAATTACCTAAAAAAGCAATAGCTGGTGAGGTAAAAAATACTTCCTCACTCCTGTTCATTTAATAGAAAATGTTGTCTTAATAGAAGCTATGGGTTTGTTTTAATTTTTTTTTGATTTTCTAATTTTTTAATTAATTTCAACCTCTCAAGCAGGTATTACCCAATATCTAACTTGGGTTAGTCAGTGATTTAGATGGAAAATTTGTTTCAAGGCATTCTGATGCTAGTCCCTGTCCAGAACAATATGTCAGTGAAATATACAGGACAGCTGGTGGTTTGCCAGCTGTGGAACTGGAAGCAAGATACCTTCACCAATGTGGGGCACTGCACAGACAGTCCTTGCTAGTCAGGGTCCATTTTGTACCAGTGCTTTATGAAGGATGTTGATAGCTTCTCAATGTGTCATTGCATACATGCTGTATCTTGTATATATATATATATAAAGCTATTTAAGAGCCACCATCACATACGTCTGGAGACTACCAGAAATCTGGATTCTTCAAATCAAATTTCTGGTTACTGACATTATGAGATTCTGCAGGCTGCATGATGCAGATCCAGGGTATATACAAACCATAATAACAATTATTTCAGCACTGTAGTTAATGTCAAGTACATATTAACTGAATTAACTGTAATGGGTTATTTGATCTTCTTGCATTCTGCTCTGTTGTAGAAATAAATTAAAATATGGATAATATTATTCATAAGTTATAAGCCAAAAATAATACATAGTTTTCTTTTACATGAGTGCTCAAACTTTTCTTCTGAAATTTGTTGAGTGTGTTTTCTCCAGACATGAGATTTGCGAATTGCATGAAACAAAGTTGTACATGAAATTAGCATGTGTTCACCCACCAGTTACTCTAGTAATTACATGAAGGATTATTTTATTAAATCATGTTTTTTGGTCAAGCTTCCAAGAGCAGAACATTGATAATAATGTTATTTGTACTCAGGACTACCACTGTGGATGCTGGTGATATGCATTTTTGAATAGCTAATAATTCCTCCCTGTCCTGTCATGATTAAAATTCAGAATGGTATCTGACCTGCTCTATGACTTAGTGTCATTGCAGACACACTACATTTATTTGTCCAGGGCATGGTTGTGTGCATTTAGCTACTTGTCAGTGGAAACCAGGCAATGAAAGAATTAAATGTCAGACTTCTGAGAACTACAAGAAAGGCTTTCTTCCTGCAGGTCAGAAACCAGAATAAGGTGTCAATCTGACTTAAAGCTTCTTACAAGATTAAAAAAAAAAAAAAGAAAACTACAGAAAATCTATTTTAATGCTGAGTAAGGAAGGAAAGGTTTCATACAGTTTTAAATATGGTTTTCAATGAGTATGAATAAACTTTACAAAAGAACATTTATCAAGAAGCATTTTTAATAAATCATAGGTTTTTTAAAAACTGCAGAAGCTGAAGAATTTGGGATGATGTCAGCCTGATCAATGCAAGGTGAAAAAATAAAAAGGTAGTCTCATATTTTCACAGAAGAAACTTTGTATATTTGACTTGCAAACACTGATGGGTAAAAAACAACCTGCCACTATGCTATATTGTGGTCAGATTCAATATTGAAGCACAACACAAGGTTTAATTTCTCATGTAACAGAAGCTGCAGCTGAGTTGGAAAGCTGATTTGTTATTCTGCAATGAGGCTGTTGGGAAATTTTCTTGCTCATAATGTGTCACCAACCAACTGAGGTAGGTATGCAAAACCATGAGTCAGGATTAAGGAGGTAGGAGGTGTAAACAGTAATTTATCAGCACGGGCAGAAAATAAACACGGTTTGTGGTTTCCCAAAGCTCAGATGCACTGAGGCAGTCTGGGACAAATTCATCACTGGAAAAAGCAAAAACAGTTCTGAGATCACTGAAGGTGCACTTATTTCTTCAAAAATTTCAGTACCTGTTGATGTTTTCTTAAGCTTCAAGTATCCCCATGTCAAAATGAGCTCAGTTTCGAAAACATCATTAAAAATTTCAGCTAAACAGACATTCCATGAATTGCTCATAAAATGTTTTACTTATTTAATTCAGATTACTATATTAAATCTTTATCTACAATATCATAATGATTTTCACTCCTGATAAAGATACATAAGCTCTGTAGTATGATCTTAAAAGCTCAGTAGTAGTTTCATCAAATAAAAAAATTTAACAAGACCATATCTTTAAAAGTTAAAGTAATTGCTGTTTCTAAAATATGCTTTAAAATCTACACTGTGAGCACCAGTAATTTTCAGAGTAATACAATTCAAGTTATAATTTATAGGATGTTTTTATAGCTCTTGCAGAACATATCAATATCTTGCTGACCAGGTCAGAGTACAAAATTCTCCCTTAATATTATATGTTCTGTAGGAAAATATACACAGGTATACCAGACCTTATTGTATTATTTTTACTTAGAAATGTGATCAATTTTAAAATGAGAGGAATACTTGGAAAGGTGTTTCAATCAGTACTTCTTCATTAATTATTGCATCCTTTTTTTGCCTTCTCTTTTAATGAAAATCTAGCCCTCTTGTTAATAGACTGGTCATCATTTCGGATGCAGCTAACCATCATTAACTGCATCTGAATGCATACTCTAAAATGAGTTATAGCCCTATAAAGTCCTATACCCTATAGCATATTCATTAAAATTGTGCTGGAGACTATAACTTAATTCCTTACCATCATTGCCAATATTTCCAATAGAAGATGTTCAAAAGAAGTGTCCATAAACTGGGCTCCTTAATGTAAAGTGGAAATTATTTTAAGGAATTATAAATTCTACTCTGAAATGATGTCTCTCTTGATTGTTTGACATCTAAAAGTTACTGCAGAATGCTTGTTCACATACTGCACTTACCTGGAAGCTGGAAAATGTCAGTTCCAACACCAAGACACATACATGTGAACCAGCACTGATTAATTTTTCCTTACTTCCTGGAATTCATTCTCAATAAAGACAAAGATGGCAGGTGATTATAAGTCTCCATTGGTCTTAGCAGGGCAGAAGACAAGTTTGGCATGACTCAGCAGGGTTGCCCAAAACATAAAACCTACTCAATAATTGGTGATATGACAGTTTACCTACCTAAAGAAAAACACTGCAACCTATTTCTTTTCAAAAGCAGACTCTTTGCAAGTTAGTCAGTTCATAAATTGAAATTATTCCAAAGAAAAAAATTCCAGTCAAGTGTGTTTGATAAGTACTTTCATACCAAAATTCAAAAGTAAAGGATTCAACAAATGAAATTAGTGTTTGTGAAGCCAATAAAATACACAGGCATGGTGCTTGCTCTAGTGCTGCCAGTATAGTTCAGTTAGAATTTGCTCTTCTTTAATTCCTAGCTATAGTCCATTGCTGTGCTACAGTGGTAAACTGTCTCTTGCAGTAATGCATTAATAATATAATATTGGTGAGGAGAAAAACCAAAATTTTACAAGATCTCTTGTTTTGAGGGGTTTTTTATTTGCTTGGTTTTGGTTTTGTCTTGTGTGTCAAAGCCCCTCAAGACAGTAAAAGTTCAGGCATACTTGTGACTGCCCTATTCATGTCTGACTATTCCTAATTATCCCAAGTCAACAAAACAAAATTTTTATCTCTCCAAATCCTTGTGATGTGAGCTCACAAACCAGGAATGCATAGCTTCTGCAGAAATTGCTGGAAATCTTGGGCACTTGAACAAGGTTCACAGATCTGCCTTAGCTTTGGATAGGGGAAATCTTATGCTGGGCACAGTGAAGCCGTGCTTAGGTCAAGTCAGGTTAAAAATACGTATTACCTTCAATTTCTGCAACAGCAGAATGAGACAGCCCAGTGACAAATCTTCAGATTTAAGAGACAAAGGAAACTGTGCTTACCTACTTTTCCCCAAGATCAGATCCAAAAGATGAGTTGCTCTATATTCATCTGACTTGCTGTGGACATTTGGATCATTCATTTCATGAGAACTTCTGATGTCTGAATATATCTCATCTCAGGTTGTAGTCATTAGGTAAACTCCACTTCTGCCAAAATACACTAGCATTTCTAGAGAAACCATTTCCTGGAGTCCTGCAGGGTTTCAATTTAAATTGTTGGGTTTTTTTCATATTGTCCCTTATTAAAAACTTACTTAGCAAATGACTCTAACAGTTCTCTAGTGAGAAATTTCTGTCTTTGAGAAGTGCAGGTTCTATTAGGCACTAACCTCTGGTAGCAGACAAAACCTGTTCAATAATTGACTTTCTTAGTAACAGCTCCTCTATTCAAGCAAAACAGCTACTTCACTCTATTACCTGTGTCTTGATGAGTTTGAAGTTCAGTCTCATCTTTCATATCGTGCCTTATTATGACAAAAGTATTTGATATAATAATCTAAATGTAATTAAATAAAATAGATTTAAAAAATTATTGCACTTATCTCTTTATCCAGCCAAGCCTTATTAAAAATCACACATAATATTTGAACAGATAACAAAATAAGTAGGCCAATAAACACTTGGTATCCTTTTCTCCGATAATATTTCTGTATCCTTGCTGTTTTCCTGGTTCCAGTGAGCAGTTTGATCCCTGTAAGATAGTTATGGCAACTGATATTCTGCTTGAAATGTTTACCCCCAGTTCTGGGGGATATCCCAGATGGAACACCCAGCCGAAGTCATATTCCCACTCGTAAACAGCTCCAGCTTCCATAGTTAGAACTTCAGATGGATAATAACCTTCCCTTGTGTATCACCCTTTCTATGTCCTTCAGGAATAATGCACATTAGTGTACAATTACAGCTTTATAAAAGAGAAGTTGAGCCTGAGGTAAATTTGAATTAAATATTAGGCAGGGTTGGTTTTGGTTTTTTTTAGTTGGGTGGGGGTTTTCTTAATTTTAATTTACTAAAAAAAAAGAATTTTTGAACATAGCATAGTTTCCCTTTCTGCATAGGCATCTAAGGCTGTAAAAAAAGGCTTTGCCTTTAAACAATTAAATCCAATAATGCTGGATTCTGAAGTGGTTTTCTCCTATGTTCTCTAGAAATTAGTTACACTTTTGAGGACTGTTTATTGATTGCATAAATTTTGAAGTCAAATTAATCTAAAATTTTAGAAACCGCTTCATAACATATATGCTTATTGCCATAAAATTTAAAACAAACAAACAACAAAAACCCAAACCAAAACAATCTAAAACAAAAAACAAACAACAACAAAACACAAACCAAAACAAACCAAACACCAAAACCCCCACAATATGAAAGGGTTTCTAGTGGATTTTCAATTATCCTGTCTGAAAGTCTTAATAATGTAGTAAAGTTGTACTCCAAGAAAAGAATTAGATCTCAGCATAACAAACACCACTGTGGTTATTATCAATACGAGTAGAAATTAATGAACTTTAACAAGGTTGTATCTACTTGCAGCAGGACTGAACTTAGAAATTAAACTAGATCACCTATGCTAAAACTTGACTTTATTACTTCTCAGCTTAACAGTGAGGGACTGAGAAAGTGCTGAAAGTTGCAAAAGTTTCATGTAGCTTTCAGAGAGTGGAGTTCTACTTAAATCTAAATCCTGGGAGTTCATTTTGTGAGCTACTTTGGATAACTTCTTTAATGAGAACATGCCATAAAAGCCTGTGTGATTGTTATCATAAAGCTCTACATCACATGCAGTGAAAAATGTTAGAATAAATTCTGCCTTCATGAAGGAAAGCACTATTAAAAATAAAATTTTTTGTAATGAACATCAGGAAAAGCCACATTAGAGGAACTGATGTATAATCATCACAAAAAGCAAATTTCATACATGACCATTGCTTTTTATTTGTGGAAATGGAATGGACATTTTAGTTTCAAATGGAAAATTTTAGTGACAAAATTTAATTTTATATAAGAACATAAATTCATACTTTGAAATAAAGATGGGAGGAAGGCAAGTGTTAGAAGCTGTGAAACCAAGAACATCTGTGCTGTGCTAATGCAGAAGGTGGAAAAATAGTAAGAATTCTTGATTTATTGGCATTGTTCCTACGCATATTTTTTTCTGACAGACTCTCTCTGGGGATCACTGGTAAAAAAAAATCAGCTATAAATATTTCATAACATCTAACATTTATGTAAACCTGTATAAATTACTAAAGCATTAATACATGAATTTTTCTGCCTGACCATTTAATGTTGAAATGGCAGTAAAATAGATAGGTAAGCAACATGAAAGAGTTCATCAAAGGTGTCCCAAACCTGATTTTTTTTTTTCTATAAATGGAAAGTTCATAATGGACACTTACAGGAAAAGCCACAGTAGAAGAAAAGTAAAATGGTATTCTACAAAGAACTGTTTGAAGTTAGATAGATGACAGTCTGACAAAGGCTTGTTGTGAGAAGGATAGCTCCATAAATTGTTTTATTTCTTTTATCAGCATGATGCTCTAGCTGGTGACAGTTTTGATTTATTTGTAGTTGTGACCTTTCAAACTGAGGAATGTTGCTCTATGGGGCTCTGAGAAACAGATCTAAAATATGAGAAATATTATTTTCTGATATTTTATTTTTTTAATAGTACTTCAGTGTTTGGTAAATATTGCAGCAAATACTGGAAGATTTGTTTCTTCTGAAAATTGAATAATTATTTTCATTTTTAAATATCATCTCTGTATTTAAACCTTTGTGAAAGAAAGTAAGTAACACAGATACATACACTATGACCTTAATAAAGACATTAAAAATATTTTTGGTGTGTAAGTGGGTCCCATCACAATAAAACATAAGCACTAGAAATTTACAACATCCTTTCAAATCATGTGATTTATTTAGGCCTTGCCATTTATTATTTTATAATGTTTCATTTCTTTGTTATTGGCATGGCTAGTTTAGACAGTGATGTAGCATTAAACCCTATAATTCTGACATTACCTGACTAAAATCCTTAACTGCTGCCATTTTGATAACAAGAATGTCTCTTTCTTTCCTTGTCAGTAAGAATATGGCTTTAGTTTGGGTTTTGGTAGGGTTTGGGGACTGGCTTTGGGGGGGAGTTTTGTGTTTTGGATTTTGGGATTTTGACAGCTGATAAATCTGTCTTCTAAGTCTTTTAACAGACAATAGCTAGATAATAGTATCTCAGAGGGCAAAACTGAGTCAATGACAATGTTAGTGACCAGCAAAGCATTTTTTTCCTGCTGGAAGCAGGCATTCAAGACACATTTTGCCCACATTTGAATTTAATTCCAAAATGTGATGGGGTTTAAAAAAAAATAAAGTCATAATTTTGATGGGATTAACTGCTTTTTGACATACTAACAAGGTCATCATTGTACAATGCAGTAGTTTCCATATGAGTACAATGTCCTTCTGCCTTTTTATATTTTTATTTATTATTTTAGTACCTAAGGCACCTTTCTTTACCAAAATATATATTTTCATAATTTAATTTTCATTTTGTCTTTGCTGTTGGATTTCTTCCTCTTCTTATCAATTGTAAATTAAAAAAATAGTCTGAAAAAAATTTTGTCTGGTATCCTTCATAAAAAAGAAAACTTATATTTAATTCAAATAGAAAATATTCAAAATATAGGTTGAAAGACCTACTATCAAAAGAGACATATTCTTCTTTTTCTTGTAAACCAACAGCATCATTAACACTTTGAATTTATCTCTTACCAATCCTCTAAAGTAACTGCTGTCACATACATCACCAAAATTATTGGAGACAATATGATGTGATACACCAAGTCCACAAGAATAAGGAACTTCACAGAACTTTACATATCAGCTAGACTTTGCAATATCTATCCATATTTTTTATTTGCTTTGTATATAATCTTAATAAGTGATTACTTAATGTCTATATATACTTGGATTTGTTTCTGAAAAAGTAGGTATTGCAAAATAAAAAAAAATCTGGTTTTAGTACCATGAAATTGAAGTGTTAGAACAGACATGTCCACAACTTAGGGATAGAATTCAGCTTTATGCATCCCCAGAAAAAATTGCTTCCTTGGGTTTCTTTTCCCCCTTTAAAATTGAATAAACAAGTACTATTAGAAAGTTAGCTTTTTTTGTTTGGGTCTTTCCTTCAATAAAGTGTAATTTTTTGTAGGGCTTGGTAAAATTTGATCCCATACCTTGGTTTGAGACATAGGATTGGATTAGATGTTGTCAACTTTGAGTTTCTCACCAAACCCCCCACAATGGATAAGGTAATATAAGACTGAATGAAGTTATACATTAAAAAAACCAACCCCCCCAAAAAACAACAAAAAAGTTCCCCAAATAAAAGGCATACAGGGATAAAATAGTCAAAGTAGATCAGACTTGTTGCAAGCTATATGTAATAATCTTTTTTGTTCTCTTAGAATTTTTGAAGCTTCTGCTAGCATACTGTGTCCTGGACACTGCTCTACCAATGCAGAAATGAACCAGCTGGAGAAGTTTAGAAGAAGGTCAGAATAATTGAACTTCTTGGGTTTTAGACTGCCTGAGAAAAGATTGGAATGTAAATTCTAAAAATCTATATGAAATAATAATAAAGGGGAAGAATGTAAGTCTCAAAATAGAACAAAAATATGTTAGCACTTCTGAACTTGGTCTCTATACTCTGTACAGGTGTCTTGTGTCAATATGCTTTTGAAGAAAGATACAAAAGAAGAAAAGAAATATGCTCTCATGTTACAGAAACTATGTTTAAATCTAGGAAACAGCAGATAAAAGTTGGCCTGTTAAGATAGTAGGGGAAGAAAGGAACAGGTTATTTTGTACTGATGTGGATTTATTGTGAGCAATATCTGTAGTGTATATATCTTTCTGATACGCCAGAGATGTGGTGCACACATTTTGAAGAAATTTCTTCTTCACTGTGCAAAGCCCTGTTGATTTTTAATTTTCTGACACTCAATTTTCTGTCTAATCGCACCATATATGCTTTTAGGACTTGTGTCCACAAACACTCATAACTGGGTCTCTGTAGAATAACATTATTTTTTCCCTCCTATTTGTGATCATCTCCCTTTAACTATCTTGCATCCCAGCGTTGATCCTATGTGTGATACACAGTCCTATTCAAAAATAGCTTCATCCAAAATAGGACCACTAAAAATTTTATTGTTGACCAATATAAAATTTGTGAATTAGAAAATTAAGCTCGTCTAGAAGTACAATTAAGTTTTTTCTTGTACCTCTGACAGCTCAGGCTCTCTGAGGAGGTAGGCACATAGTTTATACTTCCACCTTCAAGTCCTGTTTTCAGCAAAGCATGCAAAAAAACCTATTAACTTCAAAGTTTGCTTCGTCATTCCCTCCATCCAATTTAAATTAATGCTGTGTTCAGATCATCAGTGCTTCATCAAGCTCATAAAGGGGAGAGAGTAGACATTTAAAAAGATTAGGAGCCAGACTGTTTATGGTTCTAACATCTTTTAAATCCTCTTGAATAAATATGTGGGAAGTATAGACACCTAGGAGAAGCCGGATCACCTAATGATGTTGGCTTCTCATTGCATGTTGGTTTTATAGGAAACCCTTTGTCTACAAATTTGTTTCACATCACTGATGTTTAACATCTATTTCAGTAAATAAATTTTAAGATACTGATATTGAGAAGCATAATATAATATATTAAAAAATTCTTGCCTGTCAGAATATTTGAATTGAATACTATCAAAATCCCATCTTTCAGAGACCACCTATGAGCCTTGTGATGAAAAATTGAAAGAATTCTCACCTGTGTCCTCTTTTTCTGCACAGAAGATGCTTTTTGCTTAATTCATTGCAGAAATTTACAAATTTAACTGATTGGCAGCATTAATATTAATTCCAGATTATTACAATGGGTTTATTGTTTTTGCTAAAGTACATGCTGTCAGGAAAAATACTTGAACAGTGATCGGTGGGTGAAAATAAATGGGATGGTAACAGGAAAAATTTATTGGACAAATGTGAATAAAATAATGTCTTTGCCAGCAAATTGTTGTATTGCAATTTAAACTACATTATAATTAGAAAGTAATAAAAAAATATAGTATAACTTATAGAACTGTGATTTCCCCCAGATAAATATCTTCAAAGCAGGCTCAACAAGAATATTGGTATTCCACATAAGAATTTGACTCATTTCTACTCATCTCTGCATCAGTTTACTTACATTTTCAAAAGAGCCATGAATAACACTTGAATATGTGTGTTGTCCATATGGCAGCCTTACCAGCATTTCAGGTCCACTAGCAGCCAAGTCTTTGGCCAACTTCTGACATGCTATTTATTCTAATGCAGTTGCTCAATCAAGTCACTGTCATTCATTGCCACACTTACAGACAGGGAGCAAGCAAAAGGAGAAGTCATTTATTTTTCTCTTGAGGATGAATCTATTCCTCTGTCTCATTGTGCATATCAACAAAAGCTCCTCAGATTTCCCCTCTGTGAAGGGGAAATCATGCATGATAAACATGAGAGCCTTTTATGTTGAGAAGACTGATCTGGTGAATGCTGTGGAAACCTTTTGAAAACCAGTAAATACTCTGAATCAAGATTAAATATTAAAATGGGAAAAATCTTTGCTGATTAGGAATTTAGGAAATTGAAACAAAGCCAATAAGAATTTTCTGTGTGACAATTCAATGACATGTAAGTATATGCCACGTCTGATGGAGCTGTGTTATGTCTGGGGTTATCAGCCCCAAAGAAGAGTGGGATTGCAGACCTTGAATCTTACCTTTCCCAGAAAAAGTCAAATTCTTTTATGTAGTTTTTGCTGTTGAATTTACCTTGAAAAAACAGAAGAATAAAATATTTTAATTAAAGTTAATTAAGCTAAAATAATTTCAATCAGATTGCTATGAAGTGTAGTTATATTTTCCTGAGAGTAGTGTTACAAATTACTGCAAAATTGTCAAGTTCCTCTGAAATTTTCAGCCACAGCAAATTACTTGGGGAAAAATCTACTTGAGAAGACACTTCACACATAATAAAAAATTACACAAACCTACAATGAGTTCAACTCCTGATACATTCTTCTGAAGAGTTTTCAAAGAATAAAGATAAGATATTTTAAAAAACCCTGATAACTAGGTAAAAAAAATACAATATTTGTAAATTTTGAATAAATTTATAAATCTTTTATTTGAATGAATAAATTTTCACAGCTAGAGCTGTGAAAAAATGGTCTAGCTCGTGAATTTTGGGTAGATTTCTGCTAAAATATGAACAAAAAAAAGTATTCTGTGCTTACCTGCAAAACCAAAATGGTCTGATGACTGTCATTTCTGTGGGTTCTGGAAACCATTTTATTGTTAATTTCTCTATTGTGAGGTAGAAATATTTCTTATAATCCTTGTTGTGAGGCATGAAAATTCAAGGTCGGAATCTCATGTAAGTTGGCATTGTTACCAAGCCTTGGCTCTTCTGTAGCAAATTTATCCTGTTTTGTCTTTTTTTATTATAGAGATATTAGAATAGGCCATCTATCATCAAATGCAAATTACTATTTGGGTACATAAACTTCTTTTCCCATAGGTATGGAAATTCCTGTGAAAAGTTAGAGGTAGATAGAAAATACACTCATTTATGGACCAAACTGTAGCTGTCAGGTAGAAACATCCACCATTGCTGTTCTGTCAGCAGACAAAATGATTCCTAGAAGAAAAATGAAACTACTGTGCCCATTTGAGCTTATAAAGCTTTTAAAGAAAGTTAAGGAGACTTAAGTATTTTTATCCTTTCACATCAGAGAAAGACCAAGAATTTTGCATCAATTCTGTGGGAAACAGAAAAAAAATCTCCATTGACTGTAATTATTATCAATAACTTATGGTAGTCATATATATCAGACCTCAAATGAAGTTTTCCTCTACTTAGTTTAGACAAGAGTCTGTAATATACGTCTCCATTTCACAATGGAGATTTGTATTCCCAGGTTAGCAGCTGAAGGATTACAGAAAACTCTTTTGAAGCTCCAACTTCAAATGTATTTAAATAAATTACTCATCTTAGTCACACTGCTGAAATGAAACTTTGTACCAACTCGAAATTCTCAGTCTGAAAAAAAGAATTTCATGGAAATCAATGTGTAAAACTTTGGTGAAAAGGTGTTTCTTGAAGGAGCACGGCACAAAAAAATATTGTAATAGACTCTAATGCGTATCCAATACCCTAAAAGTAGAAAATTGAAGCAAAACTTTCAAAGAAGCTACAAAAATTATGGAAGGAAGGAAGAGGATAGGAATGTTTTATTCCTGAAGGTTCTCAATAGGCATTCTTAGAATTCCTTGTCAGCTAATGCTGAACTTCCCTTAAGGTTTGGTCAATTATTATTGGCAAAAAAACCCAAAAAAAAACCCTCAACAAAACACAACATTTAAAAAAATGTAGGGAAAAACCCCAAAGCAACAACAAGAAAATCCCTTTACATGTAAAAGTTAAGTTTCCTAGGATCTCTAAAATTAGACGGAAAAAAAAAATATATATACACACATCAGGCTAAATAGTGTGGTGTACAAACATATTGGGAGGGGAAAGGAAAAGTGTGTAATTAAAAATGAACCAGCTCTAAAGAAATAAATAAGGCTCATTTCTATCCATTTTACCTTCTCTAATTATTAGCTCCTTACTTCCTTTTTATCTATGACAGACTTTTTTATTCGTATTGATTTTTTATTCACATGATTTATTACTGAAAATTTTAGTTAGTTTCCTCTACTAGTAGATATCATATGTGGAGTAGGTGAAAGACTGAAAGTCTTAATTTTAAAACTGTAAATGACTCTGTCTGAAATGTAGGTAGCACATCCTTATTCTTGGGGCTGATTAGAGGTGTCACTAGAGTGTTTTGCTATTTGAAATTGAGCATCTTTGATAGTAAGAAACTGAATTGTGTGATAATGCCACTCTATGAGAATTAAAATTAGTATATTAATATCAAAGGGAAGAAGGAAAATGTAACAGGAGCTAGGATTGTTGAGGGATTAGCTAAAGCCTCTGTCTATATAACAGCTTCCACTTGAACTCCTGAGTTACAGGAGACAAAAGTTTTCCATTAACTGTGGAAAAGTTCAGATGCAGCCTCAACAAAATCCATCTATGTGTTTGCATCTCTCCTTCCTTCTACCAGACATACAAATGGCCTTAGAAAGTCTTGCTCTTTCATATTAGTGCCTTTTTGAATGCTGTTCTCAGTCGGAAAGGAGGTTATGTCTCTACTGAAGGCAATTTCAAAAAAAAGAGGTTGACATGATGTAAGTGTATCTTGTGATCCTATACTGAAGATGGTTTTGTTCTAGTGCTCTGGTTCCCCAAATGTAAACCCTGTGTTGGTGTGAGGAAAACAAAAACATACAATATAGATTTGCTATCCCAAAGTGAAGCACAGCAATTCATGTCAAGAAGGCTTCAGACTTTGAATAAAAGCATATGGAAGCACAGGCTTAATAATTTATCTGTTTCCCTTTCTTACATGAACAAATATATGACACTGTTTGCAATATTCTATTCAATGTATTACCAAACAACTCTTTTCCAAACATCAGGTGTACACGTACAACAGAATGTACACCAAAAAAAAAATCTAACAACAGAGTAAATCGCTTTGCTATTGCTTCCGTAGTGGTAATGAAGCAATTTGTACAACAGCTTGAGGCAGATGCTTAATAATAAAGTACTTATTTCAGAGTATATAACCCTTAACTGGAGTTTACTGACACTGGGGAGAAAAATTGACTCTAATGGTGTTTTATCCTTTTGCAAGAGGAAAATATATTCTAAACCTAGTAGCAACATAAGTCACACGGTGTTTTGTTTAATGCAAGGATTTTACCCCAAACTGATACACTACTAGCAATTAGAAATAATTGGCTGAGAAGGTTTTGTGCTAATTGAGATAATGTTTTTCAAGTTTAGCCCTTGAGTTGGTCTGCTTTCGAGTCCAGCATAGTATAAACCTTAGAATAGCAATAAAAAATGAAACATAGGTAGTACAGGTTAGGTCTGCTGGCTGGGAGTGCAAGAATTGTGCCTTTTCATTGTGTATTACTTGTCTAAGGAAAGTATTAATATGTGGGACTATTCTTCCCCAGGTGCAAGACTCTGCACTTGCCTTTGTTACATTTCAGACAGTTCTCTGCCCATCTCTCCAGCCTGTCAAGGCCCTTCTGAAGGGCTGCACAGCACTCTGGGGTATTGACTGCTTCTTCCAGCTTTATGTTGTCAGCAAACTTGCTGAGGAGGCATCTGCCCCTTCATCCAAGTCATTGAGAAATAAGCTAAACAATGCTGGGCCCAGTATTGAGCCTTGGGGGATACCACTAGTGACAGGCCTTTAACAAGATACCGGTATAGGCCCTGCCTGTATTCCATTTCCAACACTGTATAACTAATCTTTCTTCATATAGCTCTAGTGTGAAATCATGTTTTTTGCAGATGGCTGCCGGGTATTACACAATTATGCATATACATGTTTTTTTCTACCCTGTCTTAACATGCTTATGCACTAGTAGTCCTTGCTGAGCTAAACTTCATGTATCAATTGCTGCCAGAGCAATCATACGTAGCTGGATCTACTGTAGGGTTTGGAGTTTTTCTCAAGGAAAGCAAATTAAAGTCCAAAACTCTCAAGCTTTTGTTAATAAAGATTATTTTCTTGGAGTTGTGCTACTGTAACAATATTAATATTTTATCATTTACCTTCAAACACTGAGTTCTACTAAAGATGGCACCATAGTGTATAAAGCACCAAGGAACTGCAGATTCTAAAATGCAGCACTTATCCTGGGAATAATAGAACGTGGTGATGGCCATTTCTCTTTTTTTAGTAGAAATTGCAGTGTGTTGTCTGTGTTATTCTTTCAGCAGTGAGAGAGCCAATTTATTTTGTTACTTATAGCACAGTAATTGCATGTCATGAATATAATGCCTCACATGTAAATTACCTTGAGATTTGAATGGTAATAACACGAAAAAATACCAAACATCAGGATAGTGAAAATGAAGCTGTGTTTTCATCTTCAAAGCAAATAATGCTGAATTAAATTCTTGCATACAGTACTCAATGCAACAATAAGTGCCATATATGAGAATTTTCTACTCCTGAGCACCTGGCTGTATACCTCTTGCTTAATTGGTTATATACTGGATAACCTGCCACAGGTGCCAGAATTTCTTTGCAGTGAAGTAGATAAGTAATGTTTATTTTTGAGATTACTGAAGCATTGTGGTATTTACAAGGGCGTAGAGAAATGGAAAACAGCTTGATTACAGTAATTTACAGTACTTCCATTGTTTTTCTTATCTCAAAAAACAACTGTACATTTTATATGTTTCAAATATGTACGATATCTGAAAGCATTATGTACTGATACTGAATATAAAGCACCCATGTGCTTTTCAGAAAACCATTGGAAATCCCACAAATAACCAAACCACTCTAATTTACTGATGGCTGGTGTTGACAATTGCCCAACATATAGATCAACAATATGCTTTTGCTGCTATCTCCTAGCATGGGCTACGACCAATAGCTTCTGTATCCAGGGTGGGAAAAGCCTCCATGCCACCCACTTCAGGTGCTGTCTTGGAAAGAATTCCTGGACCTGGTAGGTTCAGTGTTTTCTCACTGAATAAGTTGCCATTTCACTTGCTCACTTCTGCCCTAGGCTGACATTCTGGCCGACATTCCTTTATGCCAGGTGGGGAGACGGCTCACCTAAGAGACCTCTTTTCCAGAGGGTAGATGCTCAAGTATCTTTACTTTACATCTCATTCTCTAAGGGGTCTTCTTCCTGCTTTTTCTGTCTTTCTTCTGACTCCTTTACCCAGCATGGTGTTGCAGCTGTCTTGGAAATAAGCTTAATGGCATAAAAAAATAACATACAATGTGCAAAGTGAACATATCTATCATTAAGTTGAATGTTCCACTTTTTGTTTTGTTTCCAGTCTTCTAAAGTCATGCTTTCTTCAATAAAACAAGGAGAAGCTTAAAGTAGAAAAAAAACCCCAACATAATTTGTTTTTCCTGCATGCAACATAGAATTTCTTTCTAAGGGACAAATAAACATTTGATGTCTAGCAGCCTTAGATTGTTTTGCTACATGTTTAAACAGACCTTGATTATAGATTATTTAAATGATCAGTGCTGAGATGTAAATAATTATGGAATGATCATTTATGAATGCAGTAAATTACAGGGAAGCATTCTTTTTAAAGGAAATGGGGGGGAAAGAGTTTTGCTTATTTATTTTCTTCCTTGTCCCTTTGCTTCCACTAGCTTTTTCACTTTTTTTTTTTGCCACTTGACTGCATCCAAGGTCAGACTGAATGAGAGACAGATAAGAGCTGACAGAGAAAGTATTCAAAACCAAATAATGCAATAATCTGATAGTGTCAGTAAAGGAGATGTTACCAAAGCAGAAAATATGCTGTAAGCAATCCTTTTTCTCTGTAATTTCAACGTATACTAAATAACTAATAAATATTAAAAGGATATGAGAGGGGAGAAAATATGAAAAAATAAGAATAGTTCTATGGTCCAACAAATTGTTTAAATTGAAATGATGTCCCATCTCATCAGTTAAGTCATGATTTAATTCACTGAATACAATGCTCCATTATAAGATTTATCACTAAATTGACTATTACTGTCATGGGCATATGTGTTTACTTTTAATTAAATTGCTGTACAAACCAGTATATGAACATAGGTAAAATAATACTTATTTTTTCTGAAATTTTGATTGGAAAAATACTGAACTTTCTTGATACAACTCACATTTCCCCATCCAATAAAACCTTAAAAAAGCAATTTTTAAAAACCCAAACAAACAAACCCCAACAAAAACATGCTGTTGCATAAGAGTTTGATAGACTGATGGGTTGTTAAAAAATTGTGAGCTAGTATTATTTCAACACGGTTTCACTTACATTTTATTCCAGTTCAAGAGACACATAAAAAGTCAGAACTGCAGTGGATATGGGTATAATAATACTGTTGTTTTCTAATTTAGAAATGTTTGCCTTCACTGCCTTATGTTCCTCTTTATTTTGACCAATTAGCTAATGCTTTAGAGTGAGCAAGGCATAAATGCAGACTAAGAATAAAATCTCTCTGCTGGTGAAAACCCTCCTTAAAACTGCAGATAGGTGGGACAAGGTCACCCACTAGATATTCCTTCCCAGGAGCTTCACACTACTATGGCCTCAGAGAGAATCACATTTATTTTGGATGTAAAATAGGATCTAATTAGCCCTACTAGAATAACTTCGGAAATCAGAGCTGGGTAAAGCATGGAGTTAATACTTCTACATTGCTTCAAGTTTTGCAGGCTACCTACATAGCAAGCTTGGCACTAGTGGCCTGTACTCTGCAGTCATTGTGCTAAACAGCTGTGATAGTAGGTCCTGTGGAGCCATTTATTTTTTTATTATAAATTCTTAGTTATAAATGTCATACAATACACTCACCTATTCATACCCCCAGGGGTCCTGACCTTACCAGCAGTAATACCCAAGGTATTTTTTTTACAGGCAGAGGTTTAACTTAAAGATCTTCAAATTAACAAAGGGAAGGACAGAACAAACATGCCCTCTATTTTTTTTTAATCAGTTACATTGTTTTTTTAACTATTGCAGATTCTTATAATTAATAAATATATTATTAGTTTCCCATTCAAGCACAAACACATGTAAGAATCACACAACTTTATGTATTTGAAAGTGAAAGAGTGAGTAAACCATTTTAACAGATAACCATTACATCCACTCAGCTTTTATATTCCAGCAAATATGCTGCATTGCAAAGTGCATTTTCTAGCCTTCTGGCAAGGAAACACTATGTATTCACTATTATTTATTTTAGTTATTCAGTAATAACTGACAACAGAATGTGCCAGTCAACATCTTGAGTGAAGGTTAAGGTCTCTTCTGTGTGAGTACTATGAGCCAGGTTTCACTTCTGTCTTTCTTGATTTAGTAATTATAACAATTGAAAATAAAAGCAGTGGGGTTGCATGGGCATAATAAAAGTATAAGATAGCAAAAATAGACTTGAAAACATTAGATATTCCCATAAAGCTTTTAAACAGATGTCCTAGTGTTGCTTTTGAAAAGGTTCTTGATTAAATCTACTAAACACCATTATTTTATAACATTTAAGTACAGTTGGATAGTCCCCTCAGGGATATATTTTGACTACTGAAGTGCAACAATATAGGTTGCAGGTCTGACAGCTTGACAATAAAACAAGTACAATATTTAAGTGTTTCATATTCCAGAGGGACAGGATGAGCTGCTTTCAAAACTCAGTATTCATGTTCCATTGCAAAATATGTACATGCATCCATGCATAAGCAAAGGCAGACAATCACTACTCAGTCTCAACTGAGCACTGTTATTCTCAGAATTTTTCTCTTTCAAATTTCTCTTTCTCTTCCAGACTGAGTAAAGCCCTTTGTAGAGGCTTAGATCCCCTTGCAGCTTGCACTATATCTGCAAGGTCTTTGAAAACTGACCCACACTTGCTGCTTGGACTTTACAGTAAGAAGCTGAATGTCAGCTCTGATGCGAGGGCACCATGCCTCAGATAAGTACCATAATCTTTGCTGGGACCACAGTAGGTATGACCTGGAGCTGGTGGGCACCTAGCCAGAGGGAAAGAAAGGTGGAGCGAGAGCAGGTCTGTCTGCCAAATACAGTGGTGGAAAACCTGGGGGCTAAAATTCAGTTGGTCCAGATTGATACCTCAAAATTTAAAAATGTCTGAGTGTATTCAGACCCCAAAATTAGGGCTGTGCCCCCATTCAAGCAATATTTAAGTGCAAGTTTGGATCTGCCACCAGCCAGGAGCACATAAATTTTACAGACCAATTTTAGGCAAGAGGATTCAATAATTTAATCAGTGTTGAAGATTACATTTTCAAATCTAAGTTGTTCTGATTTTTTAAAATATCCCCAAGAAAAGAAAACAGCTTTACTATTGTTTTTTTTATTGTGTGGATTCATAGAATCATGGAATGGTTTGGATGGTAATGGACTTCAAAGATCTCATTCCAACTTCCTTGCTCCTGGCAGGGATGCCATCCACTAGATCACATTTCCCAGGGCCACATCCAACCAAAGTGTATTGAACACTTTCTCATCACCCTCACAGGGAAAAATTTCTTCCCGATATCTAACCCTAATCTACCTAATCTAATCCTAATCTATGTTTAAAGCAATTCCTTCTTGTCTTGTCACTACATGTCCTTGTAAAAAGTCCCTCTCTGGCTGTCTTGTATTCCCCCTTTATGTACTGTAAGGTGCTTTAAGGGCTCTCTGGAGTCTTTTTTTTCTCAGGATGAACAACTCCAATATAAATAATTAGTTGTGATGTGTGCTGGTGTAGTTTTGCAATAGAAAGAACTATTCCATAGAAGTGAATAAACTGTGCACCCAATGCAAGATGTATATACAAACGAAATGAAAAGCATAGTAAAATTTGTCACATAAGAGGTTCAAATGATTTCAAAAAACTCAGAAGGTGATTGCAATAAGCTTTCAAAGAACTCAGGACAGGGGTAAATGCTGATCTTAGATAAAACATCTTGAAATATGCTTACGGTTTTCTATACTGGTTGCATCTTTAATGTCTCCATTACCAAGATCTGGCCTTTAAAGGGAAAGGGATAAATGAAAAAAGAAAAATGTAATAAAATATTCAAGTGAGGATGGGAAAACTGTTTTCTTGCAATCAAAAATAGATGAAGAATCGAGAATATATCTTTAATTGAGGTCATTTTACCTATTAGTATTCAGATTACGGCGTAAAACACAATATTAACTTTTGGCAGTATAATGTCAATGGCATATCTCATGGTAAATTTAAATGACATACTACTCCAAGGCTTAAGAGCATGAATTTGAGTCATTTGAATATAAATCAGAAAAACATGTCAAAGTTATCATAATTTTATTTACAGAATACCAAACTAGACTGCATATTCTATACAAAAAGGACTTCCTAATTCTATTTCTCATTTCAAATATATATAAAATGAAAGCTTTAGATATTTTTCCTGCTTTGTTCTAAAATGAGACACAGAGCAGAAAGCAACATTCTGATTTCCATTTTATAGGAGTAATTATATCAAGAAATAAGCTTCAAATAAGGAGGTGTGAGCTTGTTATAGGACATAAAAGGTGATCTGGGAAGAAAGCACTCCTGGGCAAGACGTCTTGGGGGAGAACAGTCCTTTTCTGAGAGGTTCCACACAGATACAGCACACAGTTTTGGCCTTATCACATTAAAAATGCTGACATACATTTGAAACAGAAGTTCAGACAGGGATAAAATGGAAGTTCTATCAAGAAAAATCTGCAGATCTGAATATTCCCTAGTCATATGAGCAGCTTTTACCACTTCTGTGAGTATTGTACTTACAGAGCTGGAGTCCCAGAGGAAATGTAGCAGAAGTTTAGCAGCAGATATGACAAGTTGCAGCTACAAGAAAAAATACTGTGATTTAAAATTATATTGCACAATGGTGGTATCTACATATTTAAAGGCAGGAACATGCTGGGTGACTCTGTGAGAGTTTGGAAATGATGAGTCCAGTCTTCTGAAGAGATGAGAATTCATTGCTTCACACCGCCTGCATGTGGTGGCTCTTGTTGGTCAGTCCAAAATTAAAACATATATCCAAAAATTTTATGGAAATTAATTCAAATTAAAAATTAATTCATATAATGTTAAATCAAACCTTAAATCTTAAAATAAAACTGAGAGGTCTCTTATTAACTGTAAAGACTAATAAGAGGGAACAAGAGTAAGCATTGATCATCTGTCTTTTTGAAGAACTGTATCAGCCAATGGTTTATTACTGATGGTACTTCATGTCCCAGCCAGAATCAGGTGGAGTGTCATATGACCACTGATAACAAATAAGACAGCTAAGAGCGTTCCATTTTCTTTCAAGTTATGTTAATTATTCAAATAGCTGACATATCAGTTGACAAGTAAACCAGATGTCTTGAATAAATAGAACACTTAATGACCAAGATAACTACACTTTAACCGCCACAGAAAATTACAAGACTTGAGTATAAGTATCCCTAACCCATCTGCAAACCAAAAATTTGTAAGCAGGCTATGTTTGCACATAGAGCAATTAGGTCCATTTAATGATTTATGCTTTACAGTGGATTTTCTGTATGGCAGAGATACTTTAGTCTGTAGAATTATTTCCCCTTTATAAAGATTTCAATTGCTGCACGGCAATATTCAGAACAGAATATTAAAAATACTCTTACATATTGCTGTGTATCAAGGAGTGCATACTTGCAAGGTTGCCTGACTAATCACATCAGAACAGGCTTTTGTATTTCCACAGAATGTCTGTGACACTTTCCACACTACATCTGGGAATGCCTTCCAAGAAGTTTTACATACATTTCAATAGAGGCTTTGCATCCTTCTGTTGTCCTGCACTATGAGACAGGTCTCATCTGTACTGAGAGATGGAATTTTTTGGAATACACAAGAGGATAAAGGTCAGCACAATCTCATTGTGTGGTATCTTCCTCTTATTCTTTATTTCCATTCTGCTATACCATATGTATAAAATAATCTGGTTTTCATTGAAGGATAAATTCTTCAGTAAACATGTAGCATGCCAAGCACAGTCCAAAATAAAACAATCTCTGATATTAAGCATAACCATTGAGAAATACAGTATTATCAAAATTATAGATTACAAGGAGTTACAGACTGTCTAACCTCAAGTACAGTCAGCAAAAAATTTGCTATGGGGATTAAATGATCAATATAAAAATAGATTTTATGGTATGTAAAAAGGTTAAAAGAATTTCTTTGAAATTCTCTTATGCAGAGAGAGTTGAAAAAGAATATGGATGGGGGAAAAATAATTCTGAAAACTATACTACAGTAAATATTTGGTCAAACCAATATATGAATGAAAGAAATACATTTTAAACTAAAAATTATTGTGATTCACCTAGTCATGTGAAAAACAAATCTCATGTATAAAGTGATAATAAGGGGACCACAATATTTATGCATGCTAAAAATCTTCTGAAATTTCTGGCAATGTTATGACAAAGAGCCTTTCTTATATGAAACAGAATATAGCAAAACTAAGAATCAGTTCAAAAGGTTTTCTGTAATAGCAAGAGTGATTAAACATGTTAAAACAGGATAGAAAGAAAGAGTCGTGATTCAGACTTTGAGTTGGTGCTATCAGAGAACCTAGTATCACATATGAAAAAACTGAACTCAGGATGCAGTACTTCTCTTTTTTCTTCAAATTCTCCAAGAATGAGAAGCTGTTACCCTAGTTTGTATTGGAGAACTTACATTAGATTTTGTAGAATACAGTTAGGTTAATTCACCTTTCAATTTCTGCTGTGAATAGAGTAGCTCCTGAGAGTTATTTTTTTGCTAATAGGTAAGTTTAAGTTCACATTTTAAGTTTTATTATGTAAGGCAGTACTGCTGGATCCCACATAATTCCTGGGCAACTTAAACTACTTCTTCCTACTGCAGCCACATGTATCTGGGTGGTTGCAGTTTTCACGTATTCTGTGTCAAATGTCACAAAACTCCGTGCCAAAAGAGATTTAATCCCACACAGAGGACAAGAAGCAATGAAAAGGGAGAGAAACTGATCTGCTGGGGAGGACAGGAAGGAAAGCTTGTTTTATCTCATTTGACTTGTCAAGCAGGGCTGACTTGGCAAAGAGAGGGCAGAGCAGTACAGGGTCCTTAGACAAGGAACCCTTGGTCGAAGTGTAAGCAGTTCTGAAATTCCTCAGGAAAATAAAGCAATTATACTAGAAAGCAGAATGCCAGTGCCCAAGCATCCAATCCACCTGAGGTGGGAAGGAGATCAGGCACTGTGTAACTGAGAGGGTAAAAGTGGGCAAAACTTTCCATAACCTCCTCTGTGCCAAATCCTTTCCCTTTCATAGTATGCTTATGGCCATGCCCTGACTGCATTCTTACATGAGCCCAGGGCCTACATGAGCCCAGCTGGATTTTCCCCATGATTGAGCTTCAAGACCAGCTAAGTAGGAAGGCAGGCTGGTTTATGTTTTCCCTCTTTTCTGCTACATTCTAGCTCCAATATTAATATCACAGGTGCAGAGAGATTAGGTCAACCAGTCTGGATTTGTGTGTCTTAGATTTTTTAAATTTCACAAGATATTTTAAAAGCCAAGAATTTTGTACTTGACTGAAATGATCTTTCAGGAGATGAGCCAAGCTGAAAAGATGGAGAAACCAAATTTCTTGAACCTTGTTCTAATAGAAACATTCCTGCTTTTCCTTATAAAGAAGTCCCTGAATTTCTCTAGCTTCAGACTTCAGCAATTTTTTCATGTTGCTCCTTACAGAACAGAAACCAGACCATAATTTAGGCTGTTCTTTCTTCCTCTTGAAGTGATACACTGAAAGTAGGTTTCCTTTCAGTCCTCTCTTCATTACTTAAACACATTCCTCTACTTAAATATTTGCCTCCATGTCATGGACCCCATTGGAGAGACACTTCTCTGTACTTTATAACTTCTAAATTCTGTATCTTGCTGCCTACTAAAACTCTTTCCTTAGTTTTTCTAAATTCTGGTGTATATATAAATGATACATATATTTCTCTACTGTAGGTCTAAAGGCCATTTATTTAATACGAAAACTTTGCTTTGGGCAGGTAAAACCACTCTTTAAATATTGATCACTTTCTATTCTGTCTAGTCCTTTCACATGAGTGATTGCAGATAGAAAGGTAAAAATACAAAGCAGAATCCTCACCTTGCAAATAAAAAGAAACAGTCAAGGTACAGTTAAATCAAGAACCATGTAAATAAATGTAGCATTAAACAAAGAAAAAAGAGCAGTATATTAAAGCACATCTATTGATTATGGACTGTAAACTTTCTCCCAACAGGTTTGCATAGATTCCTTGTCTTCCACAGAAAAGCTAATTATGTTCTAGGATTTAAGGCAGGTTAAAATATGAATAAAAATAAAAAATTTGTAATAATTAAAAATTGATTACAAAATGGTTATGAAACAAGAAAAATAATTCTGATGGAGAAAAAAAGTAAAAGTTAATGTATTAAGTTTGATCATACTCCAAGAAGTGCTGATATTTTAACTTAATTTTCAAGTCATTAATACAAGCCTCAATCCCATCATGTCCCACAATCTTTTCCTGCTCCTATCTTAATTACCACCTAACAGTTCTCCCAGGTGTGGCAAACAACCTCTTGTCATGAGAGCAGAAGTGGTTGCTGAGGTGGAGTCTCCATCAGAGGCAGGTGAAGAAGGAGGCCCCAGTGATGCCAACAGCTGTCAGCATTCAAAGGCAGGAGAGGACTGTGAGCACAGGTCCAGCAGAAAATGGAGATTTCCCTGAAGAAAAACATTTAGGCTCAAAGATTTTCAAGAGACACAAATCGTGAAGAAAGGTATGACCATATCCTGACCTCATCAAAAAGGGAGCTATTGTCTTTCCAACTGGAAAAGTGGGAAAGGAAGAATAAGATACTAAATCAAAAAGAAGACAGCATGGACAGAGCAGAGCTACAAGACACTCTGTACGACTCTGAAAGAAATAACACGTCCTTAGAAACATGCTAGGTTTTGTTCTTTAAAAGAATTAAAAATAGAGCTGAAGAGAGGAAATTTATAGTACCTGTGTTCTGAGAGTGTTTGAAATACATCAGCATCAAAGATGAATCCACAGGGTCAGCAGTAAGGTACAATCCCAGGGATCTCAACCAAAGACAAATGGCACTTCAGAAATGATTTTGAGATGGAGAGAGAGGACAACCAGAATGCAACAAGCCTCAGTATAATGACCAGTTTGTTCACTGAAGTAGAGACATGGAGTAAGATAAAAGCAAATGCATGTTGTTGTAAAACATGCATATGAAGTTGAAATATGATGGAAAAAGAAGTAGAAAATAAATTATGATAGTAAAATATCTGACTAAAGAGCTGAAATTTACTTCCTGATTGAAATTCTCAGGAAATACTTTTTCATTCCAGAATAAAAAAAGTACATTCTTGGAAGTACTTCAATTACATTGCCCTCAGGGGCCAGGGGCCACTGAACCCTGGCTTAAGCTAAGGAATTTTATGTTACATTGAGATGATCACCGTTTCACTTGGTCTGCATTTTCATGCAATAGCTATGTAGTGACCTTCTCAAATGAAACTAAATTATCTTAGAACATCCAATGTGACTGTTTGAATTTCTCTTACCCTCTAAAATGGCAATTTGCTCAGAGTAGCAAAAGCTAGGAAAATTTCAATGTTGAAACGTGCTGGGGTTTTTCTTTATTTGTTTTTGTTTGTTGTTTTTATGAGGGTGTTGTTGAAAGATTGATTGAAAATTGAAGTGGCTGTAGAACAAATTATGTTACTTATTGACACAATAAACAATTAGAAATCATCAGGACTATATGGAATTCACGCAGTAAAAGAACTGAGGGTTGAAATAGCATAGTTACTCTAAGCGGCTTGTAACATCTCATTTCAAAGTCTTTTTGGTCACTTAAAATTGAAAGATAGTATGAAATACACAAATATAAGAGTTTTAGGGGAGACCTGGAGACCTCCAAAACTTAAGGCCTTACTAACCATGCCAGGCTAAAAACTAAAAATTGTCTTTAAAAGAGACTTTTGAGATGGTCTCTTCCCTGATGACTTATAAGAAATTAAGTAGCTATAGCATAAAAGGGAAGCATGTCATTTTTACTCTAGTTGTAGTTTTATTCATTTTTATCTACTTACAAATAGCTACTGCTCTTGACATGATTTTGAGCTATATCTAAAAATGGTTGTGCCCTTATTTTCATGCATTTTTCTGCCATTACTTGTTTCTTTAACTTCATCATGTCTCAACCTCCCTATGCCTGCCTTGCTAAGTTGCACAGGACATATAAATGAGTTAATTTTGTTTCTATTGATCAAAAAGGAAAAGCAAGTATTTAAGTGAGGTGAACATATACTATCTGGGCCGTATTAAGATTTCCTCACACACTATCCCAACTTAAATCTGAAAATGGATGCCTGAAGACTAATACTTGAAAAGCCTTTTTCTATTTCAGTAATCTAAATAATTTCCCACTGAAACTGGAGATGTTACAGGAGGGCTTAAAAATGTTGGACTATTCACAAGGAAATTCTTTTGAAAAGTTTTGCAATTATGTGATTTTCAAGGTAGAGGCAAACTTCTAAATTATCTTTATGACTTGTAGATGAGACAGGTTCAGCAAAGGTGAGGTTCGCCCTTCAGTCACTCATTCATATTCATCCAGCGTGCATAATACTGAAAGAACTCTTGAAGACTAATAAAAAAAATTCTCAGTTTCACATGCTAATTGAGAATCAGTTTTTAGTTTAGTATGTGTAAATTAAATTGCATGGGATTTTTTTCTGTGGTAGGTACTTTTATATACGTTAATGAATGTGCTTTTCCTGTTCACCATAGCTCCTTACAAGCCTTCTAGTACATTTTCCTATCCATATCAGACATCTTAAGAGTTATCTGCTCTCTACCATACACCTTTTTACCTCCTTTTCTTTCCTTTCTTTCCCATCCCTTCAGTCTTCCAGATGCACTCCAGTTCAGCTGCACTTTCAGTGAAGTCTCTGTTTGGGAAGAGCAAGCATGGGTTTCCAGGAAAGTTAAGGGATCCAGCTGAGGACCCAAAAGCCATTTACAGGAGTAACTATTGGCTGTTTGGATGGGCCTTCACTGTCATCCCACAAATTCGAGTGTTTCAGCATCTTGGTACGCGCATAAAAACAAATGTCAAAGTATCTTTCTCCCCTCAACCCCAGACAAAAATTTCTGTTTGCAGCTGGTTGTTGTAATGAACAAATCTGCTGTTGCAGCATCTGGAGGTGTCCATGGTTACTACTCTTGACTGGGAAATAGAACCTAAGGGCCTGGGTGTATGTGGGGAGTGTGGGTTCTCTATAAATGATGTCATGAACATGGAAACTCCTCACAGACAGGCATATCCAGAGCTGCACACTGCCAGGTTTCTGTAAGTAAACAGTTAAAATGTGTTAAATTGCTCTACAGACAGGAAACTTTTCATGATCTTTAAATGACTAATTTAGCATTGATAGTAGTTGTACTGTAAGCATTATAGAAATAGAAACTGGAATAAGATTATAATGTTCCTAAGGTTCTTTTTTCTGAAAATGCAAAAGATTTGTGGAAACAAATGTTTAAATTAGAGTAAACCCTAATTCACCATACTTATATACATATTTGATTACATATTTATTATTTGTATATATTTATACTTAAAATGTATATATTCTAGGCAAATTTATATTTTTCCAGTAGAATATATTTATATTAGAAATT
>VXBC01002568.1:82646-218470 GCA_013399945.1 Ploceus nigricollis | reverse complement strand
ATATATTAATTATACAGTATGAAATATACTTTATTATTTAAATTATAGACTTAATCTGCTATTGAACATCAATTTCTAGTTAAATAATTTTCCAACTACATTGATTTCCGGAAGAATATCAAAACTCAGCTATTAATTCTCAACATTGCTCCCTTTATTTTTGACCTTCACTCTCTATTTCTCATGTTCACCACTACAAGTTTACTGTCTCACATGGGCAAAAATTCCCAACAGTTTTCCTGCTTATTTTTGCTTGCTTTTCCCTCTCACCTTTTTTGCAGTGTTCTCATTTTCAAAGTTCCTTTGTTCAGTCCAGTCTCTCAGAATTTGCTGCAGCGCTCTCTCCTATTATAAATGTAAACTTAATCTTTTCCATACCATATCCAGGTGATTCATTAAGCTCATCATGATGGAATACACAAGTATCTCTTTTCTTTCAAACTGCTTCTTTATCACTTTGTTTCTTTTAAATGATATTTTTGCAATGCCTTAAGTTTTGTGTGTGTTGTGGTTTAAACCCAGCCATCAACCAAGTGAGCTCCTTTCTCACTTCCTTGCCAGCAGGATCAGGGAGAGAATTGGAAGGGTAAAAGCCAGAAAACTTGTGGGTTGGGATAAAAACAGGTTAATAAGGAAAGCAAAAGTCACACACACTAACAAAGCAAAACAAGAAATTCACTGCTTCTGATGGGCTGGCAGGTCTTCAGGCATCTTCGTCAGAGTGGGGCCCCATCACATGTGACTTGGGAACACAAACTCCACTGTTCCAAACTCTTATCCCTTTTCTCCTTCTTCCCCCCACTTTATAAACTGAGCTTGATGCCATGTGGCCTGGAATATCCCTTTCAGTTGGTCAGTTGGGGTCAGCTGTCCTGGCTGTCCCGTGCTTCCCCAGCCTCCTCACCAGTGTGGCAATACATCAGGCAGAAAAAGCCTTGGCTCTGTGTAAGCCCTGCTCAGCAATACCAAAAATATCTCTATATTACCATCACTGTGTTCAGCAAAAATTCAAAACACAACATCATACTAGCCATCATGAAGAAAATTAAGTATACCCCAGCCAAAACCAGCACAAAGTGTTTTAATATTTTCCTTTCTGTTACACTTTGGTTTCCATTTTCAAAACTTTGGTTTAACCTCCTTTTCATTTTCCAGTAAATTTTTATCTCTGTTTTTGTTTTCTTTATTTTAAATCTGCAAATCTTCAAAATCAAGGCATTTGTATTTCAGTAACTGAGCCTGGACACCTCAGGATAAAATCCAGGCTGTAGTGTTTGCAAAAGCAGAGGTGTAAGATGTTATCACTTGTTTCTTAACTTGAATTAGTTAGGGCAGTACTTAATTCATTATAAACATCATTCGATTCCCTGAACATTTTTACATATTGCAGAACAGACCTATGATATTTAACCCTAGACTGTAGAGACTGTTATGGCAAAAGGAAATCTTTTGTTTCATACTGCTGCACTAGAGCTTTTTCTGGAGGTGGTTTTTCAGATAATTGTGAAGCCATTAATGGTGTCACACAGCTAATCTTTGTTAGAGAGGCGGCCACCAAGGAGAGCATATGAAAAATGTGAAGAATCGGGGCAAAAACCCACAACAAACTGAGTGAGCAGGAGCCCGTGGGACCCACACCTCTTGATTGTCAACACCAAATGTAGAAATGGAAGAGAAGTATAAATCGTCCATCCATGATTTAACAAATGAGTAATTGTGGCCTAGCTCAGAATACATTGCATGTCAAAGCCATACACCACTCTGACAAAGTGAACAGGAGAGTTTTTAAGTAACTATTCTCTGAAGGCACTATTAAGTCTCTATTCCAACAACTTTCAGAGAGGAAAACTCTGGTGGGGATTATTATAACCACACGGCTGTAAATTGCCAGATAGATAAAGGTCACTCAGAAAAGGTAAATAATCCCCCTGCTCCAGTGTAGAACTAAATCACAGCAGAATCATGTTGTTTCCTGATATAAAAACATGGTTTTTATGAGGTATAGTTCCATGAGAGCACTTCAAAAATCCTTACTGGAAGTCACAAGTAAAACATACGCACATGCTTTATGAACTGAATTTGAAGACTGGGGTACTATTGCCCAAAATATATTTTTATTCATTCATTCATTTATTCATTCATTGTTCTTTTCTGTTGTTTTTTTCTGCTTTTAATCTTCTTTTCCTAATCTTCTTTGAACTGATAATAAATAAATAAAGAAAATAAAGAAATAATTAATTGGTGCAAGGAATGATGGATTTTTCAAAGCAGGATGTTTCAAAACTGAGGTGTGGATCAAAAAAAAGGAAACAAGTGGTTGGAGAATATTTACAAAATTAGAGAATCTTAAGTTTAGAAGGCCTGATGGAGTCATTTGATATTACCAAGGAAACTAGTTACAGCTGTTTAGCTGTGCTTAAGACATTTTACTCTTAGAAGGACAAGAAGAAAGGGAAGGGGCAGGTAAATATAGCAGCTCTCTCTAAAGACCAGTAAGGGTGAGAGAAGGATGTTCTGAGCAAATCTGTTCCAGCCAGCCCACTTTCATTTTTGAAAGGCATGAGATCATAAACTAACTCCTTGGTAAGTATCTAACATACAGTGAGACATTAAAAAGATGGTGTGGATCTGTCAAGAACAAATCATGTCAAAGTACTCTAATTCCTTTCTTTGACAAGGCAACTGACCTAGTGTATAAAAGAAGCACTGAAATTGTTATACCTTGACATCAATAAGGCTTTTGACACTGTTCCACATGACATGTTCATAAGATTATTGTTAACAACCTGGATGGCAGAACGGAGAGTACACCTGTAGAATTTAATGCTGATATCAAGCTAGGAGTATTTGTGAGCTCTTCAGAGAACAGAATAAGAAGTCAAAATTATCTTGATGAAGTGAATAAATGGTGTAAATGGCAAAGACAAAAGGCAGTATCAGGAAGAGCGATTCTCTCAAATGACACTGGTTTTAAAATCAAGGAGAGCCCTGTGAAAGGACATAGGGTGTCATGACTTTCAATACGAGAAATTACTCCAATGACTTCTAATATTGTAAAAAATATATGACTTGTGTTTTTTCTTGCTCCTAAGTGGTGATTGCCATTTGGGGGAGAAAAGCTTATTTTAAAGGAAAGCATATGTTAAATAATTATTTAGATTTTTAAGGAAAGTTTTCCAAGTGCAATGGTCATCTCCCTCTGATATGAGATTCTCTTCCGTGGTACTTTAAGAAGTACGGTAGATAAATATCCAGTGGGGATAATGTAAGTACAGTTTATCATGCACCAAAGAATGAGTATGGACTGGATATTCTTGAGATCCCTCCTGGTTTTTTTTATAATTTTTACTGTAAAATATGAATTTAAGTATTTTGCTAGGTGAGAGAACTGCTAAAAAGTGCCTGAATGAAAAAAAAAAATTAATATCTCTACCACATTTTGTACTTGTTGAGGTGGGAATAGGATGACAGCACCTTTTGCTTGCAATTTTTTCCCCAATTGTACTTCAGACCAGAATTTGTGAATGCAGAAAGGAGCAGTTTAAAACACGGGATGTTTTTGTATTTCAAATATATACAATTTTGTATTGTATATCAAATATGTATTTGAATATTTTGAAACTCTCAGAGTTTCCCATCAGTTGCCCATTAGTTCAGTTTTAATTTACTTTTTTCAGCCCTACTTGTTTCTAGTGATAACAACTCTCATTTAAATAGATTCTCTGGTGTCCTCCATAATATACTGTATTAGAGAGGACATTATTTCACTGAAAAACTAAGACTTCAAGATTTGTATCTGGGAATGCATCCAGGTAATTTGGGGGGGATTTTCCAGCACCTTATTAAGCTGTCTACATGTTTTCATTTTATTTTTCCTCATTTTTGTCATGAACAGGGATGTGAGACATGGGAAGAATTAAGATAGGATTTGCAAAAGTGTTTCAGATGAGTATAAAAAAAAATTATTGTGGTCACTTTAGTCATAGAAATACAAATACAATTAAATACCAGGGATTTTTAAATGAGCACACTTCTTTCTGATTTCATCACAATTGTTATGCAAAACCAAGCGAGTCCCCCAAACAGGAAATCTAGGAATACAACTAGCAAGAGTAACATAATTTTCTAAAGAAAAAAGTGCAAGGATTTGCTATGAACCAAGTTTATATGGTACCTTGACAACACTTCAGTTAACATAATAAAAATATTTCTATAAATGATACACAGAAATTAGCCCTCTATTATGGTATTACAATAACTGATTCCAATAGTTCTGTAGCTGAAGTCCTTTTCCATTTGAAAAAGAACAAAATGCATTTCAAAAGATTGTAACAAAAAATAATGAATTTTCAAAAACACCACCATGAAATGCACATTCAAAATTCATTAGCATTCATAAATAATATTTATAACTTACTTGTCACTGAGAAACAAGGGCCTTTGTCAAATATCAACCTCTGGCTACACTGCAAAATGAAATCAAATCCCCCACAGTTTACACCATCCACCTCACTTATAGATCCCAACATCTTTCTAAAGGCCAGGTGAGGGGGTTAACCAATGGCCCTGTGCTAATGCAGTTGTTGTGATTTTAAAATCTAGGGTAGTGTTTTATTCATTGCACAATGCACAGATAGGACTTTGCATACACATGAGCTTTATCAGCACCAGTTCACTATTGTCTGGACTGGACTGCCCTGGCTGATTTAATCTGCCCTTAATGAAAGATAATGGCAAAATAGTGATTGTCACATAATGCAGTTGGGAACTGGAGAAGATATTTTGGGTCTTTTTATAAATGAAAAAATTTCAGAGATGAGGGTCACCCAATCTCAAGTGGGAAGCGGTTTCACTGTGGTCAAGTACAGTAAACATAATGGATTCAGAATGATTTCTTTGTTAATAAATCATTTTAAAATATTGAAGTAACTCTGAAGTGAATGCAGCATTTTATAAAAGCTTTGCTAGCTCTTGGAGAGATGAGAAGTTGCACCAACCAAAGAGGTTTAGCTCCAGAGACTGATATTAAGTTCAACATCATGGTGTTTGCCCACGTACATCCATGTACTAAAAGAGATAGATATATCACACATAACTGTGCATGTGTGAGTGTGTGAAAAAAAAAACTAAATAAAAGTTTATTTAGTTTCTTAAAAAATGTAAAGTTTTTTTCCCCATATTTTTGCACTAGGGCAAAGTATTAACTAATTTAGGTTTATCTAGAGGAATCCTATTTTTATATAGTAATTGTATTAGGAAAAAAAATATCTTCTACTCTCTTCAAGAGTCTACTCACAAGAGCTGTAATTGACTTTAAGAAAAAACTTGAATCATATGAATTATTCAATATTGAAATAATCAAAAGATAGAGGCAAAGTCTTCAGCATTTCTCTTAGATACATGCAGCTTGTAAGACTTTTGTAAGTAAGTGAGAAAACCCACTATGCTTCTGAATTTATTTTTTTTTAAAAGCAGGTAATTAAATATTTACTTTACAAATCTGTACTTTCAACAACTGCATGGACTTTACTTACTAAATTTCTTGGAAGTTCTTGCACTTTAGACGGATGCTGCTGTTGTCATACTAATACTTCTGTCAGATCCATCTGTCTCGGATGGACACCTTTCCCTTACACTCTTTGTCATCTCTTGTGTGATTAATATACAAATGTAACTATTCCCATTGCTGTGAATCTGGTTCTTGCCAAACACATAGGGCTTAGCTGGCTTCCTGGGGGTTGTGACCTCCCAGCAATTTGAAAAATTAGTTCATTTATTTACAGCAATCATCATTTTTAAAAGTCCATAGTTACTAAAAAATAGTGTATACAATAGTAAGGATTTATTTCTTTCCTTATAGACAAAAACTCAAACAAAAAACCCCAAAAAAACCCCAAATCCATTTGAAAAATCAACATTTGATTGTAATGTGATGCTTTATATCAAAATAATTCCCGATTTTGAAATTTTGATTAATTACAATCATATAATTTCATATTTTTTCCAAAGGAGATCTTGGAGAGTTTCAGTGCCCTAAATCATAGAAAAATAACTCATTTGCTGCTCACGGGGAAAAAATAAAACCTGATTCAACTGTATTACAGAAAATTGCACACTGTGAAGCTTCACAGGTACTGAAAAGGAAGCTCATTAATAGAGCTCATGAGACTTTGAATTATTTCAATTAGTTGAAGAGCATCAAAATATTTTGATACTTCTCAGTTTTAAAGGTGGGATGTAATGCTGATAAATAGTAGGATCCAAAATTACTTGAAGATGAGGAGAAAATTTTTAAAAGATGCTTGTTTCAAAGGAGCAGCTAGATTATTCCATTTTTATAACCACACAGGTGCAGTAGTCTGCTCAGGAACTTTTGTCTTACACTCTAGAATTGTCAAATATTATCAAATTTAAAAGGATAGTAAAAATATTTAGAAAGGAATTATTAAAGGATTAATGGCAAATAAGTAAAAGAGTAATATTAAAATTTGCATATTTAAATCATCTTTAGTTGCTAACAGAAGCCTCATTCTTTTTGTGTGTGTGTTTTAGATTTTTTTAAGTCATTTGAGCCATCTTAAAGTATTCATGCAAGAAAGCCTGGTGTCTTATAAAGAGAGGACAGAGTTCACATTCCTTTTTCTCTGCCCTTATGTGTTGCTCTTATTGTGTTGCCTTAAGACCTTGTGACATTTTAAGTAAGAGTATGCAAAATCAGGCAGTAGTATGCAAAGTTAAGTGAAGCAGATTGCAGTTGTTGTGGCGTACATTCCCATGTGAGATCAGGTAAACCTCCCCATCTACAAAAGCACCTTCTCAATAAGTCAGGCTTGTATGTCACTTATAATGTAAGCACAAAGATTCAGCAAAACTGTAGTGACCAAAAGTCTGTGAGTCTAAGTAAAATCATTTAATTCTAAAAAATAAACAGTTAAACCAACTTTTCTTTCAAAATACAAAATTCTGATTGTTTACATGCCCAACCTGAGCTGCCCGTCTTTACAAGATCCATAGGCTGTAATGCCCAGAGCTGGAAGTCATTCACACTAAACAAACTGGAGAACCACAACCACAAGTGTCTTTCAGCTTCTTTTAGTCATATTTAATTCTGGGTTAAGTTAGATTAATGATATTAAATCTAGCAACTAGATTTAATTCTGCTTCCAACATTAGCAACTAGCATGTTCCACTCTTGAAACTGTGATTAAGAAAGAAAAATTATTCAACTCTGGTTTAAATAGTAATGTTTTTGAAGAAGTAAAATGGGAGTAAAGATTTGAGTATGGATATGCAGTAGGGAAGCTCCATGGTATTTACAACTGCAGGGAGTGACAACAGGCACTAAATACAATGCACTCTGCCAGCTAAATAGTGGCATTCACACCCTGATAAACCAACACCATCTATGTGGAGGGCAAACAGTCTCCTAAAGAAATCAATTAGAATTTTGCAATCAGAGCCCGCTCAAGCATATGGGCTCTTTACTCATCAAGTATACCCAAGTCATACTCTTGCATAGCTGGCTGTTATTATAAGTTATCTTTTGACTCAGTCTATCCCTAAGTGCCAGAGCCCTGCCTAGCAAGCTGAGGATAGAGCATGGACAAGGACAAGAATTAGTGAAGATTGAAAGCCACTTTTTGACCAGACCAGGAAGTTGTATTTCCAGAGTAGGCTGGAATATATGCTCCTCTACAACTGCAGGGAATATCTTCTCTATCCCTTGACAACAGCTCTTTAAGCTTAACTGGGCTATCAGTGTCATATGTGAGGGCAAATTTCAGCCCTTAGATTACAGAGTGGCTATATCTTGGCCACCAAAAAAAGAATTTTTGGCTAGTAATGGATTCACCAAATGTATATATTCTGGCATTGGTTGTCTAACTACAGAACTGAATAACCATTTTATTTACGAAATACTGAATAATTTACTGGCTCATCAGTATATGTCATCAGTATAGGATAATTTCACTGATTTTTTTCTTTTTTATAGTAACAGCCAAACAAATATTAGTTATTGTACTGCAGGTTGTACTGTGAAAAACATCTGCCCTTAGACTGCAACTGCTATTAGTGCTCATTCTATATCTGTATAAGAATATTTATACATATCTTAAAACAATTGTTTCAAAAGTATTTATATAAATATTGCTTTCAGAGATATTTTTAAGATTACGTTTTTAAATTATTTTAGTATTTTTAAATTATTTTAGGGTTTTAGAAAAGTAGGCAATGTATATGTTTGTGTCTGATCTACACGATCAATCACAAGTTGGGAAATATTATTTTGAACTTATAAACATTTCTCAGGGGAGTTAGCAGATACTACAGCTCTTCTGATAATACAAAAATATTAAACTGCCATAGGTTAAAGAAGTGTAATTTTGTCACCTAAAATCAAGGGAAGCTGGCATTTCTTGTATGAAGCAATCGTAAATGTTATAAGATTCAGAACATAAAGGAATGACAGTAATCATGACATTGCCTCTTAACTCACTGATTCCTTATTTCTGCATCATCTGGGCACTAGATCTTTTATCTGTACACTGGAGTGGGCTAATTTCGACATATTTTAGAGTTGGCTGCCACCTGCTGGGAGTCTGGCCTTGTTTTGTCTTTAAGGCAGTTTGGAAGAGCTAGAGGAGGCTGGATTTGTGCTGAAACTTTATTAAAATGGATAACATAAACTGTGAGTGCCTAAATGTAAGAATTTAGGCATAACTGATTTGAAAACAGAAAGTACACGTCCCTGCCTGGTGAAATACATTTAAACAAAAGGAAAAGGCATCCTCTTGGCTGCCTGTCATTCATGGGGATGTTATTCCCTACATCACAAAAAAAAATAATAAAAAATGTTGAATCGACTGAATAACTTTCCCCTAAGGCATTGCAAAACAGCCCAAGTCTCCTTTCCTTTTACCAGCATGAATAAACTATACATAAAATTATCTATTATTCAATACAATGTAACATTTACGAAAGCTCTGCAGTATAATAACACTGCAAGAACCTCACCCAAGAGAGTCTGCCAGCAGCTGATGAAGACAGACTAAGCCATGTGTTATAAAGACCTACAGCTTTTTGGACAGTAATATCCAAAGCACCAGGGAAACTGTCACATGCTTGGCCCCTTGCAGAGTCATGGCCATAATCACTGAGAAGAAATGTTTTGGTTTTTGGTTTTTTTTTTTTACTGCTTAAAACCAATTGCCAAATATCCCTGCAGTAAGCAATGGTAATGTAAGATCCAAAATGCCCAACTACTATGGGATCCCTTTTCCACTCTGCTGTACAGTACGAGGAGCACAAATCTTAAACTATTTCCAAAGCTAGGTAATCCTAACCCAGCTATCCCAGGCAGCCAGCTCTGTCCCAGCACTGGCTGCTTCCAGTCTTCACTGCCACTATCTCCGCCAGGAAAGGTTCACTTTGTGTATCAAAGTTTGTTGCAGTCAAATGTTTTACTCAGCCTGTTCAAGTAATCCTACACAGGATGACATAGCACCATCCTCAAGAGAAAGGTGAAAATCTTGAACTGTAGTTTTGGATTAACCCCAGGGCATAGGGAAAGCTCTTTTTATGTGAAGAGAGCCCTCGAAACTAAAATAAATCTCATCTGAAGTAATTAACTATCTGCTCAGTGAAGAGAAAGGCAGAACTTGAGAACTTTCTGTTGCTTAATCAAAACTCATTCAGATCACGAAGTCTGAAAGTTCTTTACGCTCTTAAAGAGAAGTAAAAATCTGGTTTCCAAGGGCCCAGATTATCTAAACTACAATTCCGAGTGTACAGCTTCACTCCAGCAGCAGCCTAGAGACACTGTAGGGGAAGATCTATCTCTATAGGAGCCTCATCTAATTCTTCTTTTCTACAGTGTAGTGGGTTAACTTTGGCAGGACATCAGGTACTCATTAAGTCACTCCACTTCTCAGCTGGACATGAGGAGAAAAAAAGTGATGAGAAGCTTATGGACCAAGATAAGGACAGGGAGATTATTCAGCAAATACCATCATAGGCAAAACAGGCCCTAGTTGGAGAACTTGATTTCTTACCGACCAACTCAGAGTAGTTTAATAGTAAAATAAAAACTAAATCTTAAAACATCTTTCTCCCTTCCTCTCTTCTTCTCAGAATCAACTTCACTCCTTATTTTCTCTACCTCCTGCTCTTCTATCCACCCTCATCAGCACAGGGGAATTGGGAATGGGGGCTGTGGTCAGTTCATCAGAAGTTGTCTGCACAGCTTCTTCCTCCTCAGGGGTACGACTCCTTGAATGGGATCCTTCAGTCATCCATGAACATCTCTAATGAGAATCCTTCCCAGAACTATCTCTGCTCTGGCACCTGAAGTATCTCCTCCCACTCCTTCTGCACAGACATTGGTTTTCCTGCCCATTTTTTCCCTGCCTTCTTAAATACCTTATCCCAGAGACACTACTGCTGTCACTGTTGGGCTCAGCCTTGGCCAGTGGTGTGTCTGCCTTGGAGCCGGCTGGCATTGGCTCTATCAGACATGGGGAAGCTTCTGCCAGCTTTTCTCAAAAATCAGCCCTGTAGCCTCCCTGCTACCAAAACCTTGCCATGAAAACCCAATACACACAATCTGCCTGGGCATGGCAATATGTCCAAAAGGTATGTTTGGCTACCTAGAGGAACTCCAGTTTAGAATTGTTTTCCATCAGATTTAGTGTACACAGTTGTTCATCTAAAGTAATGCTGATAGTTAAAGCATAACTAGTAATTAGTGTGTGACTATTATATACCTCCTTTACTAGATTTACATAAAGAGTGAGAAGATATTTCTCTGTTTTTAGAAGCAGAAGTTATCTGATTGTGATTGACTTAAAAGACAGATGAGACTTGATGCTCTCAAGCATTATTTTGGCTCATGTGTATCAAGGTTCCATAAAATTCTGATGTCTTGAATTACCAGGAACTGTGACACAACTTAGAACCATGAAGAGATATTCTGTATTTGTGCCAGTGAAATTTAGGCAATGATTTTAGCTAATTGATTTTGTGTTTAAGCTTCATATCTCCAGTACAGTCCACGACTATATAATGTTTTCTGACCATGGAAACAAATGCAACAACTCTGTTGAAATAGGTTAGTCTGTGTAGTCTTAGTGACATTAAAAAAAAAAAGTAAAAAAATTCCTTACATTACTGTTAAACTACAACAGTTTAGTTCAGAATTAAGGAAAGTCAGCTCATGTTGGAGCAATACCTAGAGTTTAACACACTAATTGCCCCTCCTACTGTTCGGTTCAAATCTAACAAGTCTCAAGCTGTTAGTACATACTTTGTGAACAGATGAACACATCATACTGTGTCCTACCCCATGAGCCAACAGAGTGTATTATCATGTATAACTGAGGAGGTATATTGTGAGTGTCCTGGCGTGTCTTGCAGCTGGCACTTCAGGCAGTGACCAGGTAGAAATCTCCTCATTGGCACTGCACTGCTGTGGTCTGGACAGAAAGCAGGAGAGCTGTCTTGTCAGGATGTGGGCTGTGAAACAAAGCTGTCCTGCAGGAAAAGAAAACTAAAAAGCAAAAACAAAACACCTATTCCTGCATTGCACAATGCAGATATGCCAGGTTAGTAAGAGCCCTTGTCTTCCCCATCTTGATAAGGGAAATAGGTCATGCATATAAGTATACTTTTTCCGCTTTGTAGTTTCAGTTCTTCCTGTCTTTCCTTTCACTTTTATCCTCTTCCTCCATCTATCTTCTATCCCAAAGTTCACTTCAGAAACAGTAGTCCTGGGAGCAAGGTGAATATTCTTGACTTCAGTCATCAGTCTTTGCAGTATATTACTACGACTACGCATCCAAGGGTGCTATAACACCGCATCAGCTCCCTTCAGCAGCCTTCCATTGCAGTCTTTGTCATGTGTCCTGAGATACATTTTTATCTGCTATACAAAGATGGCATACATTAACTATGTCTCCCTAGTGCAACATCACATAACACTGTTTTATTATGCTGCCAAGCAATTCTTACTGAAAAAAAGAAAAAAAAGGAGAGAGAAAAAGAAAAAAAGAAAAAAGGTAGCAGTAAGAGTTGTCAGCTTAGTAGTTGTTATAGCTTCATTTTGCACTCAGAGGGTAGAGATGCAGCATTAGTCCAAAAAGAGATAATTTATCATCATATTTCATCTTAACATTGAATTTACAATTGCAATACTGTTTAACCAAGTGTCTTCTCTTGCACCCTAATTTTTTTGTTTTCTTTTTGTTAAATATGTCTGTGTTAAAATTTATGAGGAATGCTTAATCTATAAGATTTTCTGACTTTTAAAAACTAGATGTTACTCATATCATTAGAATTGCCATTAATTATTTATGTTCTTCACTCTGTAGGTGATTTATGTGTTACATTTATATTAGAAAGACTCTTTTTTCCAATACTTTTTGCAGATAGTATTTTTCCATACTATTTTCCATACATTGCAGTCTAGATCAGAAATTCCCACACTAGTTTCTGACGGCCTAGCAGCAGTATCACAAGAGTAACTCCTAAGATAGTCTACCTTTCAGGCTATTATTAAAATAACATCATACTCTAATTATATTTAAAAGCCTGCTACAGAGACACATGCCTTCTGAGTTGTGATGGTAGTCACATCCAAGACATAACAGTGCCTGTTAAAAATTAAAACAGCAATCTCGGATTGTAAACAAGCTTTAATTCAATGAATTTCTTATGTTATTTCTTTCCTTTTAAATTTTAGGAAACATTATCTGAAATTATCATAGATCTCCTCTTCCAGTGTGATTTTGTGGCTCTTCTCTGCTTACCTTTTGTGCACACAGCAAATTCTCTTGTATTTCTTGTATCTCAGCAAATCCATCTGAGAAATGAGGATATTTTTAGTAGAAATAGGCAGAAGGCAATTGATTATTTTCACCTCTGCAGTCTTTGATTAAAGACAATATGCTTAGGGGGGAAAGTCAACAATCATTCCTAAACATATACAAGCATTTAATTGTAGTAATTAATTTATCTATACAACTCAGTGTACTTTTTAAAAGCTTCTTGACTGAGAATGAATGCCTCATCAGTCTTAAATATAACAGCCTGAAAGAACAAGTGAAGCCAGTAGAATAACAAACAGTACTGCAGAAACCTCAGGCACTTGCAGAAAACAAAAAGACATTTCCAACTCTGTGCAGAGCAAAATTATGACGAATTTGAGAAATAAAGGCTGCAGAAGAAACATAAATTGATAGAACCACAAAAATTAAGTACATCCTTGTACACATTGCCATGTAAAAGAAATGAAAAGAGAAGCCTTGAGATTACAGAATTACAGAAACAATTTTGTAGGAGAGTTTGAAGAATTCAGTGGTTATAGATCCCATTTTTATAAATGTCATGTTCCCCATCAGTTTATCTGTTCACTACAAACAAGAATCGCTGTCAGAATATGAGTCAAAGGCAGTAGCTAATGAAAAACAAACATCCAGAGAAAGGCAGTCAAGACAGATGAGCAGCAAAGACAGATAAACAGCTTCAGAAGAATCAATGTAAACATGGCTGTGCCATTAGTTGGGCAGGGTAGACAAGCCGTTGTTCTCTCCAAGCTTGAAAGGTTTACTCTTCCCAAAGATGACAGCCTAAATGATGAAAGTAAAGTTAAAATACTCTATTCTCAGGAAACAGGAAAAGTGATCAGGTTATACATTATTACCAGGTGACCCCAACTGGAAATATCGCATAGGGAAAATATTCTCAGCAGAAATGTTTATGTTTTACCAGTGGATGTGGTACAAAAGTGAGGTATTGGGCAGGCAGAGCTCTTGGAAAGACTCTTCTGGATGGACAGGGAACTGAAAGGACTATCTTGACAGGTTTCTGCCCATCTGAAAGAGGTCGTTCCTGAGTGATTTTTAATCAACAGCTCAGTGATAAAGATACTCTCACACAAATAACTCCATTTCAGCAGGGTTTACTGCACACCTTACTGCACACTCTTCTTTTTCCTTCCTTCCTTCCTTCTTCTTACAGGAAGAAAAGAGAATTATGGAGAACAAAAAGACAATGGAAATGAGCTAAAAATTACAAAATTAGTGTTTTACTACCTAGTTTTAGGCTTCCTCCGACTCCTCAATACTACCAAGCTCCCTGATATTCACTTTTAGTCAAGTGTGACAGGTAATAGCCATGACATTAGTCAGAAAACTACATTTCCTGACATAATCAGAAATGCAGTGATATAGAGCCAATATATTAGGGATCATAACTTAGATGTCAATCACATTTGTGATGTGGTCATTTTTATCTTTTACGGTTTTTTGAAGTTGTATGCATTTCTAAGAGAGACAATAGCATTCAGGTTCATCTAGAAGAGAATTCCAGGATTCTTCAGGGTTTTTTTCAAAAATTAAATCTAGTATCATAGAATCATAAAGTCAGTAAGGTTGCAAAAGACCTCCAACATCAACCAACTTTTGGTGAAACACGACTGTGTCAACTAAACCTCAGCACCAAGTGCCACATCCAGTCATTTCTTGAATACTTCCAGGCACAGAGACTCCACCATTTCCCTGGGCAGCCCATTCCATTGTCTGACCACTTTTTCAATGAAGAAATTCTTCCTGATATCCAACCTGAAACTCCTCTGGTATAGCTTGAGGCCATTTCCTCTTGTCCTGTCACATGCTACCTGGGAGAAAAGACCAGCCTCCACCTGGTTACAACATATTTCATGTTGTTGTAGAGAGTGATAAGGTCACCCCTGAATCTTCTTTTCTCCAGGCTAAACAAGAAGAGATAAGAAGACCTTCCAACTTCTTAAAGTTTTTTTTTTTTCCTTTCCATATATAAGAATTTCAGAAAAGTGAATTGCAGGATATTTTCTTAATTTTTTTTTGTAAGAAAGAGAATGCTTGACTGATTTTCGTTTGCATTGCTGTAGATATTAATGTATTTGCAGTCTTCTTTTTCTTTCTATTGATACAGGATTTGTTAATATTTATAAATCTGTTGTAAATATCCAGAAAACTCTTAGGATTCTCTCAGGAGAAAGAGAAAAAGAAGTTTTCCGCATGAGTCAGAACGGCTGCTGCAAACATCTCACTGGCATTATTTCCAAAGGCTCCTGAAGAACAGCCAGACCCAAGATGAATCCTATCACCTGATCCAAATGATGAAGTTCCAGGCTGAGCAGATTACTTCATTTTTTCTTAAAACAATGTAGAAATTCAAAATCCTGAATGTACAGTCTAGACTTTAATAATAATTCTATGAATAACTCAGTTCTATTTTTTTTGTCCTATAGTCTTTCTCAGTAAAATGAAAAGTTTAATCGATTGAAGTTTTCATTTTTATTATGTCATCAAAGTTTAAATATAGACCTAATAGCCCCTGTGATTGCAGGCTACATTTGCTGAAACAGGATGTCAGAAGTTAATAAATGTGCTTGGCAAGAACAAGGAAGGTCTCCCTAGTGCAGAAATTCACTTTCACATGAAGCTGGACAGCTAACACGGTTGGTGGTGGAGCTCAGAAAAATAGTGATGATGTAGAGGAGGTACATTGACCTATGTCAATGAAGAGAAGTGTTGGAGCTCTGAATGTACCTTTGAAGAGAATTAAGAGTTTGTAGGCTCATATAACTGCGATGGGGTGCAGCAGTTTTATCTGGTTTTGCTATACACAACAGGAGGAAAGATGCTGCAGTTAGGAAAAAAAACAAGAGTCAATGCAAAAAATAGCAGTTTTATTTGTGGCACTTCATGTGGGATAATGAATGTTGATGAATGATGGAACAAATTAAATGTTTTCCATTATTTCACTGTACCTACAGGGAGGTGCCTCGGGCTTTTATTTTATTTGCTCTACTGAAATCCTTTGGTCATAGAACCAGCATTTGTGCTGACAATAAGGTTTTATACAGGGGAATTTCTGAGCAGAGGTACTGCCTGGATATAGTTCAGAGAAACTCTAAGGCCCATGGTGGATGCATTTTGCCTGAAAGAAGACCTCTGAGTTTGAACACAAACATGGATTTTTCCTGTATTAAATAGTGGGAAAATTATATAAAATTCTTTTTGAGGACTCTGAGGAGAGTGAAATGGGGTTATCAAACTATGAATCCAAGGCTGAATAGCTAATGTGACACTCTAGAGTTTCTATATGTGAAAAAATCCACAGTCCCATGTCAGCTATGGTTCAATTGGCTTCAAATGAGGAAAACTACCTGCTGTGGGAAGTGCTTGGCTTTCTGGTGAACAGCTTTAGTGAGATGCACCTTATGGGGAGTTTCTTCCTGCAAATCTAGATGTACTAAGCGTTAAAATGATAACTCGTGTGTTGGTTTCTTTAATATTGTGAGAATTATATTGAACTCTGCTGAGACACTCACTCTGTTAATGTGCTGGTGGTGAAATAATGAACTCAAGCTGTGATCTTGTGCCTTCAGAGAAGTTTGCTTGTTTCAGTATATTTTCCATACTTTAAGCAATAAGACTAGAACTTCTGGTCTGTAGATGCTTCCTTTCATGGCACCCCTTAGCTTCTATATTTCTGAGCAATGCTAAGACAAGGTCAAACTGCAGCTGGACTCCTGTCTTTATGGGTAAGGCAGCAACCACCTGATTCCACTGCCTGACAAAAATTTTGGAATGCATACTTTTATTCCTGAAAACTAGTGAAATTATCAAGCAGAAAAGAATTTGACTGATTGTAAATATCTTACATGGTGAGATTGGGAGGAGAAATACAAATTTAAATTTCCATCACTTTCACTCTCAAACTGCCACTCAGCTAAAGAGTAAGCAGTAAGTACTTGGCTAAAGCAGCACCCAATTTTTGGCAGCTGTGAAGGAGATGAAGCCAGAAGAGAAGGGCTGCTCCTGAAGTGAGAAGCAGCAGCTGATAGCATAAATTACTGACATGATATTTGGATATGAGTAATCTGAGTAGACAGAATCAACTCTTGTTGGAAAGCTCTAATCCCAAAAAGAAGCAAGCAATTCACCAAAAAATGTGTGACAAGTGTCTGAAAAATTAGAAATAGGCTCCTGTTATACAATTCTTTTATTCCATAGTCTGTTAGTATTTTTTAACCTAGTAAAAAGATTAATAAGACAAAAAAAACTAACTACTTACTGGAGATTTTTGTTGGTTTGTTTTTATTTTATTTTACTTGTAAGATCACTCTTTCCAGGTTTTGAGCACAGCATATTGCTCTTTATGTAAAGGAATAAAATCTTTAAAAATATTGCTTTCTTTAACAAAGGTAAATTAAGGTATTCCAGATGTGAAATAGACTTCTTTTTGCACACCACTTTACTAAAAATTAATTATGTTTCCCAAAATAGAATCTCACTGCCTGTAGTTTGGGGCTGAATTTCGCTTGAGCTTTAAATTTTGCCACACTAAAATAGCTCTGAACTATATAGTTCTGAACTATATGTAGTCCCTTTCTGCCTCTGAATGTTATAAGAAATAAGGGAAATAACTCAATAAATGTAGTTTAAATAAAGATATCAGTACCTTTTAAGTATTTCAGCTGCTACCTGACTGTAAAAGGTTATCCCTTCCTGAGGGTGAGATATTGCTCTTTCTATCAGCTTTTTATTGACAACTACCCATGATACATGCTCTGGTGCTATATTTTTGAAAGTTGTCCAAAAGTGATGCTGGCTTGTGCACAGCAAAAAATCCACTTGAGAATATCAGAAAAGTCATGGGAAATCTGTAAGGGGCTGGAAGGTCAAATGTAATTCTGCCTGCTTCCAGCTGGCTTCCCACTGTGTAGGCTGCTGTGAGAAAAGCTCCAAGAAGGATGGAGTTTGGGACAAAACAGAGCACTGTATGTGTAGTACACACAAGTCTTGCCATGCATATTCAAGGTTTCAGACCGGAACACAGATAGGAAACAGCTGGCCATATGGAGCAACCAACATTTGGTATCGGACTTGCAAAAATTAATGGACCAAAAATGTCAGTGTAAAGTCATTGTCCTGTCCTGTGCACAAACATTGTGATGCTGAATTGTTAATAACAAAATGCTCCATTTTTAACAGTATGTATTTGGGAAATTAATAAATTGCGCCTTGTCCTGGGTTTGCCCACCCTAGGACATACCTGAGCAAAAATATAAAAAGCCCTGAAAAGAAATATAAAAAAACCAAAATGGTTTAGTTTTGTGAACTGTTATCTCTGAAGCGTTATCCTTGTTATTTGAAAAGGCTTCTATAAAAAAGCTTAAAAAAGGTCTTCAGTATTATTTTCATCTTTTTTTTAAAGATGTAATTTGCTGAATATTTTGTAAATATACAAAAGACTTCTCAAACTTCTTGCATTGGAGCATGTCTGGCTCATTTTACATTGTAACTTGTTAGAATTGCTAGCTTCTTTAATATTTTATGTATATTAATATTTGTGCAAAACAAAGTTTAACCACTGTTTTAAATTGAAAATGCTGTTGCTTACACAAGCATCTAATGTCCATTTTCAAGCAGACATTAATTTGAAACCCAAGGGTTTTGTGCTAAGTGTATTATTTTGTAAAAGATAAATAACTCTTGAGTTGAGAAACAGTAAATATTCCTTTACCAAGTTCATTTTAGCATCAAGTTGTTAAAACACATTTTATTCTTAGGAACTGTACTAACTTCTAACAAGAGTATTTTCCTTTCTAGGTGTAGTATCTGGTTAGGCAGCTCCCTACCATGACAAGATGGCATAACAAGAAAAAATGAAGTATAAACTGTTTTTCACAAATTGGTTTAGTTTTTCTTCTGAAAGTTTCTTGAGCTACAGAAACTTTGGAGAAGTAGGATGAAGTCATATTATTTTTGCTATCTTCTGATTAATTAGACAGAAAAATTAGGAAATTAAGCTAAACTTGTGCTTGTTGGAGTCCTTCTAGCTCAACAGCGAGCTAAGGGAAGGAAGCGCTAACTAGCACTTCCATAGAAATTTGTAATGATGTGAGAAATGGGTGACTATGCAATAAATGNTAAAGGCTATAAAGGAAATTGTTTTTCTTGGATTATTCTGACAAATGTATAGCATCCCATAATGCAATTAATGAAATAACTTTATACCATGAAGCCAAAGACATGCTATTTGTCTTCTAATGCTGCAGTCTCAATCTATTTCAGCTTTCACTTTTTGTCCTCTATTCCATTTGCTGTTCAGATGGGTATAAGTGAAGTACTCCTTGTTTTTTTTTTAAGTCCTTTTTTTGCTCTTACCTTAACATGGTCTGTGTACATATCCTTCAAATTAAATTTTAGGGTTTGCAGTTACAATGTGTGGTGATACAGGGGAGAGAATATACTCCTCACTAGCAAATATGTTCTTCTCAGCGCTCAAAATCCAGCTGTGCACATGCTGTGAACTACCCAGAAAACATCATGCCCAGGACCTGTGAACTTAATGAATAATACTCTTGCATCTCCTATGTTGTCAAATAATAAAAGTCCCCTATGCATTATGAGTCCTTGGGCACAGTATGATGCTGCAGCCCTAGAAAATATAAGCCATTTTTCTTCTGTCACTAACTAGCCACCTGGGTATTATCTGAATCTTATGATGACCTAGGAGATTCCAAGTCATAAAAATGGCTCTTGCCACACTGGCTATATATCGGACAGAAGACTAGCAGATGTTAAATTTTCTTAGGGAGAAAATAACCAAACAAACTAAAAGTACTAAACCTGTGTCTCATTTTATAGACAAAGATGTTGAAAGATCAGTACAGTTTTGAAAAATAGATCAGTGTGCACATGTGTTTTAAGACCAAGCTTACAGCTAAACATCATTCAGAAACTTATGAATTCTATTAATACTGATATGTGTCACTCAAAGGTGACTCTTCCAGAACTGAAAGGGAGAGCCGCTTAATTAGAATAATTAAAATCTCCTTGATTTCAACTTGTTGTTAACTTTCTAAGAAAGAAGAAGGAGTTGGTAGAGGGGCTGACATGTACTGTTTTAATTCTACTCAAGACTTTTCTGCAACATCAGAAGTATTACAGTGTGTTCAGAGTAGAAGGCTTTAAAATTGCTTCAAAACCTGGCTAGGTTCTAGTGTTGGTCGACGTAAAGTTACTGTTCTAACGTAAAGTTAATTCTGTTCTAGTGTGGATTGTGGTTATACTTTTTTTTTCTTTTTTCTCTTCTTTCTTTCATCTTTCATGTAAGAATACTTTCCAATCAAATGTTGAAAGTTCAATCCCAAATAAGACAGAAATTAGTGTTTCCACTCTATGCACCCTGCTTTAAATACTAAAAAGTTAGTGCTAAGAATTAAAACATTAGCAGACCTTAAAAAATGTGCTGCTGAACACGGCATTAGCAAGGACTTTCAGGAGTGTATTGCTGGAATCTTGCCACTCGATGGCACTCTGTGTTCTACTGTTTGCTCGAGGCTCAGCACCGTCGTCCACTCTTCTCCTGAAGCTCCTCCAAGCCAGCAACAACGCACAAGTCACTTTGAAGTGGTCTGGAAGATGTAAGGACCGTGGGGAGAGGAGATGTGCTTGGGAGGGTAGGAAAGGGTTTTCTTTTCACTCTTTCCACCGCCCCCATGGAAAGAGTCAGGAGTTGTTACTGATTCATCCTGTGGTAGGGAACTATTCTGCCCCCACTCTGAGCCAAAGCAAAAGTATAGGCCTCCCTTCTTCAGAGTCAAAATTTTTCTTTTGTTTTTGCTTATGACTGACTGCTGTCAGCCAGAGAAGGTGAAACTTGCACATGTTCTGCTGTCTCTATATTTTAAGTAACTTTCCATCAGACTACTACTAGAGCAAATGCTTAAGCGTTAAAACAAACATGAAGGCATGTCTCAAGCATTTCTACTTCTGAAGGAATTTGAGAATCTTTTTCTTAAATAGCAGTCCCTATAAACAAATATGCACTTGGATTTTGGCCTACTTCACTAACCCAGTCTCCTCTAGAGAAGAGAGTTTGAGCAGGGAAACAAGAGGGGGAGGTGGGATGGGGGAGGATAGGGCACAATGGCACAGGATGAGACTAATAGATCCCAGGTGATATTTTTATTTTTAACTTTCACACTGCAATCTCATATCCAGTAATTCAATATAAGCCTTGAGCCTTTATTAAGGATCCATAACCTAGAGCTTTATAACTATTTTCTTTAGAACTGATACAATCTTTTTTCTGTTATCTCTGTTTTTCATGAATTACTATAACCTCGTCAGTCAAGAAATATTGATTCTTCCAAGTTTTTCATTTTCCCAGTTCTTAGTTGAATAGAATAATGCCTTCAGATCAGAATAATGTATAAGTAGTTATGACTCGCCAAAGTAAATGTGATTATATTATTTTGCCTATGAAGCTTTTTAAGTTAGTGACCAAACTGCTGTTTTTCAAGTACACTAGTTTTGTGGCCCTTCTCAATGAGTCTCAGCTGTAAGTTCCACGAATGCTAATATGCATGACCATCTTGGAAGTCTTGTTTCCTCCTAATACAGTCGAGTTATGTGTTAGTAACTGCTGAAAGTGATGCTGAAACACAAGTCATTAGAAATAAGCTTTTTTTATTGATCTTTTGGGCTAGATATATTTATGTCTCTAATTTACCATCTGCATTGTTCTAGACATTTATTTACGTGTGAAATTTCATAAGAGTAAGGTTTGTAGTAACACATGCAGACATTTCTTACTTGTAAAAACATGCCTACATATCTGATAGATATTATAAAAATTATAAAAAATATAAATTTAAATAATCACTGTCATAAAGAACTCGGTTCTTTATGGCAGTTTGGATATGGTCATACGATCTTACAGAAGTGCACTAACACAGCTTACTAAGTGACTACCAGGACTGTAATACTACTGAGTTGTGGCAATTCACTCTGGATGCTCCTAAGACCACCCAGCCTGCAAAATGTGACACATTAGCTCAGTGTCCTGCTGCTGTATTTAACAGCAGGAGGTGGCAAAGAGCGTGTATGTAGTAGTTACTGGAGCTTAGAAGGTTACCTTGTCACTACCCCTGTTTGTGCAACTTGAACTGAAAGGCATTCAGTTGTGCACTCAGGTCTGAATCACAGAGAATTGTTCCATTCAGTGGTTAAATCCAAGCCTTGCAACTCATGATACAAACTGGTTTATTTGGGCCAATGAAAGACTATGAAGTCTGAAGTTTAACTTGAGGACAAGAGGGCAAGAAGAATGGTCATTTCTCATTTTGTCAGCATGCTAAGATGACAGTGATGACAGATGATTTCCAGACATTTCTGTACTATGCTCTGATACAACTTCACAAGAATACCTTTTCAATACTATCTCTTTTTAACTACGGCTGAGGGAATATGTGTTCAAATATCACTTAAAATTCAGCTGAACCTTGAATGACAGAGCTGTTCTGGAAAAACTGGTGTAGCACTGTCTGTGCTTTGCCAGAAAAATGTAGTTCTAGAATTCTTTGTGGAAGAAACAATATCTACATTTGGTAGATCATTTAATGGCACTCACCTCTAACTTTTTATAGCTAATCTCAGAAGGATTTTAGAATTTAGGATTTTAATAATCAGATAATTCTGGGAGAAACAGTCATCTGAGAGCACCGTTGCTCTCAGATTATAAAATTCAGGAAACTAATCTTGGCACTGAGAGCAACAGAAGCTTCATACAGGCATGAAAGGAATAATTTTACTTTGGACATTTAATTTCTGCTTAAACTGCTTTCTTTCTTTATATTTCTTGTTCTAGAGCACTCAATTTATAGCTTACTGGTTAAACAAAAAAATTCTCGTGGTAGTTTTAAGTGTGTTTGGGTTTTTTGTTGTTTTTATTTTCTAATCCAGTATCTAACACCAATGGGAATGCCTCAGGCTGTCACTGTGTAATGGATGATGTATAATAGACATGTGCTCTGACACTTAAAGGGAGTAAGCCTGCAAAGATTTAGGAGATTAGAATTAGCCATTTAACAACAACAGATGACAAAAAAAAAAAAAACCAAATTTCAGCTTAGTTATAACTTTTATTTCCAGATTCTCCTACTGAAAGACTAGGGGAAAAAAGCAATAAAAATTGTGTTTCCATCTTGCCCACCTAAGTACATAATGATCAAAGCCCTAGAAGGAGAGAAATGCAGATTCAATTTAAAATTAATATATCTTGAATCATGAAGGCATGTTGCCATAACAGCCAACTTCCTTTTACATGGAGGAATCTTTACCTGCTGATCCATCAGAGATATTTGTCACCTCCATATTATGAGATGATTCAATACATGATTAGAGTCTTGTATCATGACAACATTAGGGCTAACCAAAATATAAGTTAGTAATAATGTAGTTATGAGCTACACTGCATGTTACATAATGTCTTACTTTCAAAAAGAAAAAATGTGTTCAGATTATCAGCAAAGTTATGGATTCAAGCAGTAAACAAACATGATTCTGTTACACCCTTTGGCAGCTGAGACAAAGTGATATCGTCAGCTCTGCCTTGCATGCCCCAAGTCACATGTTGTTTGTGACTCATTTCGTTTCTACAACTGCCTCTATTGTTCTGCAGAGCACAACAGTATGAAGGGATGTCAACTGAGAAGCAAGAAACAACTATTGCATTGTTAGATGGAAAAAATAAATGTATAAGTAATTCATGCTTCTATCTTTTATGATCTCTCTCTAAAGACTATGAAACTGTTCTTGGTAAGAAATACTTCTCTTGTTTCTCACGAAGATGGTAAATAAACCCTATATTTTTTATTTTAGTTATAACTATTCCTATTTTAACTTGTTTTCAGTTAGTGGTTACTGCAGGTAAAGCAGTTCATAAGGGAAGGGAGGTGGATGGTGATTGCATCTGAATGGCTAGCAGCTTGTGTCTTTCCTTGAAAGCACTGCTAATGCAATGCACTGCATTGCTAATGCAATGAAAATAAATTGACTTTCATATGAAAGTGGTTTCTTGCCTAGTAGTTGTGGTACTGGAAGGTACATTACTGCTTTGCTTTCTACTAGGTGCTCTACAGTTTTGGCCAAAACCAAGAAGCTTGCAGAGGTGAGACAGAAGCTGAGGAGAATTTGGTTCAGAATTTATGAAAGACATATTTTTCTAAAGAATTTGCCAGAACAATATCAATTGCTTGCTTAATTGTTATTTATCTCTTTGCAGAAATGCTGATTTTGGTTAAATGTAAATGGTGGTAGTTGACTGCCAAAATATGGTTAGGTTGCTGTTCAAACAACAAACCTGCCTACTCAATATCTAAAGGAGAACAGTATCAGTATTGTCAATGTTAGCATATGAGAGATGCTTAGCTGTCATACCTGTTGCAATGGTGATTTTTTTGCAATAGCTGTAGGTAAATGCTTTAAAAAGGGAAGTTGTAAAATTACCACTGAGTGATTAAAAGTAGTACTACTCATAAAAGACTTACAGCAGCCGGGGTCTGTTTCCGGCAGCTGGAGTGTCAGGTACTGTCTAATATTTGCTCCATTTATTGTTATCTGTCAGGTGTCAGTAGGTGTCTTAGAAATGGTCTCTGTGTCCTGACACAACAAGCAGTGATTGCAGAGTGTTGGGTGTCATTTTTGCTTTCCATTACACACAGGAGGATTTAAGACTGGAGGATTTAAGCTGTTCTATGGAAATACAGATAAGGAGCCACAGTAGTGCCGGGCATAAGGCTAAAATCATCTTGGTTTAGTTCTTAAACCGTGTTGTAACATTTTAAGAGGGCATTTCAATACCTCAGCATATCTGTGGCGTGTCCCAGTAGGCTTGATGCTTTTTGTTAGTGCTTGTATCAATTTTTTTTTTCCTCCAATTTTCTGAAGTCATTTTCCAAGGTGTTGAATAACTTTAGATTAGAGTGGTTAATATTCTTACTGCCATCTCATGACTTCCTGGTAGATATGCATTTAAAGTTGGAAAAAAGTGCTACACAACTGGAATTTAACAACTGTGAATAAAACAACCATCTATTTCTTATATCTTGCATGGTTGACACTTGAGAAGGAAGATGATTGAATAAAGGACGTACTAATATAAAGAAGAAGTAAAAAAATAGTTTTTGTTGGAATATTCTGTTTTACTAATACCTGAAGATCTGGATGCTATTAATTTGCACTCTGATATGCATGTTTGGCATATCCAATATAACTATTAATTTATATCCTTGAATTGCTAATGAAAGTGATATATGATAGGTATTAGGCTTGATATGTGTTATAAGGTTTAAAACTAATAAAAAACAAGCAAATATCAACAGCTGAATCTTCTTTAAAATTATTGCTGATCAGGCATTTTGCATTTTTCTTCTGAAGAAGCTCCTTTCCTACTCCAGGGTTTCATTTTTGCTGTAGCTGTAAGAACTCAGAATAGCTGTCTTAAAATCTATTTGCCTTAAATCTTGCTGGCAAGTTGTACTCTAAGCTGTACTCAAGCTGTACTCTAAGACTATCATTAATTACCATTCTTCTAACCTGTGTTGATTTTTTTAAAGATTTGAAAATATAGGGTCTTTCAGGATAGGTGGCAAGGTGTTAAATCTCAAAGGAAATGTCATATGTTGGATGATTTCTGTGGGATCAGAGGTTATATCCTGATTAGATTGCAAGATCTTCTTGAGCAAGAGCAGATAAGACACAGTGTCCCGGGGTAAAGCATGTATTCAAAGTGGGTTTTTTATATTTGAAAACTGTGTAGTAACTTCATATTTCTCCTCTACTTCAGAATTCTGTCATGTGAACCCAGCTGTGTGTGATGACATGTTTCCACTTTGTTTCTGACACTTGAAAACAGTTGTGGAAAAACTACTGAAAATCTAGGCAGGAGGTGTACATGTAAATACTATCTGGTAGGAACAACTCCCTTGGGAATGTGAAGCGCTGTACAGAGTTATGTGAAAATAAATTTGGAATAAAAAGCAGAGCAAGTAACAATACGGCCAAATGGATAAAGTCCAGATGTTCATTTGCAACACAACTCACTGAGTAAGTTATAATTAGAATATGAAGGCCAAATACATGATAAATAAATCTTATAACAGTCCTTGTCACTAAATAAAAAATATTTCCTTTCTAAACATGCACTTATGTTCTTCATCTTGCTTGTTTCATCTATTCTCTTGGTCTTACAAGCCATGAAGTTGCAAGATGTTATGTTACCATGGAGTCCACCATAGAGCACCTGAAGCTGTAGCTTTTAGAAGATAAATAGATAATAATTCTTCTGTGAACTTTTGTGGCTCATTGAAATCTGAGGTCAATAAATAGTAAAGGAGGGGAGAGAGAGGGGAAGGGGGACATGGAGGAAGTTCCAGATCTGCTACTTCTAGCCCCCAGCCTGGTTTCTTAGAATATGAAAGCAATCTAAGCTTACTTTTGGTTTTCTTTCTTTGGGTTTCTTTTTCTTTCACTAAGGATAGCTTAGTAAAAAATAGTTTGGCAAAAAACAGGAAGACAGCTTTTGAAAATATGGTGGAAGTCATGGATAGAGCCTCCTTCATGTAGGGTAGGTTCCTAGGAGCAATGTTCAGTAGTACAGAATTGTATTTAGGTTGTACTTTGTAGCTAACAAACAGATAATATTTGCTAATAAATCAAGTGGTAAATCTGATGCTTTTTTTTTTTAAATCTTCTACGGTTATATTAGCAACCTGATGGTGGGGGGGAGGGCACTGTGTGAGACATATCCACTTCAATGAAACCCTAAGCGTCCTATGTGGTACGGTTATGAAGCAGTTCTGAAGTCTTGGAAACTTAGGAAATGTTAGGGTGGAAGTGACTTCTGGAGCTATCAGCTAATGCTCCTTTTTAAAGAAAGGCTAATCTTAAACGTAGATCAGATTTTTTCACTTGTCTTGCAAGTCTTCAGATATGGAAAATCCAAACTGCTCTGGACCCTTACTTTGGTGCTTAACAACTTTCATTATTTAGATGATTTTCTTTATATCCAATGTAATTGCTCTTGTTGTTACTCACCACTGTCACCTTGACCTTTTGCTGTACTTGTCTGAGCAGTGTTCAATTTCCTCTATATCTCTCCTCATACAGTGCATCCAGTTTCTCCTTAACCACCTCTTTTCTAGCCTCAACAAGCTCCATTCCCTCAGCCACTACTCACCAGTGCCAGGTGGAGGGGAATGACCCGTTCCCTTAGTCCACTGCCAGTTCTCTCATGGCAGCCCAGTGAGCACAGCTGAAACCAGTTCACTTGCTCTGTGGTGTCTGGGATTATTTTTTAACTGCTTGTTTACACGTCACCTATTAAAGAAAGTCCGCTCTGTGTATTTAAAAAAAAAAAAAATAAAAAGAAGAGGCAAAAAAAAAAAAAAAGACAAAAAAAGCGTAAAATCATTACAACCCCCAAACAAACCTAAAAGAACGCCCAACAAAACACACCATCATCTGTTACACATTTTTCAATCTTTGCATTGTTTGCATGTTGTGTGAATTTTTATATTTTTTTCTTACTGCTACTTGGAATATTGTTAGAGTATACTAGAAAATTATTTCTTCACTATTTAAAATTAGTTTTAATGCATTAATTATACAGAATATAAAATCTTAAAATCAGTTAGTCTTCTACAGCTTAATTCAGTTAGTTCCCTCAGCCCCTAGAATGACTGTGAAATGGATGTGTTTAAGATTATATATATTAAAAAAATGCACTCGACCCAAAACTTATCATGATAAAACCTGGAGGGATGACAACTTAAAGCAAGTTAACTAGGTCATTAAAGTTTGGAGATATCTGAAAAGCTTTCTATAACTATGGCAAAACCTATACTTCTAAACAAGGCTAAAAAGAGCATCAGGATGTGAACAAAAGAAGGAAGATAATGGAATGGAAAGGAAAGGAAAGGAAAGGAAAGGAAAGGAAAGGAAAGGAAAGGAAAGGAGAGGAAAGGAAAGGAAAGGAAAGGAAAGGAAAGGAAAGGAAAGGAAAGGAAAGGAAAGGAAAGGAAAGGAAAGGAAAGGAAAGGAAAGGAAAGGAAAGGAAAGGAAAGGAAAGGAAAGGAAAGGAAAGGAAAGGAAAGGAAAGGAAAGGAAAGGAAAGGAAAGGAAAGGAAAGGAAAGGAAAGGAAAGGAAAGGAAAGGAAAGGAAAGGAAAGGAAAGGAAAGGAAAGGGAAAGGGAAAAAGAAAAGAAAAGAAAAGAAAAGAAAAGAAAAGAAAAGAAAAGAAAAGAAAAGAAAAGAAAAGAAAAGAAAAGAAAAGAAAAGAAAAGAAAAGAAAAAAAGAAAAGAGAAAAAGAAAAGGAATGGTCTCTAAATATTGGTCTTAGTTCTGGTTTTGGCTACATTAATTTTCACAGAAACCAGGAGAGAAAAAAAATTCCCCTTCTCAAAGGTCACTAAGAAAAATTTGAGATGGAAGTCATGGGAAACAGGAAACTCAAGGAATGTTTCAATATTTTGATATCAGTCTATGAATACCAAAGTGAAAGTATTTATAATTTGTTTAGTTATTCATGAGAAATGCAGAAGTTTCTGCAGTATCAAGAGTTATGAATACTTTCCAGTGTTTGGAAGCAAGATAGCAAAACTGTAGTCCCTTCTTACTTCTGCCATGTGGCCATGGGTTTAGATTTATTCCATGAGATAATTATTAAATTTACTTGTGTCTCAGGGTTATTTTGTTTCTTAGAGTTCTCTGTTTGGTTGTTTTTTGGAGGGGGTTCTTTTGTGGCTGCAGGTGGATGGGTATTGCTCATGGCGTTTGGTGGGGGTTTTTTGGTTTCTTTAAGAACAAGTACTCTGAAACAGAGCATGATGTCTGGAAAACAGGACCTGTTCAAATTAGTGGTAGAGCCCTCACTACCACAGGGTCATGATTTTTATCCAATAATTAGAGTTCTTCATCCTTACTTAAACTGCCTATGAGTATATGAAAAACTGGAGCTTGATTTCAGGAAGATGGCCTCTTGAGTTTAATCTTAATCTGTCCATCTTCCCATAAAATTTCAGAACTCTCTTCCTCCTCCTGTCTGAGCTTTCACCTCAGCAGATGATTTGGACTACAGTCTGTATTCTGCAGCATGATGTATGGTTGAAAGCTTTGCCACTCTACACAACTGTCCAGTAATGGTCAACAATCAGTGTTGTGGTTGAATACATTGCTTGAATTTGAGCTTTTTGTCCAGTGGAGTCTTAAAGCTTCAAGGATGGAGACTGCAGTGTCCTTGGTTAATTTGCTCCAGTGTTTCTTGAAGGAACAAGATGTTTTTACATTTCAGCTTGAACCTCTCAGACATCAATTTTTGGCTATGGCAGATTATTCTTACCGCTCTCAATTTCTCTTGCCTGTAAAAAATTCTTAATGCCTATGCTGGTCAACACTGATGAGGGAAAAACAAGAAACTTAGATTCTGATACCTGCACAAACTAGATTTTTGTGAACTGGAGTGTCCAATACTAAATGTTTTAATATCCAGACCCATAAACATTCTGAAATTTTTTTTCTTTCTAATAATATTCTATTTCATGTAAAATTATTACATAATAATTTAATAGGTAGAAATTTTTTCTTCTTATCTGAGCCTGGCAGCTTTCAGTTGAGTTCTGGTTCATATCCTAATGAATGAATAACTTGGAAATAAACAAAAAAAATTGTCAATATGAGATTGTGTTTTTTCCTTTCTTACCTTATTTGTCAGCACATGCTCTGCAGAATAGGGTAGTGAGGCTGCTTTCCTGGATGTCACTTTAGCAGCGTTTCGAGAATGGTAATTGTCCTCCACAGTGCCGTGAGAAGTGAAGCAGTTCTCATCTTGAAATCAGAATATAATCAGAGAATATAATAATAATAATAATAATAATCATAATAATAATAATAATGAGAATATAATCAAAAGAAACTTTACCAGACAAACTGAGTGTTCTGAATAAGTAAAGACTTTTTCACTCTTCAGTATTCTTTCTAATTCATTATTGCCCTGTGGTAGTTTAGATATAGCAGTGTTTTCCTTATTTCTCTACCAGTCTGAAACCTAACAACCATTCTCTTGCTTGGTAAGAAAGGAAAATTTCCAAGAAAAATGATACTTAAAAGAACAAAAGCTATCCTATTCATTTTAATAACTGTTGAACCATATTATACCTTTTAATTAAGTGTAAGGAAAGGTGGTTTTAATGTCCTCAGACAGAAGGTTAAACTCTTGTAGAAAGGAATCTCATTACAGTGTATTGTGTTGCTCCCATTTCAGTGCCTGGTTTTCAGAAGAGATGAGATATAATTATTCTTGCTTACAGTAAAACTAGGATGCTGGCACAATTCCCTGGGTGCTGGAAAGAACTGGTGCTGCCGTTGAAATATTAGATATGATCCAAAGAGAGGAAGTGCTGCCCACGCACAGAGGGCAGGAGAGGTTAGATGTAACTATTCAGTCAATGAAAAAACAGGGGATCCTCACAAAAAGGATATGAAAATTACTTCATCCACAAGCTGTAAACAAACTTATCCTAGCAACAGAATGCATTAAGGGTTGTATTGACATAAACACTGTAATACTCGAGCTTAAGAGCTGTGTTCTTAGTAAAAGTTTGGAAAGCAGTTTGTTCAGTGTGGTAAGCAGTACATTAGTGCAGTGATGCATCTCCAGAAAAACTGTAGAAGTAAAAGCATGTCTTTTTATTGAACTTTCTAAGAAACTTATGGTGGCATTAACTAAACACCACACACCAAGCCAGTCATGAAGTCAACTGAAAAATGCAGAAGTTTTTGCTAGTCTTCTCTGCAGCACTTTATGAGACTTTTCCTCATTGCAGTCCTTTACTTCATGAGCAGCAGCAGAGAAATATGGTTAAAAAAAATAATTCAAAGGACTGCAACCCCTTAATGGAGCAAATATGCACAGAGATATTATAACTATTTCTCAGTGCAATACTGTTTGATGTATCCCAGTCTATTTGTAGCATTTTGGTCCATCTTGTATTTTTTTCATTATCTTCTTCACTACAGTTCTGACTTTCTAAAATTATTGTTTCAATGGGAAAAGTATGTTTATGGTAAATATGTTGGCCTAGTCTCCCCGAATGTTAATTCTAAGACTGTATTGCCAAACCTCTGCAACAAAAATATTTTTTCAAGGTATTTGTGTTATGGTACAGGATGGCATTTTTTAATCGACTTCTCAAAAACACCTTTAGGTACACTTCTGCAATCTCTAAAGAGTTAGATAACTCTAAAGTTAGATAAACCAGGTGACCCCACAGAGGGCTGCCCCAGGTTCTCTTTTGACAGCCCTTGTTACAAGGAAATGTGAAGTATGATCCTGATGAATAATACTCCTGAGAGGCAACAAAAGCTCTGCTGTTTTCCTAATGATCAGAACTGACTACACACAGAAGCCTTTATATCACCAGAGTAAAAAGTGATAGACACTACACATTATCAATATCTTACTGAAATACAGAATCCATGTTAGCTCAGTGCCAGTTGTCCACATGATCTGTACTTTAGCATGGAAGAGTAAACAAAAATTGTCTGAGATTTTGTGTACTAGAGATGCAGATTGAGCTTCTCTGACTGGAAGGGGTAAAGGGTAGAAAACACTTATGTGAGAAGATGTCTTTTTTGTGTTAAATGCCATTGCGCCATGATTCTGCCCAGATTTGTTTCTGACAATCAATGTCTCTGTTTACAGCTTGCAGATGAAATGCAGTTTCCAGTATCTAGAGTGTTTTGTGTCTTTCCCCAAAAAAATTAATTGGTTTGATGATGTGCAGGTATTGCTTTGCAGGTTTGATGTGCAGGTATTGCTGTGCAGGTTTGATAATCCACAGGTATTGTGGAACTGGTCACAGTTCCACAACGCAATATCAGTAAATCCAGTCACTGTTTGTAGAAAGATGGCATTTTATGAAATTTAATTTCCTTTATCAAAGGACACTTTCTACTTACAAAACATTGCAGTTTGAGTAAGAACATCTGTATGGAAGAATTTTATCCAATACTGACCATAACTATCAAATAGAAGAAGTGTAACTGCAAGTCTTGGGATCTAGCAGTAGCAACGGGGGCTGCATGTAATTTATTTATTTAAAAGACAATATCTTGGCTGTCTGGTGTCACTTTTCCATGAAGTAATATGTAAAGTAGGTGAAAACAAGTAATTTAATACAAGCAATGCACCGGCCAGAAGTTGAAACAGATTTTCAACTGCATATTAGATCAATAAAAGAAGGTCTTAGGTAAAGTCAGTCTGTTAAGTCAGAATAATTGTGTTCTAAGGTCTACCAGGGTGCAATTACTTCATATAAAGAGCTGAATCACAGCATTTGGAGAAGTCTAGTACATGTGACACATGGGTTTTGTTCTGTCAGTATGAAATGCAGTCTTACGTGCTTCTAATTTTTGTATCAAATTGAAAAAGGAAAACTTTATTTTCAATAAATAGCTTATATTCTTTTATGGTTTTTTGGGTGAAGGTAAAAGCTTTTCAATTAATGCATCAAGCATATATTTAAAATTTAATTGAAGTGATCAATTAGTGTTATATTATTTTTAAGTGTCTTATTAGAAGGATGGCGTTCACACTTCTATTGACAAAAATAACTCCTATCAAAATAATTGTTTTGAATATTTTTACAAATTAAAAAAGTATACTTGTGCTTGGATAAAACCATTTCTGCCAGCAGCTTGCCTCATTTCTGACTCCTGAATATTCTGAACTTGTTAGAAAAACTTGTGTAGACATGTTCAGAGCAGCTCTCTCAGACAATGTAAAATTAACTCTTCCCAGATTATTTACGATACTTTTTAAAACCTGTTCTTAAAGGCTTCCAGGCAAATAAGAAGGCTGAGGAGTCTCCCTGTTCATTGGTAGATCCAAGGATTGGATCCTTGCATTGGAAAGCATTGGAAAGCTTTTTTCCCTGCAATTTAAACTTCTTCCTTGCTATGCTATCTTCTATAAAGACGGGAAACATCTCTTGCTTTTGACATAGCTAAATATTATCATTCTTTTCCCTTGCTGTTCTTCCTTCACCTTCTGCACTTTGAGTTGAGCAACTGTAAATTCTTTTCATTTCTTTGGAAATGAAATTCTCAGAATTCTACTTTAGATAAGGTTGTTATCTCCTATTCAGGTAATGCTCGCATTTGAACATTCTAGGATGATGTTTATTCTTTTATTTGTCCTTTGAGTAACTCAGATTCTTGAGTGTGGCATCCCTGTTGGGACAGTGTCAAAGAAAGGTGTGGCAAGCACACAGATCACTTCATGACTCACTGGTAAGGGCAGTTGCATGGAGTTGAGAAATGCAGGTTGTTTTTGAAGGAAAGGGAACTGAATTTGTCTTTCACACCCTGAATGAATGCTGGAATTTATACAGAAGAAAGCTACGATTGTTTGTACCTCTTGTGAATTAGCTAACAAGAAAGCTATAAAAATGAAAGACAAGTGGAGTCACTGGAAGGATTGGCCAACCTGATTGACTTTTAAGATGAAACAGCTACCTGGATGGATGAGTGGAGGGCAGTGGGTATTGTCTACCTCAACACCGTCTCTCACAACATCCTCATAGGCAAACTCAGGAAGTGTGGGCTGGATGAGTGGGCAGTGAAGTGGATTGATAACTGGCTGAATAGCAGATAGTCATTATTAGTGACACGAGATTTAGTTGGAAGCCTGCCACCAGCAGTGTCCCCAAAGGTTCAATACTGGGCCTAGTATTGTTTACCTTACTCATCAGTGACTTGCTTAGAAGGTACTCTACTCCTTCATCCAAGTTTGCTGATGCATCAAAACTGAAGGAGTGGCTGACACCCCAGGGTGCTGTGCTTATCCTTCAGAAAGACCTTGACAGGTTGGATAGATGGACAGAGAGAAACCTTCTGAAATTCAATAAAGGCAAATGCAGGGTTCTGCATCTGGGTGTGTAATCCCAGACACCAGCATAGGCTGTGACTGACCTGCTGTAAAGCAGGTCTGCAGAGCTGGAAGTCCATGAGTCAGCTTTGTTTTGCTTTTTATCTGTAAATGAGGAAATAAGGGAAGTGCTGGATGATTTAATAAAGGCTGATAGGCTCACTTAGTCCAGTAATCAGGTCGTATGACCATTATTCTTACAGTTCTACTGAGGTGGTTGGCTGAATACTGGGACCGTTCACCCTTTGTCATATTCACGGCCATAACCTTGCCAGATATATCTCTCTTTCATCCAAAGTATCAATTTGTGCTTATATTTGTTGTCTACTATATCAAGTGACCACACACACTCTCCAAGGTTTTTTTACTCATACATCTTAATAATAATCACTATAAACATCACCATTCTTTGCTGGAGAGCTCGCAGGAAGCTATTTTTTATGTTATTGGGTTAACATATTACAGAGCTTCCTCATTATGTCTGAGCTGCCACTCTACATGGGAAATTAGTGATAGCCAGTAGGGTGAGTGTGTATCTGCTTTTTATGCAGCATATAATTTAGGATTATGATACTCTTAAAAAATTTTTTTTAGGTAAGGATTGACATGCTTGACTTGGAGTTTCTCTTTCTCAGATTAAATGGTTAAAATCGCTAATAAAACCAGACATTCCACACACCTATAGACTAAATAAATAATTTCTTCATAATGACCTTTTATGACTCTCCTTTTTGCATATATAAAGCGTATGCACACACACACAGAGACACACACACATATATTTATATATACACTTTCCTTGTAAATCATAGTGAAGTTTTCATTCTCTCAAAGCTTTAGCATATAGGAAATATTTGAATCCGCATCACTCCATGTGTGTACTTGTACTTACTCCCTGTGTCTTAACCTAATCATCCAGAAGCTTGTGACAGTGAATGTAGAGTGGTTTCCTTGTCTGCAGCAGCATTCTTTCAAAGGAAATATTCCCTGGTGAATTCATTATTACACAGAAGTCCCACCCCCATGAAACTGCTGTAGACACATAACAGGATTACTGTTCAAGAGTTTACTAGGATGCAAGTAAAATTGTTCCAGTCAGTCAGCAGCAAGCATCTTTGACTAAGGTAGGAGAATGCTTTCTTTTACACACCTCATGAAAACATAAGGAAGCATTTATATTGATTTTCTGTACATAAAATTACTTTGCATATTACATTATCGGTTCACTTTATATGAAAAAAAGATTATTTTTTTAAACTTGTCTGAATCTGACTCTATAAAAATAACTTGTTAAGGTTAGTGTATTCACAGTCAGCCAAACAGATGTGAAGATTGCTTTACTGTTAGGAGAGGATATATAGTTCAAATATATTTTAAAATACTGAAGGGAGAGCTTCTGTACTTAATAGATCATAAATGATTTTGACACTTGATATTTGGGGGATTTTTGTTGCTTAACATAATTTTCTTTTTTCTTGTAGTTTCATAGCTGCAAGGAAATGAAAATTTTAGCTTCAAAATATTAGCTGTTGTATATTATATCTTTAAAAATAATACCTATTTTGTCTCTGAATCGGAGTTTTGATAATGGTAGTTCTCAATACTTACAGGAAGGATTTGATACGAATCTTCTAACTTCATTAGCTAATGAATGTGTCAAATGTATTAATGTAATTCTCAAGAAAGAAATTAGCTGGATCTAATAACCTAATGGCATAGAAGTGTTCTCAAAATGTAGAGCTGCCTAATCGATGTGGTGACAAATGAAATGATCTGTGGTCTGCAAGGTTAGGAGTTAATTAAATGAAGAGACAGTATTGACAGTATTTTATTGTTTTTAACAGCTGCTCATATATTCCTAATGGAAAGCTTGGTTTTATTCTTTCTTAAAGTAATTGCACATTCATCCTTAATTGAAATTCCCAGGTTTTATCTAGCAAATTGCTTTTAGGCAGAGCAAGTGTCTTTGGCATTTATACTTTGGAGATTTAAGTTGTCGATGTGATATATAGAGCACCTACTTGTAACTGTAAGTGGCTAAAAATCATTTTAACCTGCCCTGAAAATTTTCCTCTGCTCTCAGATTCTAAAAGCTTGTGTGAGTGCCGGGAAATACCTCAATTTATGTAATATATTTCATGTTTTAGATACTGTTTGCTCTCCACATTACTGTATGAGGAAATAGAACACATTTTCATTTTGTTGAAGTAGGTTTTCATTAGTTTGCATAGCCAGCTACATACAACATAAATTATTTCATTGATAGCTAGATTAAGAAGACTACTTAATGACATCTAGAGCCTTGTAAGAGTCCTCATCCAAATTCTAGTAAGTCTCCTTACTAGGATTCAGACATCAGAAATGTCACAACAAGTAATGTTTAAATGATTATCCAGGTCTCACAAAAAAAAAAAAAAAAAAAAAAAAGAAAAACAAGCTGTTTNNCCAGCTGCTTTTCCTGCACTTCCTACAACTGCTCCATCTTCAGGGAACACAGTGATCAGAACTAACTTCTTTTTTCTGACCACAAACTCTGCACACCCACTTGTACTCAGTGAAAGCCTGTATCTGCCAATTGGTTCTGGCAACCTGATGTATTTGAAGAAGTCCATGCTCTTTGCAGGGGGTTGGACTAGATGGCTTTTGGACATCCTTTCCAACCCAAACTATTCTATGATTTTTGTCCTTTCTTTGCTCATCCAGCAGCAGCTATCCTGAATATCTCGATTTTAACACCACCTAATACTGGGAAAAGGAGGGAAACAAAGATTCAGAAAAAAGGTGGTTCAGCTCTAGGAACATAAATGGTATCATTAACTCACATTTAAATAAAGATAAAGTGAAATATACAATTAAAACAAGCTGGATAGGAGTTTGGCATGAGGCAACAGCATCACCCTATGCTTTACCACAGGGGTGGTTGATGAATAGACAACATAGGCAACGTCATGATCAGTAATCGGTGTGAAGGTATGCCCAAACCCTGGGAGATAATTTTAATATGGAGATATCTGAAGATATCCAAGTTGTAGGAGAGGATGTCTCAGTTATAACCATGTACCACAAAAATTACTGCCACTGAAGAGCTTGGCAGGCCTGGTTTCACCCTTCAGACTAGGACCTCTGGACTGACCTAAACATGCTGTGATTCACTGTGCAGGGGCACATGGACACAGTCAAGTAGACTGCCAGGCAGATTGCTTTTGCTGCCTGTGGTTTTGGGGAGTCACTTATGCTAAGTCCAGAAAACAGTAGTTAATTCAGCATATACTGAAAGCTTGTTATACTATAGATATGTTCATCGCTTGAAGCTTTAAACAGGGAATAAAGTGTTGATAATGAACTAGAAACTGTTTCTCAAATACCGTGCTCTTTTTAGGACATCTCTATGGCACATGAATTTTCAGCATGTTCTGAGATTGTATGAACCTTAGACAACTTGATTCCACTATTGCAGGGTCCAGCTCTTACTTCCAGGGCTCTTTAGCAGGGGCTTATTAAGTTTCAACTATTTGGTTTCAGGGAGGTACTGGGCAATGCAGCAATATGAACAGTGTTCTCCACTGATCCTAACCTGATACTAACAAAGCTGTCCTGAGCAAACAGTTCTTTTCTTCTTTGATTTATGTACAGTTTGGACATATTCAACACTAACAGGACTGCCTGCTAGCCTCAGTGGGCTTTAATCCATAATCATCCTTTGGCTATTGCTGAAATATTTTTATTTTTACTACAGCCTTTGGACCTCTGCTTTCCCCCACAAATCTCACTTGTCCTCCAGTGCTTAACACATATGAACTGAGCAGGTGCCCTCCATTCTTTTAGCTTGGGAAAAAAAAAGCTTTGAGAATGGTATCTCAGAACTGCACAGTGAAATAAAGTCTGCATCCTTTGAAACTTGACAATGAACAATAATCTGTCCTTTTCTTCTTAAATTTGAATGTTATCCATATTTGAAATGTGAAAAGTTTCTACACTGCTCGCTTTATCTTTTTTTGGTTTTGTTTCCCACTGTCCCTCTCTGAAACAAAGCATAAAACATCCAAGTGCATGATTTGGACCTGGGATGGGTTTTCAGAGTAAGGAGCAAAAAGAGAAAGAAAATGGAGGAGGGGAAGAAAGTGTCTAAGACTTGTATCCACAAAGAGTTATTACATATAATTCATGTTTTTGTAGTTAGAAAAGTACAAAGAAAAGTAACTCACCCTGACCAAAGTGCAATCTGACTGTATGGTGAGAATATAAACGTCATGTCTTAGAAACTTAGGAGGCATGCAAAACACAAACATATTGTGTGGGGAGAGAGGGAAGGAGAACTCCTTCATTGCCTGGCAAAGAAAGAGCCCATGTTACTACTTTTCTTCACTGCAGAATGAACTGCTATCCTGTCCCTGCTACAGAAGTCTTACAGTAGGATAAAGAAACTTGACCAAAAGTCACTTCATTATGAAATCGCCTTCTGCAATCCCTTTTCTTGCATTTTTAACACTGTGTAATAACAATCAAAAACCAGAGGGCACTATGAAGTTCAGTTTGGAAGGGAGAACAGAGAGGGATTTTTGGGACAGATTTTTTTTTTTTGGCTTGAGGTTTTGTTTTGGTTTTTGGTTTTTTAATGTGTAGGAGTTTTTTGGGTTTTGGCTTTTTGTTTTTTGTTTAAATCCACAGTCCAGGAAAAAGCTGCTTCAGTCACGTTGTTAGAAGGTAAGAAGAAAATTAATAGCAGAAACTTTAACACACTGTTGCTAATATTATGTTCCTAAGTACCTCAACCACTTTTTCATTAGAGAAGCAGGTTTGAGCTCTTAAAATTCCTTCTTTCTGGGTATCTGTCCATGCTGAGTGCGATAACATTGTCACAGAGGCAAGGCTTGGAGCATGATGGAGTGATATTTTTTTTTCTCCACTTCTCTCTCTATTGAGAGCTGGTGAAAAGAGGGAAACATATTTACAGGAATAGAGATTTTATGGATAATGTCGTGCAGAGCCTTGAGGACAAACATCATCACAGAATATATTGATAGCATCTTCTTAATAACTCCCCTATATCTGCTCATACCGACCTGGCTAGTAGCTGGTAGCTAATAAGGCTGCTAATTTGCTGGGTCTGATGAATGCACCTCTGAATGACAGGGGGAGTTCTCATGCTAATAGTTGGCTTTATAAATGCTTATTGCAGACCATGGAAAAAAATCCCTTTGTTGTGCTGAATATTGTGATTTCAGTATATATTTACAAAATTACAGTATCATTCTTTCCCTTTCCTAGGAGTGAATCATACAAAAATTAAGATGCATAGTACAAAGAAACCTTTTAGGAACATCTCTTTGCTCCACCTTGTTTTTCCCATATTATTTCTCTTCTTCTCTTGATTTAATTTTAGGGAGAAAAGAATGCAATTGCAAATGCTAGAGACAAAATTACTTGTTAATATAGCAATTGGTCTGGAAATATTTAGCCATTCAGTAGCTTATGGCAAGTGGATGTGCACAAACTACATCTAGTGCTTTTGTCTCAGTCTGGGGTGTTTTTTTCCATGCCTAGTTGCCTCCTAAGCATTTGAAAGAGGCAGTCTTTGAAAGGCAATGGCTATTCTCACAATGGAAACCACCCTATAATCCCAAAAAGGCTAGTAGGTGTGTAGAAGAGCATGGAAGAGTAGCATAGCATATAGCTAAAGAATATTTTGGGGAATCCTCTTTTGAATTAGAAATTTGCAATAAAATAGAAGTGAGATGTTCCTGTGGTTGAACACTGCACATAGAGCCATAACAAGGAAGGAGGCAGCAGTAGAAAGAAAACAATTGGCACTTGACCAAGATTCCTCCTTCAGTAACTACTGTCTATATAGCCGGGACCTCTCTCCCCTCTATTAATCTTTGTTCTGACATAAGCTAACTTCATAGTGATTATTTAGAACTCACCACAATGAAGTATTTATCTTTTAAGTAAATTTCTTTTAAGTCAATTTCTTTTGTGATAAAACCATTGATGCAGTACAAATACAGAACTATGAATTAAGAGTCTGTATGTGCTACTTGAGGCCTTGTAATTACAACCAAAAAAAGTTGTTCTTGGTTTGATATGGAAATATTTCATTTTCTATTGTGTATGGATTTATATCACCAAAAAAATCAAATTAATGGACAAGCTTACAAGATTTCAATCTTGTTTTCTTAACAAAAATCTGTAAGGTAATGAGGTACTTGCAACCTAAATTTTACATTTTTTTACATAAATTTTTGTATATTATATAGATGTATAAATCAGGTGCCAAATGTATAAAAAAAGTGTGCTATTTAAAGCATATATAAAGATTTCTACTTTGTTTTTACAATATAAACACAAACATAGAAAAGCATAAAGCTGTAACTTCAGATATGGATATATATATACTATATATATATATATGTATAAATACAAGTATATATACATAAATCTCCACTGAAAATTCTGGAATTAACTTCTGGTTTTTATATATATATGACAATTCTGATGTGCATTTACACAAAGGTGAGACTCATTCTTGAGTCTTTTGAAATGCAAAACTATCTTTGAATGCAATACTGTTCATGAACCACTTAAGAAAGATGTACTTTTGAAAAGATGTCTTGAGAGTGTATAACAATCTATATTGATGCATAAGGAGCAACAAGGTAGCTATTAATTGTCTAAGTAATAATTCTTTTAATGTATTTACATTTTTGCTATGGTTTTATTTACTTGACTTTCCTGTAGTAAAGTCCTGTCAAAAGGCTTCTAACTGGTTTAGCAATCAGTTTTACAAGTGGTCTGGATAATTCATCTACAGTGTCAATTCTATTTAGATTCCACAAATGCTACTGAAAGTTATCTAGCTTTATTTGACCTTATGTTCACTTAATTGAAAATGCTATTGACACAGCAAAAAGCACACAGGTGTAATTATGTATATCTTTCTCAACACTGGTGTAATGTAGGGTAATATTCTTTCAGCCAGCTCTCTGATACTCAGAGTTTGTGCCTTGGCTTTACAGCAGTAAAGTACTAAGGGTATCCTGCCTGATCAGAAGGAACAAAAGTAATTTTCTGGAGAGTTTCAGAGACCATTTGGCATCTAATAGATTAATAGAAGCCTAGGTATAGGCTAGACAGGAATCTAGAATTTTATTATCCACAGTTTTCCCACAAATTAACACACTTGCCAGCACAGATCCTTTGTTCATAAATTTAAATTGAGGTGATGTTGTGCCTGAACCTCACTTTCCTATTTTAATTTGAGCTTTTAAAAGGAAAGCCTTCACAAATACCAGTAATGCAAACATGGCATATACACTCTCCATTCTCTTTGTAATAGCTGTTCACAAGAGAACAGCTCTGAATGTTATAGAGATTATATATAACATATATAAGATTAAAATTTGGTTGTTTTATCCTGTAATTTTCAGGATTTCATGTTGGATTTCATATAGTTGCCAGTCATGTTGAGTTCTATCAAACACACAGTTAATGGATTCTGTTTGATAGAGCTATAGCACAGTATGGGCTTACTCCTGGCAGTTCCTTACACTGACATGTCATTTTTCAAGTTTTCCCTCAAAGTTATTCCACTGGCTCCCCTTGGTTCTGGACTTTGGACTTTGATCAAGCTGAGCAGGTGAGCCTTTGGACAGGTTGCTGTCAAAATGCTGCAGACATTTCCCACCTTTACCTAGGAAATGCTCTAAGTAGGTTGCAGCTCTTTCTGCTCCTATTTTCCCCCTCTATCTCTCACTTGCTGTGTGGGATTTGGTCGCTCTACCCAGGTTACCAGTCACAGGCCAGAGTCACACAAACTGTGATACACAGTTGTAAACTGGGCTGCTGACTAGCGCTAGTCTATGCCTCTGCAGTTCATTGGGCTGAGGAAGGCATGTGGCTATCAATTTTTTAAAAAGTCACAAAACCACAAGAATCCACAAATCATAGGTTGATTCCAGACTTTGTGAGTAGAAGGACAACTATATTATTTTAAACTAGGTCATCTAGACCATATGCAAACATTGATCAAGATACTCTACTGCTAAATAGTTATTTTCTTAAATGCTATCTTATTCTAACAATCTGAGTCTTTGTCAAGGGTGGGAGAAGGATTGTGAGAAGAGTAAGAAGAATAATTTTGATTCTTGAAATAAATGAGGAAGAAAATAATATACCTTTAAGATATTAGGTGCATCTCTTCTTTTTTTTTGTTTGTTTTGTTGGTTTTTTCCTTGATGTCAAGACACAGATCTGTTATTTTGACACAAAAGAGAAGCATTTTCTTCCTTTCTTATCCAAGAGTTGTCATATAAGTCTTGTCAGGTGAATCTAATGTTTGCAGAAAAGCAGTTCCTGTAAGAAGCATCCAATTAGCCTACTTATGTCACTTAGTACTCTGTGCTTTAGTGTTCTCTGACTATAGATTAGTTTCTGTGCTCTAATTCCTGCCATTAATATTCACCCACCGTAATCTTGCTTTGCTATGCATTATTTATCGAGTTAAAAAGTGTTATAGCCAGTTTAACTAGGTAACAAGCAAAAACTGTTGTCCAAAAAGTGTTTTTAACCTGAAGAGTTCACACGCTGAAGAAGATGTGAAAAATGTTATTTGAAATGAGACAACTTTACAGATAGTGGGGACATGTTCTTTGTTCAGGTTTTTTTCTGTCTTTATAACCATCTGTTTCTTCAAGTGCTGAGAATGAAACTAAATTTCTATACAATTTAATTTTAAAAATATTTAAAAGTTGGAAATTTGAAAAAAAAGGTGTAAGTATACCAAAAGGAATCTTTCCTACCAGAAGGGAACTCACGTTACAAACTATGAAAAGGGCTCCTACAGATACTTCCATAGTCTATTGGGCAGAAGTGCTCTTGTAGATGTTCTTTAAGAACTATTGTTTGCAGGGTAGAAAGCTGGCTGGATGGCCATGTGGTCATGGGGGGTGGTGAAGGGTGCTATGTCCAGCTGGCAGCAGTTCACCAGTGGGGTTCCGGAAGGCTCGGTGTTGAGCCCAGTCAATAGGCTCAACAATGTTTAGTAGGTTTGACAGGGTTCTGGATGAGATGGTCAAGTGCATGCTCAGACAGTTTGCAGACGACACCCAGTTGGGTGAGAGTGTTGATCTTCTGGAGGGCTTGAAGGCTCTGCAGAGGGATCTGGACAGGCTGGATCAATGGGCCAAAGCCAATTTTATGAGGTTCAACAAGGCCAAGTGCCGGGTCCTGTGCTTTGGTCACAACAACCCCATGCAGCACTACTGCCTGGAAGAGTGACTGGAAAGCTGCTCAGTAGAAAAGGACCTGGGGGTGCTGGGGACAGTGGCTGAACATGAGCCAGTGTGTGCCCAGGTGCCCAAGAAGGCCAATGGCACCCTGGCCTGTATCCGCAACCGTGTGGCCAGCAGGACCAGGGCAGTGATTGTCCTCCTGTACTCAGCGCTGGTGAGGCTGCACTTCAAATCCTGTGTCCAGTTCTGGGCCCGTCACTTCAAGAAATATGTTGGGGTGCTGCAACATGACCAGAGAAGCTGGTGAAGGGTCTGGAACAGAAGTCCTGTGAGGAGCAGCTGAGGAAGTCATTTACACTGGAGAAAAGGAGGCTCAGTAGTGATTTTATCTCTCTCTACGATTACTTGAATGGAGGCTGTAGCAATGTGTGAGTCAGTCTCTTCTCCCAGTTACCAAGCAATAGGACAAGAGGAAATGGCTTCATGTTGTACTAGGGGAGGTTTCAATTGATTGCTGGGAAAAATTATTCATGGAAAGGGCTGTCAAGCATTGAAACAGGCTGCCCAAGGAAGTGGTGGAGTCAGCAGCCCAGAATGGGCTATATATTTTCTATATGTAAAAGCCATATAGACAGGACTTGGTGCTGGATTTGGTGGGGTTGATGGTTTAACTCTATGCTCTTAAGGAACTTTTACAAATCTATTAGTTACTCTATGGTATTTGCTAAATAGCATACATAGTTTTGATAAATGAAATAATTTTCATAACAAAAAGAAATTTTAAAAGTTCAATTTTTAAGAAGGCTATTTAGATTGGGTAAAAGAACAGAGCATGCAAAATGGCAAGGGGGATTGCAAGCTTTTACAAGGGCATTTTATTAGGGAGACAATCCCTGAAAAATATGTTGAGAGTGTTTTGGTGTGCATTTAATCTGAGACCTCAGATAATAATAGTCATGAAAAGACAAGGAAACAAGCATGAGACTTTCACTCCTATGAATATAATGCAACTCTCCTGTGGAAAGGGGGACAGCTGCCTTCTGAGAACAGATAGAAATCTGGACCAGTCAGTTAAGTGAAAGTTTAAGATAAATACATTGCTGTTTTCAGGAATTTAAAATTTTTCATGAGCTCCTTCATGAATTTTTAAATTTTAAAAGTTACGTATTTGAGTATTCAACTAAAAGTAAGCAAGATTGCCACTGGAGCTGTTGCATCAGGTATCCTTTATATATCAAGTGAAGAGCAAACTAGCTTTGTAAACATGTCAAAATTGTTATGTGGAAGAATAATTTGACTAAATACTTATTCATATTTGAATGAGTGATATGGTTCTACATATGAATAAGTAGAGAAAAAATATGTAACCTGAATGTATTATAAACGCACACATATATATATATATGTATACAGAGAGAGAGAGAAAGGGAGAGAGAGAGAAAGGAATTGTATCATTTTCTTTCTTAAAGAATAATCTAATCATTAGAGCCGTAAAGTAAGTAATAGGATATTATTTCTGTTCTTAGTCTTATTTCAGGCAGAAGAATATTAAATATTTACAGCAGTTACAGCTGTAGTACCCATCGGTATCTATATTTTTTCATAAGTTACATGGCTGGTGATTCCATTGATCAAGGACACTACTGAAGGTTTAACCTCAACGCATATAATCTAAAAGTTCACATTTCCATCAAAAATGAAGAGGTCTGAGCTGAAGGTACTGTGGGAAATCGGACCCACAGTAGCACTCTTTTCACTGTATTTGCTTTGACTGGAAAAAAAAATTCTAATTCAGAATATCTGACATTTGAGGAAAAATATATGATTTGGAGAAAGTGAATAAAGTTTTCTGGTCATCAGTTAAACTTTAAACTCATATAGGAATATCTTGGAGCTGATGTAATGCATGAGTTGAAGGAAATTATAAATTGCTGGAGGATATTGTCATAGGCTTATCCACATTTGTGGTTTAGGAATACATCTAATGTTGACTTTGTAAAGCCAGTTGGTTTCTCTGAGTCACTTTTAAGACACTTTGTATTCATATGACAGTGAATTTGATTTTTACTGATTCCTCTCTTTTCTTCAGCAAATAAATTATTTATTACAGATTATGTAATATGTTGCCCCAAAACATCAGTTTAAAATGATGAAATTAGAAACATTGAATTTCTATATATGTGGTAGTCAAGTACTCTCCAAATGAAATAAAACATAAAGTTGTTATACAGTCACACCATTAAACCAGTTAAGGAATTAAAAGATTTGTGTTACTTCATTTATAAAGATGCAAATATATTTTGTGCAGAAACATCCCTTATTCTTTATCTTACTTCTCCCGTGAAACATCTGCTTTAATGTCATATTTTTGCTTCAGTTGATCAAAATTCAAAGTTTTTAAAGATTTAGGTATATAATCATGGAGCACAAATGAAAGCAAATCAGTGATGTCTGGAAATGAAAGGCTTTATGCTTCCCCTGTGACCTGCAGTGCATCCTGTGAATCATTCATTTTCCAAGTATTAACCTAAAATTATGTTTTTTATAAAATATATCATCTCAGTTCCTTTTTATCTGTTTTAAACTAAAACATCAAAAACCACACTTTGGTTTCTCTGCAACACAGCCATAACTAATGCTAATACTAGAACTAAAATGGGAAGAGATTATCTGTGCCTGGACTGAATATATTTTACTTTTGAGGTATAACTCTTACCATAAACCCCAAGCCTGTACTAGGTGACTGTGATGCATGTGTGGGATTATAAGGGACCAAACTTTGCTTTTTCTTGTCAGTCCCATAAGACCCATACAGCAGGATGCTTCTGTCTCTGTACATAACTGGCAGCCTTGAAACCCTGAAATTCTAAGCTTGTTTTCATGGGACATCTAGATCACCCTGCAGTCCCAGTGATGGGGAAGTTTGATCTGGTTCAGCACTGGAGAGAATCCTTTGATTCTCAAAGGACTACATCTTCTTGTGCAATGTTCAGCAATGTTCTGGATGCAGAGGGGTTAAGCAAAACAGGGAGATGGTAAGTGCTGGTTTCAATGCTGTTTCCAATTAGGTTTGATAAAGAATTGTATACAAAAGTATACAAAAGCAACAGTCAAGGGCAATGGGGAGCTGCTTTAGAAGAGAAGAACAGATGCTGAAGTCAGGTTTATGTTCCAGGTGACTGCTATTATAAGCTTCAGGAAATAATGCAAGAGACAGCAGAGCATTTTAAACAATGTTCTCTGCATAATTTTTCTGTGCTTTTTTATGCATGTTTTTTCATCATTCTGTGGAACGTCTGACATGCTGCAGTTCTGAAGGTACCTGTGCCCATCCTGGGAGAGAAGCTGTGGCTGAACTGAGACACTTATTCATTAGAATTTGATATATCCTGAAATAAAGAATGCATTTCTTACCCTATTAGTGCTTTTCTATTTGGATGGAACTTGAAAATAACTTGAAATTCCAAGCAAATATTTTTTAAAGATATTTTGCATCTTGTTTTTTAAAATTCTCTCCTTCTAAATTCCCCTAAAAAAGCATGAAGCAAATTATACCAGAGTGATTTTATATGTGTTTCCCAAAGCTTACAAGGTTGAGGCCTGCTTCCCCTGCCCTTGGTTTTGAGGATCTCTATCTATCATCTACTCCGGGTGTGCTGAAAGGTATTCCTACCATATGCCTCGGCTGTGCTAAAAACCATCAAATAGGGCAGGACTGGACAGATACAATAGGACAGTGGGGGTGATTTAATTGGCAATGAGCTAAAGGCTTTTTATTGGACATTGTCTACCCAGTTTTGTCTTTTTGCTGTTTTTCGATTGTGTCCTCATGACTTGTCCTCCAAATGAAGCGTTCAGCATCTTCTGAGCAATCTAGTGTTTCTTTTTGTTATTGCAGGCCTAGGTCTCTGGTATTGCTGCACTTGGGTTACATCATAAGAGGACATGACTGCAGCCTACAGCCTCTGCAGTCACTCTGAAAATTCCAAGGTTCTTCTCACCATCTCATTAGTAGTTTTTTCCATGAAAGCCCTCACTCCATTTCCAGTGGGGTAAAGAAATAATTTGAATTTAGGGACTGTAAATACACTGCTTGAGAAGACGTATTTGACAGCGTATTGCACTCTGGCATCAGCCCTCTGAACTAAAGCCCTGCTGGGGAATTTCACATCAGTTTTGTCAGTATTTTGGGCAATTTATCTACCATTGGAGAAAAGACTGATGATATAAGCCATTTCCTTTGGGAGGACTTTTTTTTCATGCTTTAGAGTCCTTTTTTCTGAGCCCGTGAGATAAATAGATGGGTAGACAGCTGCTGTGCCACATTGCTGAGGTGACCAGCAGCAAAAATTCAGGATAACAAAATGTTCTCTGCACAGAGCTCACCTCAGAACTGCAGAGCAATGTGAAATCTTCCCAAGCAGTTCAGAAGCACACGTCTCTCAGTGTATGAAAGATCACTCAATCTGATGGCAAAATGCCAAAACATTTGGTGCAGACAGTGCAGTAGATATGTGGCTTAATTTCAAGATAGTGGTGCCATCGCACTACTTAGCAATACCAAGTCCAGTTTTAGCAACCTGGGCTACTTTTAACAGAGGAAAAAGAAGACATTAAAACTTCTGCAACATAAATAATACTGTGAGTCCTCCTTGTTTAGGATGGCAGCAGGCAGTCTTCCAGGACAACGCACTAAAGAAAAATAAGGAATTTATTCATTACTTCCCATCAGCAAGCAGAGGTTTAGCCATTTCCTATAAAGCAGGGCTTCAGAAAATATAAAAGCTACTTTGGAAGACACATACCATTACCATGTCCCCCCTTCCTCCTTCTTTCCCTAAATTTTTACTTTTGAGCATGATGTCATATGGTATGGAATATCCCTTTGGCCAGTATGAGTCAGCTGTCTCCTCCCAGCTTCTTGTAAGCCTCAGCTTTGCTCGTTGAGGGAGGCAGAGTCGGGGAGGGAGAAAACCTCAATGCTGTGTAAGCACTGTCCAGCCACTGCCAAAACACTGGTGTGTTGGTGTGTTATCCACAAGGTTGTGGGGTTTTTTTTTCCCACTTTAGGAATACAAGAAGTAGTGGCAACATGAAGTAATGCTGTTGATACAGCTTGGTGTCATGCTCAGGCTTGCTGAGGGTGTGCTCAATTCTGCTGTCCATGTCACCAACAAAGACATTAAACAGTGCCAGTTCCAACACCTACCCCTGAGGAACAACACTAGTCACTGCTCTCCTCTTGGACATCATGCTGCCAAACGCCACTCTGAGTGCAACCATCCAGACAGTTTTTTTTTTCCACAGCATGGTCTGTCCATCAAATCAGTAACTTTCCAGTTTAGAGACAAGGATGTCATGTGGGACAGTGTAAAATGCTTTGCACAAGTACGGGTAGATATCAGTCGCTCTTCCCCCATCCACTACCTCTGTATCCATCATAGAAGGCCACCAAATTTTTCAGGCACAATTTGCCTTTGGAGATGCCATTATTGCTATCACCCATCACATCTTTATTTTCCATGTACCTTTACAGTAGTTACCCAGAGATTCTGATCCATGACCTTGGCAGGCATAGACATGAGACTGACTGACTTGTAGTTCTCTGCTTGTGGGTATCTTGCTGCTGAAATGTTGCAATTAAAACACGCAGAGAAAATACTATTTAGAGAGGTTCTATGATACACCTTTCATGAATTATAAGAATTAATCCACAACCCCAGTTCATAAAATTGTTTTGCACTCTACCCAAAGAGGATACTGTTGTTTCAAGTTTGAGTAGATGAAACAAAAAAATAGTGCCAAGGAAGTGATCTGCTTACTGATAAAGACAAAAGGCAGGGTAGGATGTACCATGTGGTAGGAAATTATTACTATGAAGTGGGTCAGTTTGAGAAACTAGAAGAGCAGCAAAGAGTTTCTGTAGAAGGACAAACAGTAAAGCAGATAAGGACAGATAAGAGCATTTTATGACTATGGCTTAGGTTCAGGCAGAGAACTTCTTAGAGCACAGAAGGAGAATGTGATTCTGTATAAATCCTACAGTCTAGCTGGTCTTTTTACCACTTACACCATGTGGAATCTGCTGTGGTACTTTTCAGAGTATAATGAGGAAAAATAAATGAAAGGTATTAATTTAGCATAAGACCACTTACTTATAATAAAATCTATTGTATCAAAAGATAATAGCTACCAGCTGACACATCTGGGGAAGTGAGTAGTCATGTCCACTTTGAGCTCTATGGTACAGCTTCTTGCATAGCAGGGAAGTCTTGGCTTTTAGTCAATATTTCTTTTTCAGAGTCAGCAGAAGCCGTCTTCATCTTTTCTTCCTTTGCCTAAATTGGTCATATCTGCCCAAACCTCAACCTGCAGTGTATCTCACAGCAAAGTCTGCTTAATGTGGGTGGATTGTGGGAATATTTTTATGGCTAGATTCTCATTCTTGTTGAAATCAATGCTTTCGATTTGACAATAAATTATATCCTGGTCATGACCCCATCCTTTTAGCAGCTCTCTCAAGTCTATTTTGGTTCTGTTTCATTTCAGGAGCTTACTGAATCTGAATGTTCTTAGACTCTGTGGAAATTTATCTGCAGTAAAACTGGAGTTGCAAACTCCAGTGTCAGCATAATCCAAAGTCTAATATTTGCTTTTAGAGTGGGTACCCCTCATAGTCTAGTCTTGGCTGTAAATTAACGTGTAAAGAGGTGGCATCTAATTATGACTTCAAAAGAGGAGAGGCTACTCTTGTACATAGATCAATCCACTCTACAGGGGCTGAAGAACTATTGGATGACAGCTGGAGGCTGCACAAACATAAGAACCTACCAATTTCATCTGCTGTGGTCTTCCTGCACTTTCAAACACAGAATAAGCCTGTAAATTGATAATAGTATGTGTGATATCTGAACTGAGAGTAACCTGGGTTGCACATATCTGACTATTCATGTCCTCCTGTAAATTTCAAATAAATGAAATAAATTCACACTGTTTTTCCTGTGGGATGTAGTGGCAGAGCAGCACAGTACACAGGGAGAATCAGTTTAAACTTACCATTGATCTCAAGATAACTTCAAATGCCAACTGCATCATTACAACACTATTGAGTGAGACACATCATACAGGTGGGCAGGACCAGGTTCAGCATGATTCTTTAGTATTTTGTGGTTTTGAAGTTTTTATTATATATTTTAGGTATCTTTCTTTATATTCCTGAATTCTGTCTTTCTTGAGATCCTCATCCTCCTTAGTAAATTAGTGATGGCTTATTAATCATGGAATGGTTTGGGTTGGAAGGGACCTTAAAGACAATCTAGTTCCAAAGTTCTTGCCATGGTCTTCCACTAGACCAGGTTACTCAATGCCCCATCCAACCTGGCTTTGAACTCTGTCAGGGATGGGGTATCCACAACATATCTGGACAACCTGTTCCATTGCCTCGCCACCCTTAGAGGTAACACCTTCCCTCCTTTTGCTGGGAGGGTGTTACCTGTACTTTACTACATCTCTAGGTTCTTTACAGTCAGCAGAAAGAACAGATTCACACATGCGACACAGTTTTACAAAACACTTTGCAAGAGATTGGTACAGAAGATTATTTTACACTACAGTTTGATGGAAATAGAGATTTATTGTTTTTCCTTAAATGCTCTTTTATTGAGGCTGCATTATAATTAAATCATTTTGCAATTGTCCCCTCATCTTATGCATTCTTAGTTTTTGTAGATAATATTTTTAGAACTCTACATTATTCATATATTTCTCAGATGGCAAAAATACATTCTTATCTCAATCCTTCTCTTGACATTTCCAGTCTCCTTTGCAGCTCTTGATTTTTTTCCTCTGAATTCCCTTGAACTTGCTAACAATCTTGTGACAACAATGCACCAAAGTAGTTTCTGACTCCACTGTTTTGGCTGTATGACTTTGAGGGGAAGGGTTATCAAGAATAAGCTATGCAGGGACATGCTTAAAATCCAATGGGATGGGAGGGTTTTTTACTGGTTTCCGCTTTTTCCGTACTGACCACATGGGACTCTGACCAGTCAGACTGAAGTCTGTTTGAAGCAGTTAGAAAATGCCTGTATCTTAGTCATACTGGCTGACCACCCACAAATCCTCAAAAAAAATGCTTTAAACTTCATCCACCGTTTTTATTGTCTTGAGTCCAACAAATGGAATGATCTGGATATTAGTCACAGATGTCTGTGCTACTTCATATTGAGTGTGGGCATTGCCCAGATGTTGTGTGTACATGAGCTTTTTGGACTTCCACAGTCCAGAGCAAGAGGAGGAGAAGACACACCGACACACATATATATATAAAAGTTCACTTGTGAGTGAGCTCACCCTCCAGGATTTTTTGATGATGGGCTTTGGAATGATTTAGTGGGGCAGTTATATTTAGATATATTTAACTTTTTGTGGGCATGCAGACAAATATTTGCTATAGCTCTACCTCACCTTTCACATACTATAGTATATTAAACCACAAAACCACACTGGCATAGTTAAAGGGTGGATATTTAACATTATGCTCTTCTTGGAATAGATGTGTTTGAGGAGGAATGGGGGGGTGGTTTTGTGTGTGTTTTTTTGGTTTGTATGTTTTGGGTTATTTCCTTGCGACTGTGCATGCCTAATATAAAACTTTGTTTCAACATTAAAATCTTATCATTGGTGACACTGCAACTCATGGATTCAATTACACTGGACAAAATTACAAAATATCATCCTAATTTTATGGTAGCTCTGAAGATGGCAATGCATCAAGACATTTTCTCATTCAACATAGGGACTTAATGCAAAGAATATTAAAACATGCCATTCTGTGTTTATTTGCAAAAAGATTTGATGTGAATATTGTTCATATTGAATTTTTATGAACACTTTGAAAAAAAATCAAATTCAATACCAGTAACCTACATTACAGCTACAACTAATTAGTTAATACTAAATGGTACCAATCTTAATATGTATTTATAGCTGCCTCAGCGGTTGCGTCATTGAAGAAACAAGCATGGAACAAAGTATTTCCTCATTAGGTTGTTGTTGATTTAAAATTTGTCTCTTTGACTCCTGCTTCTTGAGTTGTGTCATTGCTCAACACAGAAATCCAAGAGAGATGAAATGCTTATATTAGTAAAAGAGACCTTATTAGCCTGCAATGTTTCTGTAAAACTCTTGCGTTCACCTCAGGAACAAACAATGCTAGCAACAGCTCACTTAGTTTTACTTTTGCATCATTTACAACTTCCATTCTTGTGACACCTTCTTATGTCATTCTGCTTCTGTCTTCTGGCACTCTCACTCTCCTCAAATAATTTCCTTGTCAGACTCTCAAGACCCTTAAAATACAGCAGTATCTATTGATACCATCCAAGTGTTCTCTTAGAATGAGTCACAGACTCCTTCTGATCTCATCAAAACTAATTTTCTTTGCCAGGAAATTAATCAATCAATAAACTCAAATTCAGGAGGCAGAGATAGGGAAATTTGTTCCGTACATTATGCTGATTTGCTATATATATTGGTATGGTGTAATAAAAACCTAGGTCATGGAGGTAAGTTTCTACTTACCTGGATTTATCTTAAATCTGGAATTAATTTGTCGATGCATGTACTTTTATATTTCCACTAATAACTATTCTAAAACCCTGAGTGGTTCAGGAACACAGTGCCTGCTGAAAATTTCAGTTAAATCATTAAAATATGTAAACCTTCTCTAAAATATCTTCAGTGTTGTAAAACTTAATGGGGAAAAGTTTCCTTTGAAATTACTGTATTAGAACTGGCATATGATTACCAGAAAAATTCATAACCTCATTGCCAATCTATTATTTCTGTCAAGAGAATCATTCTACATTCAATCTNCAGTAATACAACAAACTGTGAAGCTAGACATGACATGAATACGGTGCTATCACAGAGCTCTCGCCATCTTATCTTCCAAACTGCTAATAGTACCTTCATCCCTAAACTGAATTGCATTCCTGACCTTGTATTTTGAACAATATTGAAGATTTTGTGCAAATGTCTTGCAAGTACCTTTTAAGAGATGACACAGACAAACTACATGTTAACGTGCATAATATGTATTACTCTTCCCTTGTTCATTTGTAATTTTTTGACTAAACACCTCTTAAAAAATCCATAGCTTCATACCACTGAATATTAACCAGTCACATCAGCTGCATCCTGTGACAAACTGGCATATGATTACCAGAAAAATTCATAACCTCATTGCCAATCTATTATTTCTGTCAAGAGAATCATTCTACATTCAATCTTATTTTGCCATGCACAAGAAATCTTATGAGAAGGATATTTATGAATTAAGAGTGCTAAAGAATGATGTTTTCTTCCAATAATAGCAGCTAGTAGAGGTTATGTATTAGTGTGTGGTGTTTATGCTTCTGTTTAGAAACCTCATGTTCCACTGTACAGTCCCTATTTATATACTTTCTTCTGCATTAACAGTAATTTCTTCAGTAAAACAAAGCTAGCTGTGCTACACCAAACTAGGCCTTGACTCATAGCATGATTCATAGCAGGGGAATCTAAGTGTGTTATTGGGTATGATCCAACACAGCTCAACATGCTCTATGGCATCTGTGGAGTTTGCTGGGTACTTACAGGACCCAGTCTTCAGGATGTGTGAGTATTGCACACTGTGTACCCATATGCATTTTGGAGCTTAAAATAAATCCACAATTGAAAAGCATGGCTGGATTGAATGGGTGAAAATTATGGTGAGGTGAAGTATGTCTGATATCTCTTGCTGCTGATTAAGATCTGGCATGTTTAGACTTTGCTTGTCCTCTCTTTCTCCAACCTAAATTTGAAGAATAAAGTAACTGGTAGAAAATAGTGATTAGAAGAAACTATAATCGCAAATTCATCTGATAGAGGATTGACCCTGTGTCCTATGCTCTACAATGTACTTCATAAATCTTTGGAGAGCCTACAAAAAGCAAATATTTTCTCCCTACTCCCTCATCATTAATTGAGGGATAATTCATCATCAAATCCTGAAAATTTGAGAAGCTTCCTTACTGTTCCCAAACTGTTCCCTTGTTCTGTTTAGTCTTTTCACTGACTCAACTTCTGGCTTTTAGTCAGGCAGCAAAAGTCAAGTCACTGTTGGAGAATGAAGATCTCTGTCTATTCTGGGTCACATGGACTGGGTATGCACGTTGGACAGAAAGTAGATAACTCACACAGGATCCTTTAACAACCTTTAAGATAGGTAGGAGACCTTGAGGGTTTCTCTGAACTGGGTAAATGACGCAAGTTGTGAAGTATTTAATTAACAAACTTATTCCATGAGAAAGTAGAGGCTAAACCTGAATTACAAATACTGGTACCTGGGAGGAAAAAAAAAAAGAAAAAAATAAAAGGGGGCAAGGGGAAAGAGAGCTCAAGGTGGGAAAGAAGCCTTTCAGGATTGAAGATCTGCCCCCAGAAATTATCATCTTGCAAAGGATGGTATTGGGAGATCATTTAGTTATGTACATTAGGATTAATCTCCATATCTTCCTGAAGTTTCCTATTATGAATAGGCCTTAAATGTGCTGATTGCAATTTGAACTATGCTGGGATGGGAAAATTTTATTGCAATGTGAGCAAAATCTCATGAACTGAGAAACTGGACCTGAACACTGAGCTTGTAACTCAGTTGTTCTCAAGATTTTTCATCTTGCAGACCAGCTCATTTTTCTAGTTCTCTCAAACCCCATGCGATATATGATTGCTTCCATCTGTTTATGAGGTTAAATTTCTGAACTGCAAGTGTGGAAGGAGAAACTCAGTTATGCATGCTGCTAGCTGGATAGGGCTGCTTAAAAGAGAAAAATGTTTTGGTAAAACTTTTCTCGAGTTGTATTCACTGTAAATCACTTACTATATTACTTTATAACTGTGTCATAAATAAATTACAGAATAAAGCTACATCCCTCTTTCTATGTTTTAATAATATCTGTCATGTCCTCAGAAATGCCAATGGAATTACACCTTTCTGAGCAGAGTTATCTAGGCATCACAGTCCTTTGTGACAGCTGCTCTGACTCATGAGGGTTCTCTCTCACTGAGGAATGTAACTTAAAGTCCTGAGATTCACAAGTCTTAAGAGTTATGTTACTTGGGATGCTTACTTCTCAAAAATATTACTGTTACATATTTGGCAATTTTCTCTGAATTACCTAACCTAAAAATATAACCCCCCTATTTATTACTATCAGAGAAGGAGTTGAGATTTTGATTATAAAATTTGAGTCAGTCACAAAAATAAATGTAAAGCATTATATATAAGCAGTATTTAGCTATAAGGCTGTTAATGAGGTGCTGAAATACTTCAAGTTGTACTTTGATTGGAGAAGAACTTGTTTTGCATCACTACAGTTCCTTTTCAGAAGGAAGTTGTCTTCCTATGCATTCTTAAGTACTTTTTATAGTTGATCTCCATTAGGAACCCTGCTTCAGCAACAGAACTCTGTGTCAGACTTGGCCATAACAATTTGCAGACCCTCCTTTTAGTGCTTTGGTATTAGGATTTTCTTCCCTTGTTCCCTGAAGTTCATTTAGGAGGCATGTGAATGTGGGAAGTATACCCAAGAAGGTAGTACTGACTAAAGTGAACAGGTCTTTCTCTTCAGCTTTTCAGGTGGATAAAATGCACAGTTTACTCTAACTGTTTTAATCATAAGGGCCACTATGTACCAGGAACACCTTCTCTCCAAAAGGAGAAGTTTTGTGAGAAGGCTAGTTCTTTCTAACTGCAAGATGGGAAAAAATTTTAAAATCACTTTGATCTTTAGAAACCATACCTAATGGGCTTTGTGGGTTACCCAGATATGCAGAACAGCATATTTCAGTGTTTTTATTTGTGCTCTGCTTTGAATCCTTTGATTAGCATAGTAACTTTGTGGTAGCCCTGTTAAGTTCTTAACTTTTGTTTTTAGGTGTCTTCTAGGTAATTATGACAGTCAACACAGAGTCAATACTTACTATCTTGAATTGTAAGAAAAGAATAATCATGTCTCCTTAACACACAGAGGAAATCAACTAACTGAGAATTTACCGTAATATCTTTAAAACTAAGCTGGCACATAATAGAAAGGGTGAGTTCACTGAAAATAGGATGCCTATGAGCCTAGCCAAGACAATTAAAGCATTGATCTTAGTTAGACAGACAAGAGTTCATGTCTACTATAAAAATTCTGTCCTTTTCTGATGCAAAATTTGGTATATTAAAGACAAGAGAAACTACAAAAAAAGCATTGTGGAAATCAGTGGATATGAAAGTGTTTGATATACCTTATCTTGATATATATTTGTATGTCTATGTTATTAAACATACGAATAGAGGAAACAACTTGAAATGAAAACTCCATGTAAAATAGTACAATACACATCCTTGACATATTTATCACTTTGAACACCTACAAGTTTTGTTTGAAAATTTTCTGTGATGTCTGGGAAGCATTCCAGATGCCTGCCTCTCTCTCAGAAAAGCTGGTTTTAATCTCTCCTTTCCCCAGTCTGTAAACTAATCTTACAAATCTAGTGTGGTGTAAAGGACATGGAAGCTGGACTCATATTAAGCATTGATAATTTTGTATTTTTCTTCTTTGTCTTATCAGATGACAAAATAAGGTTATCCAAAATTTTTCTCTTGGTTATGTATATCTCTTTTATCTTATTTTACCTTTAAATATCAGTTTGTCATGGGAGGCAGAATAAAACAGTTCCTGTTTTTTACTTTGAATATGTCATCTGCTGAATTTTCAAGTCTGATTCCAACCAGTTTTAGGTGAGAAAAATTGCTGGAGTCCTCAGATCTTAACAGAACATATACTCCTTTTTTTTTACTTCTTTTCACTTTTACCTCACTTCTTTTTGAAGATAAATAGCTGGTATCTTTTTCCCTTATATGTAACTACTCTTTGATCTTCCCCACAAATATTTTCTGTGTAAGTTTGCCACTCTTTGTCAGGTATCTTTTCATTACCATCTTCATTCAAGTGACTTGAAAAATATACTTTTTTCATTTTTTACCCACTTTTATAACAGGATGCAGTTTCCCTGTTCCTTTGACATTTATAAAAATCTAATTAGTAAATGAGGTAATGATTTTTAAAGAACAGTTTTACAAACAATGCTGAGTTGCACTGTATGTTGATGTTCATTTTGGATTGTTTTACCAGCATAAACTATTGTTCCAAAACCAAATTCCACAGTTATCTAATTAGTTCAGTGGAGAGGTTCCTTGCAATTTTAAAATTTGTTTATATAGAAACTCTAATTAGAGTTGCTTTTATAAATGATGGAGTATTTATCTTAAGTTTCCTTTACTCTCACTCTTATAATGAGAAAAAAATACACATAATGCTATTATTTACTCTGATATGTTTTGTTTCTTTTGTCCCTTGTAATTTGAGATTGCTTCTCTCTGAGGAACAAATCATTGTTACTCAAGTATTGCACACACTCAAAGCCTACTGTTATGCTTATCATGGTTTTGCTCAAGTTAAACATGTGGTCTTGAAAAAAGATGTTAAAACAGTCTTTATCATTGTCAGTTTTGCCACTTCTAGAAGGACTAGCAGCTGGGAAGTTCTGAACAATCATGGTAGTCAGATTAGAAAAGTAGAGAATGTGAGAGAGAGGGAAAAAATGTCTTACTAAGCTAAATTTGGAGAAATGTTCTCTATTTTAGAATACCATGCAAGAATCAAATACTGCCAAAGAAAATATCAAAAATGGAAAGAGGAAGAAAGCATCAGCAAGGGATGAATAGATTATTTATTCTGCAAAAAAGGGAAGTGGAAACTTCAGGATGAAAGCTGTATGTGATCTTGTTTTCTACTCAGAATCAGCAATGCAGTTTTAGTGAAAAAATATCATAGTGGCAATTATAATGAATTCAATAGAATCATTATTACTAATCTTTAAAGAAAGATTAGCAAACCATTCTAATCTCTAATCAAGATTAAAAAGGCTAAGCTCCCACCTGCCCATGACAAAACCAATAAAACCAACCAAAATTTCACTTGAGAAGGATTGCTGCATAACTCCCTTACTGAGGTTTATTCTTTTTCCAGATTCCTAATATATCTACATTAGAAGGTTAATACAAATCCAAAGCATTTTTGAGGCAAATCTCCTTGTCATTCCTATTTACTATGTTTTAATAGTGGGCTCTAGGAGCATGTGGGTGGAAGTAAACTGCATCACATGGAGCACACCAAATACATCTAGCCCAGGTCACCCCACTAGTTAAAGAAACACAGCTTCTGACATGCATATAATCTAGATCTCACTTCCTCAGCTGTTTCCCTCTACAGGTTTACTTTCATTGGACACTACTCACCAATGCAGACATAAGTACTATGGCCCAAGACCAGACCAAGTAGACCACAAGATCATGTATACACTGGTACAGCAAGTGTTGCATGAAAGGCTCTGTGAATAACTGATCATCTTGGCTTACAGGCAATTTTGAAAAAAATGGAAGAAGTCTTGCCAGGACATAAAATTGTAAAGGAACAGAATCAAAGCATGTCTCTCTCTAGTTTTTTCATGGTATTAGATGTTAGAAACAACTAATAGGGAAACTTTAAAAAATAAAACTACTGGAGAAACAAATTTCCATTCTAGAAAAGTGTGGATGAAAATTGTGGTCTTTGAGCTCTTTTTTCCTTTTTTTTTTTTTCCCCTAATAGTCTCAATGCATTTTGGTTGCTTAGTCTTTTTTGTTTTTCAAAACCAAGTTGTTTAGGCCCAGCTCTTTCTTCAAACTCCTTTCTCTTTGAGGTCAATTTCTCAGATTAGTGAGATATTGTCAGAGTTGCATACATCTGTCTTGTCTTTAGATTTTGGCTGGTTGCTGCCCATTTAGGAGTACTTGTCTTGGAGAGTAGAAGGAGAATGAAAGCTACTGAGAGTATTCTGTGAGAGCTCAAAGCCTTTTAGGCACTAAGAAACTAAGTGTAAGAGACAATACCCTAAGAAATCTCCCTTAATTATCGCTGCTGTTCATGAAGAGTGAAATACTGAACTAGCTAAATGGTGTGCAGAAATGTTAAATTTAACTCTTAGTCATCAGCAGTTACACATCACATATTTCATTTCATTTCATGGAGACATTACTTGCATTTTATTTTCCTTATATGTTCTGTGGTCAGATTAATGTAGAAACCACCAAATCCTCTGGTTTTAATTTAAATGTTGAAGGCTTTTGAGTTTTGTTGGGTTTTGTTGAGCTAAAAAGGAAAAAGCAAGAAATATATAGCTCAGCATAAGCTGAGATGTATAGAATGTGGTTACACTGGTACATAACATATGGTTGTTATCTCCCAACCCAACTGGTGCTTGTGTTGCAGATTTGTCTTTTTTTCATATTTATAAAAGAAATGAGCACATGCCCTTATCCCCTAACAAAATTAAGTTATTGCACCCGCCCAGTACAGTCCAATCCCATTCCTGGATGGAAACCACCTTTGAAAAACTTGCTGCCGCTATTGATGCCCTCCTTATTCTCATCACTGCATCCCTCTAATTGCCATTGCAATTTTAATACTTGCTGGAAATATGGAAAAGAGAAGGAGAAGGAAGAAAAGCCAGACGGTTTTCTCCCAGCATTATCTAGCTCTCTGCTCTGTGGATCAGGTCTCTCCCATCATACAGGAGAAGAGATTGCAGGAAGTCTTCCCCTTGAAAGTGTAATGAATTCCCTGGGGGAGATGAACAATTTTACTTCCCCTGCAGAAAGAGGCATGAGGAGTTACCTTCACTATGCATCTGCACAGTCAAGCCATCTCACTCGGGAAAGAGCAACAGGTAGACTTATCAGCACCAGCCCAGATGCCGGAGTGACCAAACTTATTCCTGCCACTGCAACTTCATCCACAGCTCATTACACAGTGTGCACGTTTGCCTAATAAAATAAGGAAGCTCATCTCTTCTCTGAGTTCCAGCAGACCCAAGCTTTACTGTATTCTCTTTTCAGAAAGATCAATTAGGAAAAAAAGTTTGCTCATAAAAATGTTAAGTGTTCTCAGTTTTTAAAGTTAGGAAGCAGACAAAATAGACACTCCACTAAAATGCTAACAAATATTGTACATTTCAACTTTTACTTCTGTCTCTCCAAGGGAGAAACAGAAACAGGCATAAGGTTGTCAGAAATGTTGGGTTTTCTTGAATTCAAATTGGATATTCTGTACAAAGACAGTCATAAGAAAACATTATGTAAGAATGATGGTACTGTACAGCAAAGTCAGGCCCAATATTCTGCGTCTTACAGTGGCAAAGAACAGATTCCTGGTAGTGGCGAGTCATGAAAGATTATAAGACCAAGACCACCTCACCTGGAGGATTTCCCTGCTAGTTCTTGTCTTCAGTCCTCCAGTTTCCTCAAAAGTTTAGATGAGAAACTCAAGCCAGTGTTTGTATCTTTGTTTAATAGCCCTTGATATGTCTATGTACAGATGGAGGAAAGGTTGTTCTCACTTTGCTGCCTTAGCTAATATGAACCACAAATTGGGACCTTCCTTAACTCATCAGAATTCTGAATAAAATACAGTAAGATTAAAGACCAGCATGCAATCTCATATATACTTTTTGTTCAAACATTTAAGTTACGTTTAAACGCATAACTTTGCACCCTGGAGGTTTTTAACATCTGTGATATTATTAAAGTATTGATAATATTTTAGTATTTTGGTAAAATATACTAGTAAACAATGTTAGTTACATATTAAGTACTTAATATACTAAGATTATTAAATATTTAATAATTTTACATCTGTAATATTAGTAAAGTGTCATGCTGTGGAGTTTTCTCCCACAAAGTGTCATTTATCTTTATGGTTACTATCTGCACTGTTAGAATGTCTAAAGATAAGCTTTCTTCTAATGACCATGCAAACTGCTTTAAGTCAGCATAGCTAAGGTTAATGATACTAAATAAAATGATACCAGGAAGGAATTTTTCTGAAGTAAGCCAATAATTCCCTATTGTTTGGCAAGTCTGAATTTATTTTCAGTAACTGGTGGTTTCCACAAGAAAACAGTGATAATTATATTTGTCTCCCAAGTATTTTCTCAGGAAACAGGCAAACAGCCTTTCTTGGTTCGTTTTAAGAACAAACATATTATCATTATAAGTATTTTCTTATTGACTCTGAAGATGAAACAGGTTAGTAATGGAATGAAAAGTGATACAGAAAGGGTAAATTTTTAGGGTATTTTGCAAAAGAGAAAATAAAGGCAGGGTTTGCACAAACTTTACAGATTCTGTAGAAATCTTAATCAGAGTGTGCATATCCAAATATAAAAAACAGAGCCCTGTGTTTCTCCAGCACTGTGTTTCACCACGTACAAATTTACATGTCATTAATGAGAAAGAATGATAAGCTCCTGGGGATTATTGAATGCTCTTATGCATCCAGTCACACAAAGAAGGTTAGGAAATCGATCAACAGCTTTTATNGGTGGGCAAATATAAAATAATTGATAGTAAGTAAAAATACAGAGATACCACAAAACCAGTATCAGTAGAGGGAGAGAGGAAACAGCCTCAAGTTCCTCCAGGAGAGGTTTAGATTGAATATTAGGGAAAATTTCTTATCTGAAAGGTTTGTCAACCAATGGAACTGGCTCCTCAGGGAAGTGGTAGAGTCAACATTCCTGGAACAGTTCAAAAGGTACATGGATGTGGCACTTGGGGATATGGTTCAGTGAGGAACCACAGTTGTGCTGGATTAATGGTAGAAATTGATGATATTAAAGGACTTTTCCAGCCTTAATGATTCTAAGGTTCTAGGTCTGAAAATTCTCATGTAAGTTATGCTGAGCATAACACGGCCATTGAGAGACTGGCATTCCACAGGTCTGAAAGCAATTAGGAATGATGAATCCAAACAGCTTGCTCAAGTCTGGAACGATGGGACCCGATCCTCAAGTACTTTAAATTGAAGTATCTCCCCTGAGTTTAGTGGAACTATTTTGATCTTATCGCAAGAACATTAACAGCAATAAAATGTGACTTTTCAAGTAAATATATTTCAACATCCTTCCAAGAATATTAATATATATGAGATTTAAGGAAAGAATTGTCTTCATTGAGAGATGAAGAATGTTGAAGAAACTGGCTGTATACTGTCTACTCGTACTCAGTATTTAATGGCACCATCCTTAATATTTACCATATGCAAGCATGTATTCTGCTTTATCAGTGCTTGTCAATTCTATGGAAATAAAAATTACAACCTGCACCCATGAGATAATTTTTAATTCATCTTGTAACCACAATACTTTTGTACAGTACTTGAAAGCAGAGGACAGTTAATGTATCTTCATACTTCTGCTTAAAATTTGTGCTTTTTAAAAGAGAAACTGTCTTCACAGGGGCTTGATTTAAAAACTAATAATTGCTTGAAAGATATCCCCAAAATAGAAGATACGGTCTTCACAACAGGAAATGTAAAATATAGTTAAGCAATACACAGCTTTCTGAGTTTCTTGCCAAGTTGTGACAGATATACTGATCGATTACTGAGAGGTAGAAGCAATGCCAAAATCTGAATACCATATTCCAGAGAGACTAGAACTACTTATTCTTTGATGAGCTCTTGAAACTGTGCTTTATCTTCAGTTTATATCATTGTGTAACACTGTCAACAGAATAGCTTTACAATGTCTTGCTGAACTTTAGTGTTAGTTGTCTAGAAATATGAAGTTGTAGATTGGGACAGGTTTTATTTCCATGGGGCCTGCAGTAATTGTAATTTTACTGGTTTTGTCATCAATTTGCCAACATAAGAAAAGGTGTGTACATCAACCAGCATGTCCACTAACAGGTACACTTGAGTCCTAGTTTGATGGAAGTTTGAACATTTAACTGCTTTTATCTTTGGTGTTTCTAAAATGTTTCGCTCTACTAAAACAGAGTAGCCTGAAAGGATTTCGTACAAATATTAGTGAAGAAAAGGTTTTTTAAATATTGACACAGACATTTCTACCAATATGTGAAACTTGAAAACAAATGACATTTGTTTGGAGCAATGGCTAACAATCCATCTTAGGGAAAATGTAACCAACCCTGACAGACACACTTCAAATAGCCTACTATGTTATAAACAAAATCCTTCTTTTGATCATTTGAACCTGAATGTTAATGATCAAAAATCCCAAAACAGGAAATAGAACAAACAGTTCTAAAAATAGGCAATCTGCCTGAGTGTTATCATCTACTCATTTGGGAAGTCACTGCATTCTTTTAATCCATGTTAATCTTCATTTGGCATATTATTTTGGTGTTTGGGCCTGACTCAGCAGCAACCTTAGATTTGAGAGTTTATCTTCTGTGGAAAAGTTAGAATTTTTGAATAAAAACCAAAAGGGCCTTAACTTTCTTTTTACCTTTTAATGGCTTAATGATAATCTTCATTAATACATCACTGAGAACAAGAAGGTCTAAAAATACACACAAGACTAAGGGCTTCTTTAAAAAATTATTTTAATATTTCTGTCTAAATTATTAAGTCCTTGACAATTAGAATTGAATATTCAAAATTGCAGAAATGTAATTAGCAAATTCCAAATGAATTGTGTATTTAGAAGGGGTGTTTATTTAGTATGGTTTTTATTAAAAAATCCCCAACATTATTTCTCACAGTGATGCACACAGATATTATTCCTTCTCCTAGTGATTTGGATGAGGATTATTTCGAGCAGTTCCAATTGTATCCTGTTCATAAAATCTTGGCAGTGAAGAACTATGCATATAGACATAGTTTTAATATATTCAAATTAATTTTATTTTTCTGAAATGGTCACTTGTAAATTTATTTCAACTGGGAAATCGTAAAGAGCCTTTTTCAGACTTCCTCATGCAGCACATTTATACTGCAGTTCAATGCACTAGGATCTATCAAGGATATAGGAAACATGGTCATGTCCCTGAGCAGGGCTAGTACATGAAATCCATGTTTCTCCCACGCCTGATCCCCAGCCATTCTATTATACCAGTCTGTGTGTGCCTGATGGATGCTTCTCTTTCCCTCCACTTGCTCCCTCTCGTGATTTATAATGATTTCATCAAATCCAAAACATCTTCATAAATTGCCTTGGCTAGAATAAAATCATATACTTGATACCTATGAAATGTGAAAGTATGGAAATCATGAAATCAGCTAATTCTACTGTGAAACAAAAGCAAACATTGCAAGTTTGAAAATGGTTTGTAAAATAGAGCTGTTCGTCTCTGTCTTGCAGTACTTTTGGCAGTTCCAGGTGTATTTAAAAAAAATAGGGTTGTTTTTTTTCCTATTCTTCAGTTTTTAAGGGAAATATATCAGGTTTAAATATACTCTTTAAGAAAAAAGGAAGATGTTAGTGAAAGCTTTTGTGTTTTTCTGAAAGGAATATGTCAACTTCTATTTCTTAAGACAAATAAGAGTAAGACTTCATGTGTTCTTTTTTTTTTCTTATTTAGCACATTACTTTTTCAGCAGGATTGCTTTTTAAGCATGAAAAGAGATTAGGTCTGTCCACAAACCCTGATGATACTGTTTCACAGAAGTTACTTGAATTTTGCATTCAGTTAACCATAGCTATATTATGTTAATAATTTCCTATAAATCAACTGCGAGATTTGGATAAATTCTCATTGCTTTATATAGGGATTTGACTGAGCAAGAACTAAATTATGGAAGAGCCTACCAGCATGTGTAGTTCGAGGTCTAGGAAAGACCATCAGAACTTCAGACAAATAAAGAGTGTCTGAAAATATTCACATCTGCATTATATTAATGTCTGTGTTCTGCTACAACTGAAATTGTTTGACTACTTTGCATTCTTCCTAGTTTTTTGTTTTAGTAGCTCACTTTATATAGGATCATGGAAATAACATATTATTAGTTTCTCTTTCCACAATATGTCATAAAGTGTACTCAGCTTACACTAGTATGACAAAAATGTTTTATGTTTGTGAATAAATAATATTATATATGTCTGTTTTTTCTATATTGTTCTTATTTAGAAATAAAATACAATTATAATACAAATAGACTATTATAATTATTCAATTAACATTACCTAAACAAAAGTTGGAGCTGTTTGAATACCTGATTTATATAGCGTAGCTTTGAGACATATGGTTTTCTGAGTTACAGATGTGCTAAGAAAAAAGACCACCTTTGTGTTTGACTTAAGCTTAGAAATAGCAAGGAGATAAGTTCTATCATTTTAGTACAGTCAGTCTGACCACAGTGGAAGTGGTATTAACTGATCTTATTAGTAACTTTCCTTGTTTCTCATTAGTACTCCATTCCTCTACTAATTCTTTCCATTCCATTTATTGTTCAAGATCAAACAGAATTATCAAGATTTCAGACTTAAATGTTCTGATTTCACATGTTCTTTCTATTCTACCATTGTAAAGTTTTATTAAAGCAGCTTTTGAATAAGTATTCAAACTCTGATTATTCCATTCCTTTCTGCAGATGTGATAGCAAGGAAAGATATTTAGGAGACAGTCTGCCCTCAGTTTTCTTAGACAGGAAATGCACAGACAATGTCTATGATGGTCTTTTCTCTTTTTCAGCTATTCATCAAGCACTAGAATATTTGAAATAAGTTTTCTTTTTGAAACTGTTTCACATAACAGATTGTGTTCTAATAATCTCATACCTTTTAAATATGTCCCCACTTATAAATTTTTCAATTTGTCTTATTTCTTGTGACTGGCTTCTGCAATAAAAGAGACAACACCTTATTTAATTAAAACCAAGGGTTTATGATGGAATATTAAGTGAAGTTTAGCTAAAGAAAAATAATTCTTAAAAAAATAATTAAAATTCTGTCTTGAAATATTTGTTTACTTTTTTGGAACAGTGTGTTTCAAATTTTCATAACTTTTTTTTTGCATTATAAAGCCAAACAGTTTTAGTAAATTTTAACTGCAAGGAAACTAAAGGCTTTTTGTTTTATTTTTATTCCCATAAACATAAATTTTAAAATTGTGCAATTTGTGCAATTGCATAATTGCAAATAAAATGTGCCCCTTCACAGCTTGTAACTTATTCACTAAATTCCAAACTGAAATCTTGCAGGGGAAATAGTATAAATCACACTTCACAGTGGAGTAAAAGTTATGGATTCAGAACTGAGAGTAGCCAAATGTAGTTAAAAATAATCCTGAAAAGTTATTTACCTCTGGGGCTGTGCTTCTGGCTGTTCTGAGTTTACCAGCATATGTGCTGTTTCCTTTTATGGGCTTCAAAGGCCTCCGCCTTTGAAGATGCAGAGGTTAGGCTGGGAAGTCATTCCACTTAAGGCTGTCTACCTCCACTATCCATGTACATGAAAGCTACTGGGAAAAATTTCAAACCCACTTCCATTTGGGCCTGCATAACTTTGCAACTAGCTTTTAAAGCTAATACTGTAATTTTAAGGCTGAAAACTGCATATATAAAATTACATGTGTGACAACGAAGACCACATTCAGCAAATTTAGCAGATTTTAGCACAAAGTTCCACATGCTCAGGAACTAAAGCTTGACAAATTAGCTCCAGATATGGCCACATTAGTGGGAGCTGGAGACAGCCCTACAGGGCTCGCTTTTCTTTGACTTAAGAAATGCCCTTGAAAAGATTTAATTGAGCTAATGAAGGCATTATATAAACAGTTAAAAGCAGTTGTTGGAGGCTGCTAGAAACTCATGTATCACCAGTTAGTAATTAAGAAGATCTTCTATCTCCTTTCAGAATAAATATCCTGTCCCACTTGCGGCAGGCCTGCTGAATACAGACTTTCTGGTCAGTAAATGTCCAGACATTATTTTGTGTACGAAAACATCTGCAATGTGTTACCTCTGAAGCTCCCTCTCAAAGCCAGACAAAGACCAAAGTTTCCAATGAATAACCTGATCAATGACCATAAAATCATTTACTCAGACCAATAATTAATAAAGAGGGCTTGCACCAGCCAAAGGGGTCATCAGACAGTAAGTGACGTATGACTGACCCACCTGGTAAGATGAATAAACTTAGCAACAGCACTACTTTCTGTCTTAAGTGTAAAAAAAATTAAAATTGTACATGTTGATTACTATTATGAGTCACACTGTCTTAAATAAAATAAGTTATTTCACCTAAATATTAAACCAGTGGCCAAAGATGGGGGTTTGCATGTGTTTATTAGTAGAATTTGTTATGTGAATAGCTAATATTTATTACTAATAAATACACTAATTAAAGCCATACTAGTAATTTCCATTAGCTTATCCTCAAACTTCCACGGAGCTGTCCGTCTGGTTTTAATCAAAACCAAATAGTAATCCAAGTTCTCAGGCTGGAACAGCTAAGAGGAAGTCATTCAGAGAAGGCAGAAGAAAGCAGAAAAGATAAACAGACGATATTCACTAAATTTGTATAGAGCAAAGGATGTAGATGCTGTGGGTTACTCTGAAGACATGATTCAGGCACCCTGTCAAACTGGAATGAAGTAGTTACAAGTGTTTTATGTCAGCAAAATACTAATATGATCAAGATGGAGTCTGTCCTTTTGCTTTTGCAGAGCTGGATTTGTGTGACTCTGGAGGATTCCTAAAAGAGGTAAAGCAACATATTCCACTGCCTGCAGCATGACTGTTTAAACTGTAGCATTTGTTTTTTAAGATCCAGCTTATTCTCTTAGGTAGGAATGCAATTTTAGCATATGTCTTTAAATGGAATCTGCCTGACTCTGTATATTTGACAGAATAGTACTAGACCTTTTGTCACTATGATGTGTTAAGTTTAGACCATGTTTCTCACTACCTGATGTCAAAGACCAGGTGTTTCAGAAATGTTCTTGTGTTGTTCTGGATAACTGTTACCTTTGCATGAGTATTAGAGAAGCATAAAATATTTTTTAAAAGGAAAAAATCCAGGAGGGAGAGGTTTAAGTACATTCTTACATTATGTAGCTGTAGTAGAGATTTTTTTCTTTGGCAGAAATAGCCCTGCAGTGTATAAGGCTGACTGCCTTGAAACACTCGGTCTTGACGTTTTCTTTTCCCTCCATTTCTGCGCTCTCTCCCTGGCGCAGGCAGGCAGGCTCGCTGTCTCTCTCCCTCTCTCTCTCAAAGGCAGGAAATACTTTTCAGGCAATCTGGGCCTGGTTGTTGAGGCCCCCTTTCACAAAACATCAGTCTGAATTTAGTAGACAGAAGTCACTGGGAAAAGCTTGACAGGCTCGTGCTTAGCTAAGGCTCCCTCCAGCTGCAGAGGGTGTTTTTGTTAGAATCACACATTGAGCAAAACTGCTTAGAATAGAGCAATGATCTCAGTAGCGAAATCCGAACTTTTATGCTAGCAGGAGCTAGCTGGGACTGGGCTCTTTTGTTTGTTTGTTTGCTTCTTCGTTTTGTTGTTTGGGCTTTTTTTCTTCTTCTAATGGCCAAAGATTTTAGGGAGGTCATGTCTGAATTCCTGATTCTCTTCAACTAGGTAAGGCTGTCTTGGATTCTCTCTGTACTTTCAACTATCAATTTTTTTTTTTTTTTTTTTTTAAAAAGAAAAAAAAAGGAAAAAAATAAAAGAAGGTAAGAAAAACCTCAGGAAAGAAACAAGCAGTATCCAGCACTGGAGTGTTCTGCGTTCAGGATCTCAGCACTAGAAATAGAGGTAAAAAAAATTATAATCTTTAAAAATATACATTTAGTTGTAAACTGTGACAACTCTGTTTTTCAAAATATGCCAGACCTATAAAAAAATTACTGTGCATTTTTCCTCGTCTTTTAAAAATATGGTTGAAATGCTGAACTTTATTTGCGTTCTTATATAAATAGAGCTGTATGGTATTGCTTGCATATTTTTTAATGTACATTAAATAGGAAAGTTCAGTGTGACTGATTCAGGTTTTTTCACCTCATTTAATAACAGGGAGGGCATTTAGGGCTATGTTTTTTTTTTCTCGCCCACCTTCCCTTCTCTCCACTCCAGAGATAATGATGATGAGAAGTGTTTTAGGTAGATATATCAGTTATACCTCACTGGGCTAGGTCTCTAGCCTTTTCTTAGTCCTAGATGAAATTTGTAGTAGAAGTGACAATACAGTCTTAAAGGTGTATACTCTAAATCTGAAAATTCAAGGTTTATTTGTTGGCTTTAGCTAAATTAGGTTATTTTTAGTAATGCATTATTAGATATAGAGATTGTTGTGTGTTGTGCTAGCATTTAGAAGAGGTAAAATAAAATTCAGTAAATGTCAGCTGACTATAATTTTTGGAAGGATGTATGGATTTACTCTTTTTTCCTTCTTAACCTAGTAAACATGTAACTAATAAAAATAACAAGAATCTGCTGTTAAGGAGTTTAGGGAGAAAATAAGGATAGTATCTTCACTGATATGTGAATGCATTTATATTTTATGTAAAGTTGTGATTTAATTATTAATTTGTTCTGGATATGAGAAGCATTTTTATGTCAATATAGTAGTCTTTGTCTTCCTGAAAAATGTTGCTTATAAGTAATCTGCAAATCAGTCTTTCTTTCTTTCTTTCTTTCTTTCTTTCTTTCTTTCTTTCTTTCTTTCTTTCTTTCTTTTCTTTCTTTCCTTCTTTCCTTCTTTCTTTCTATCATTAAGACTCCATTACTTCTTGGCCAGATTGGTAACTAAAGAACATGAACATCTGTTCATGTATTTCAAGAATCTTTTAACTTTGCCTTTACTATTTTTCAAAATGATTGTTGTGAAAGGAGATGACTTCGTGGTGTGAAAGAACATGAAGGATATTCCAGAATGGGGTCAAATATCTCCTCTGCAATAGACTAAGAATTGTACACGTTACTGCCATTTGGAGGAAGAAAATTGTTCAGGGTGGTCAGAATTGGCTCTGAGTTGTGAAGGGAATGCATCTGAACTGGACAGGGAACAACCAATGGGCAGTAAATTGCTCCTGAGTATATTCTGGGGTGAATTTTAACATCACAATCACTTATTTGCTTATGGACAAGTCTTCTCCAGTGAGATGTTCTGGTCTGGGAGAGCTATGATATGTAAGTGGTGGGACTGAGAAGTTGAGAGGAATTTGACTGAGTCTTTTTGTCATCCTTGTGAAATTTTTGCTGGAACACTGATGTCTCAAGGGATTTGGCTTTAGTGGCTTTTACTGCATTGTGTTCCCATGCTTGCTGCTGCAAGTATAAGTGCACGTATTTAGTATTTGTGAGTACTCCAGTTAAACAGAAGAAAATTTTCCCTATTAAGCAGTTATCTTCTCCAGCACCACCTCTAGGGTTTAAAGCATATAATGACCTCATCTGACCTCACTTGCAGATGAAAATACTTGACACCTGAGGCAGTTGAACTACAGGGTGAACAACAGAAGAGAACCCAGAAAGTATTTTCTCATTAAACTCTGAAGTTTCTTGTAGACCATAAGAAAATATAACACTGATAAATGCCTACGTTTTTGATTTAGAAGGTTTAAATGAAAGTCCTGGAGACAAATCACTATTCAACTTCTGGTTCTACTTAGTCTAATTTCTCTGTTATGCTTACCTTGTTTTTGTTTTTAAAGGTTCAAGAAAAAGGATTCACAGAAAAGTTACAGTCTAAAAAACCTCTGAAAATTATTTTATAGATATATAGCAATAATGAACATGGAAAATGAGCATCTAGAGTTTTTTGACCTTGCTGTGTTCCTTCAGAAATGTTGAAGTTCTTTATTTGAAACAAGAAAATAGCCTAAGTAGTTGGATCAAATGACTCCCTTGAAGGAAGTAATGAATTTATGTCTGCAGCCTTGAGAAAAAATAATGCAAATTATTACATCCATGTAATAGGAATTATTCAAATAGCTTTCCTTCACATAAATTTATGTGCCTAAAAACTAATCTTCTTTTGAACTTGTACCTGTTGACCTTCATGTCAAATTCCATTCTCAGAGTACTGGGAAAAAAAAAGTTTGTATGTTTAGGCCTAATTCACAAAGACATCTGTAACACAAAACAATCCCTCCTAAAAGAAAATTAAAAGTAAAGACAACAGCTTGGATGTGCAGTTTTTAAATAGGAAAGACTTAGTAATTCTTTTAAAGTGTTTGGTTTAAAATCAATTTAAAATTGTTCTTTAGGTGATGGAAGATTCCCCTTTTGTCTTTTTCATAAGTCTCAAAAGTTGCTTAACTTTTATTTATCTTGATTGTCAGAAGTATTAAGCCATATTTTATATAATAGTTTTATGTTATTCTTAACATGAATTTTGTTGCTGGAATGTATCTTCTTTGTTATAAAGCTTCCCTGAGGACAGCAGTAGCAGAAGGAGGAAGAGAATTTATAAATGTTTTCCTCTTTTCTCAAAAAGAAGCTATATTTTAGAGTATTCTCTTTTTTTCTTTTATTCATCTGGTTCCATTTTCTATTATTTGTTTGTCTATAGAAAAAAATAAAGTATGGGGGGGTTGTTGGTGTTCTGCTCTTTTTACAAAAGAAAAAGCAAAAAGACAAAAACAGAGTAACATAAGGGCCAAAGCAATTGAAAGAGCATATCCAGAAGTGTCAGATCTTGATTTTCTTCCTATTAGGAGAGAGCCTCTGGAGGTCTCTGATCCAACATGTCATTCAAAGTGGGCTCAACTAGAGCCAGTTCCTCAGGTCCTTGTCCACTAGGGCTTTAAATAGGTCATCCAAAGAAGATGATCACTGTGAATTCTTAGTAAGGACTTTAAGACTGGCTGGGTAGACAGGTGTATTTTTAAATATATGTGTGTATGCATATGTATATATACATGTAGACATATGCATGTGTGTATATATGCATAAATTATACCTGAAACCAATATTATCTAGATATTTTACATGTAAATCCTATGTATATCATATGTGAACATTATTTTATTGTGATAACTACTGATATTGAACTTCAATATGTTTTATATTATATTTCACCATTGATATTTTTTGATGCTTTCAGATATTACTTACTTAAGAACAGTCTGTGGGTAGATAATTTCAAATCCACTATTACCATAGTTGCTTGTTTCCCTTTAATGAGAAAAATCACTTATGTTGAGATTAGTAATGCCCAGAGTTTTATCTCTGGTGTGTTTTACATCAGTTACATCCCAAATACAAAGTTTGCTTAGGCTGTGTGTATCATTAAAACCAATTTCACTCATACTGTGTACTCTTTACTTCTAGCCTTCACTTTCATCTAAGCTCTTCTTTTTCTTACAGTGATTTGTGATACTTCCTGATGGTTATTCCATTGTACCCTGTGTAAAAATCTATTAGCTTTAGATGAAATGCCCTTGAACTTTAGGAAATTTTATAATAAATTTTCTTACTTCTGAACTTCTATTGGTTCTCCCACCCTCTTGCTCACTCTTTATCAGTTGTAGAGTTTCCAGGTAGATAGATCTTATTGGCGAGAGTTTCACAATGGGATTAAACCACTACTAACACTTTAACGCTAGAACAAATAAATGTTCCAAGTTGAACATCATGGTACTTGTGGAAAGTTCACCTTATTATAAAAAATTTTGGGATAAGAGGGAGTCAGTGGTGAGTTTGAAATAAACATCATTTGTTGCGAGATCCTGGGGAGNTGCACACATAAAGCGGAAGGGGTTGGGGTCAGGGTCACTGTCCAACGATGGCAAAGCATGAAAGGTGAGTTAGGGGAAGTGACGTCTGACTTGAGCAAGGGAGATTGCCACATCTGGGTTGTACCAAGAACTGGGGAAAATGCAGGGGTGTGCTGGGTGAAACCTTAACCTGAAAACCACCCTGCAGCAATCATTAGACTGAGAAGTGAGGAAAATCTGGAGTAGAATGGAGGACTGATGCAATGTGTTGTTTTGCTAAAGGAGTTAAGAGAAGATGGAAGGGGCAAGAGAAACCAGTGGCAAATACGCCAGACCAAAGCAATTGGGGTTACATTATCAAAGCTGTTTAACTGCACCTTATTAAGGAGATTTCATAACCTTAATATTGTATTACTAGCATCTTTGCTAAGACTATCACAAAATGTGAACCTTTTCTGACCTCCTCATGAATGTTCTCATAAATGACACAAACATGTAAAGGGCAAGGAGAACTTACTTTGGATTCACTTTTTCAGTCTTGAACATTTAACAATCCAATTCTTAGCAGTCCTGAGAAGCTCAACACACTAGAAATTGTACTGTTAAATTCATTACGCATTTTTTTGTCTGCAGCTAAATTGAGATATCCCTTTTCATTTTGCTTAAATTGTTTATCTTCAGTTAATGCTGTTTTATCAGAGAAAGTTGACAGCTTCCAATAATAACTACTAAAATGAGAAGCTTTTTCTGAAAAGACAGTTTCTAAGAGTTGTATCCTCTACAGCAAAACCTGGGCTTTGAGGATTCCGTATACAGAAACAATTTTACACTCTAGTACCATCAAATACCTATGTGCAGATGTCACTGACAACTTCCAAACATTGAGTCACTGTCAGCTTAATTGGGTATACCATATTGGATATAAAGATTTTTAAAAGCTTTTGCATGTTGTGAGAGAATTGGTAGCCGGTAAAGGAAATAGATCTGAATTAGTTTTAAAATCAAGGGAAAATCTCCATATGAGCTCACAAGTCATCTGTTTTATTTTTCCTGTAGTTACGTACTCAGAAACAGCAATTTCCAGAGCTGAGCGTATCTTTCCAGGCAGGCCACAGACACTGAGTAGAAGAATGTCATTACAAAATCAGGAGACCAGCTGATGAGTTTGGAATTGAGGCACTCTGGAAAATGCTGTGAAGAATGTCTATTGACTACAGCAGATATATTCACATTATGCCTATGAGAGGCAGAGAGAAAGGGATATAGAGGTGAGATGCACATACTCTGTAAAAGTCCTTTGATAGACAGGTTTCCTGAATTCCAAAATAAGAGTAATATAATGAAAATAATCAATTTCAGGGTTAGAGTTGGAAACCAGGGAAGATAAATTAAATTTTTACTTTCCCTTCCTTGGAGGAAGTGGATTAGGCTGTCCAGTGCATTTACAAAGGCCTCAGTGTACATTATATGTTATTTCTCTCTCTAGTTTCAAAGAAATAGTGGTACAGCTGCCATTTTGAATAATTTTTGCTTTTCACATCTTCAGCTACGTTCCAGAAATACTTGCTCAGTTTGCTCTCAGTACTTTTTTACAGATGCAAAAAAATGGGATTCTGAATGATTCTGCTTATGGTTCATTTCCACCAAAAAGCACAGTCATCTCAGTAGTCATTCTCTGTAGACTCTCAATGATAAAATATTTGTCTTTCTCAATGGGAGAAAATAATTTTCAGCTCTTTAGGTACAAAGTATAGGCAAAATAATGTCAAAAATATTTTTTAGTCACGTCTACACCAGGAATGAAAACAGGCTCCCTACTATTCAGTAAGGAGGCTGGTTGCCAAAAGTCATTGTCCATAGTGCCTCATACTACAGAGGTTTCATAGCTCATGGCTATAATGAAGCTGGACACCAGCAACTTTTTTTTAAACAGAAACACCATATTAGAACCTTAAATCTAAAAGGCAACAAGAATACAATCTGGTTAATTTATATTGTTTTCAAAAAGACCTTTCTGTAGCTAAAAGATGTTTTTCACTAGAGTTGGCTAGAAAATGAAATGTCTTCTATTTGGGGGAAGGGGGGACATTTTTATGGAAAAACATTCCCCTAATTCTGGACTAAAAATAATAGCCACAGTTTTCTGGGTTGCCATGTCCCATGGGATGACCTTTTCTCATATAATGTCTTTTCAAGAAGCTTCCAGTTCAACCAGGGAGTGAAAGGAGCTGTAAGAAATCTATAAATTATGTTATCTTTTCTATTTTCTGGGAATAGAGAGCCAAAATTATTTGGGGGAGGATTGGCCGAGCAATGAATTTTCCACATAAACCTCCTATGGAAAAAGAAAACTTTAAACCTTTACACCTTAGATTACTTTTATTACGAAGAAATAAGGAATTTATATTATGAAATCAAGAGAGTATCTATAATAACCTTCACACTACTAAATACTAAAGACCAGCAGACTCACAGATCTGAATTACTAGATGGGTCTAATTTTCTTCTTAAAAAGTCTATGCTAGAAACTATTTTTTGGCTTAAAACCCTTTTACTTTTTAGTGGGCACTTATAAATTTGATGGCTGTTGTCGCTTTGGAATGAAACTGTGGTGAAGGGGATGGATGTTCATAACTGCTAAAATTACTTTAATGCTGATTATTACTAAACTACCATTAACAAAATTACAGTAAAGTGGTACCATTGTGCTATAAATACTTGAGAAAATAATATTTCACTGTTTTATTGACTATTCAAAATAGGACAGAAACATAAAGTCGGATATATTTAAATATTGTGTTTAATTGGTTTTGATTTGATAATTAAATTGGGTGTAAACTACATAGATCTTTAGTAAGCCTGGATAACTGTGGATCAGTTTGTATCCAGTCATTTCCCCTTTCTCATCCTTGAGGAAGAGCCTCAGCTAATCTGAGGCTCAGCACTGGAAATGAACCAAATACAAATACGACCAAGCTAAAACCCACTGTAATCATATGTTGGTTACAAGTAAAAGCTCTTCATCGTATTATGATGGGCACTGGTAATGGAGCTGCTTTTTGAGGAAGAGAAAATAACTCCATGATGTTTTATGTTTTCAAGCTATACATTAAGGCGTATTGACCAAGTTTGGGCTCATATCTTAGGAGCCAATAATATTTTCACAAAACAAGCAAGACTTTTGAAGTCTCTGAATGAATAACTTACCAGCTTGTGGTAAGTTATTAATTTTGTGGTGTTTAAGGTATTGAGATCTTATAACGCTGCTGGACAGTATCAGTTTTTGTAACATGTTAAATATCTTCCAAAGGAAGGATGTTTACAACCTTTAGTGTGTTTGGCATTTCCAGTGACAGTAAACTGTAATAAGCATATATGACATATGTCAGAATCTGTGACGAAGAAAAGAAAATAGTTTGTAAAGGGATAATGAAACTGATCCCTGAAGGAAGGAAGAAATTCTTATCAAGTCAGAAAAATTATTTCAGGTACATGGCTTGATTAATTTCTTGTATGGTATTTCTTATATTGGAAATAACAAATCTTTTGCAGTATGATTTATATTTATTATATATTATAGCTTCTATTTGCTTACATGGACAAGCAAAAAAAATATTCTTTGGTCTGTTTTAATATTCTGCTTTCTATTTCTACTTTGCACTTCTACAAATTTCTGCTGTAGGCAGCACGATGAATAAATGTTCTCCTTCTTCATGATACTGCTGATTTTTATACGGCTCTAAATTCTCTCTTGCCCAGGCAGGAAACATTCATGTATTTCATGGCTCTTCAGACAGAAGCTATACCATACATTTAATCCTTTCTGTTGTTTTTTGCTGTATGTTTTCCTACTCCATTTCTGTTTCTGAGATGGAATTACCATCATTACAGGTAGTTCTCAGTTCATTGCATAATAAGAATTTAGAAAATATTTTTTATTATGCCACTGTATGCTCAGCCTCTCTTTTGCCTATTGTGATACTTATCTTCTAATTTTCACTGATCTTGAAATTCAGTTGCAGATTAACAGCGTCAGTGACTTAGTTTTGGGTTTGTTTTCTGGATTGGTAGATGATATAATAGAGACTTTTAATATGCATTTATAATTAGAAGTATTTTTTTAATCACTGCATGCCATTTTATTGAGTACAGAGAGTTTCATATGCATATGTTTTTTATCTCCTAGTTCTCCATTTCAATTTGGTAAAATTAGCAAATTTTATAATTTTACTTCTTTTATTGTTCTGAATAATCTACAAAACACAGCTTTTAATACCTGCCTTCACAAAACTATTAATAATCTCCCTCTTTATATAAAAAAAATGAATCAGTCACATATTCTCACTTCTGGTTTTCTATTTAGTTTCTGGATTTTGTTGATTTTTATTTTCATTATTAATTAGATTTTTTAGCCAATTAACTGTAAATGGAAGTCAGATTTTCAAGTGTGTAGTTCACAACCAAGTGGTCTTTTATTTATTTGATTTTAAACCAGCTTTTGTTTCATCCAATCATTGCCCACAGCACCCCAAGGCTAAGTGTGCAGAGAAATTCCCATTTCTCCCACCTTCTCACTCTGTGGAGATTCCACTTATGAGGCAGTAGGGAGATGGGAATTTGAGGGCCAGAAATCCCTCTGCTTTGTGTTCCTTTTAATGATCAGAGAGAAGATTGGTAAAAGTCTCTTATCCTAGAAAGGCTGTACTTCCCACCCCTGCTCCAGTCCCTGTTCAGGATCCCTTCTGGCTCTGTGGCTCTCTCTCAAGTAAAGCTCATCTCTAACCCCAAAGGCATTTGCCATTAGCTTGGAAGAATGTCCCTTTTGCATTTCCCCAGATTTGCCCTCTCTACATGTGTTGCCCCTTTCCTTCCTTAGTGCAAAGAGGGTTACTTGTAACGTTTCAGAGTTACCAGTTCAGTAATATTTCATTTGAGTATTGTTATGCAATTCTAATATTTGGTTCCCGATCACTTTATGTTCTTGGAATCTCTCCTAACAAATGCTTCAATAGGAGTTGGTTCCTCAAACTTATCAGGGAGGTGTTAGCAGTTGTGTGCTGTTTGATCTATAGCTGGGTAACAATTTTAAAATCCTGTATGGTAGGGTATGCTGGAAGGAATGTTTGTATGTTGGACTTAGTACTATTTGCCTCTATTTCTGTCCACTGATTCATTGCTGGAAACCAATAGTAAGATCTCATCAAAGAAAAGGACAAGTATCCTGTGAAAGGACACTACTGAGGTGTGTTTTTGTTTATCTGTACAAAAATCAGCAACACTTATATTTAATAGTCTGTGTTCACATTTATAAGTACATCACATGCATACACATTCAAACCTGACCATTAAAAGTTATATAAAACATTTAAATTGTTTTATTATTTCATTCTGAAGACATACTTGTCTTAAGAGTACTAAGCTATTTCTGATTTTTAGAATAAATTTGTAAATATTTTAAAATAATTATAAGTTCAAACTGGTTTTAGCATTTGATTTTACATATTAAAGAAATCAGAAAAAATTGCATCTGGTATTCACTAGATTAATACCCCACAACAAACAATCCTTATATTTCTACTCAACGACAGCAGGGTTTAGCATGGTCTAAAACCCTGCCCTGCAAATGCTGCTTATATAGAAACTGCAGACAAGGTAAGCCTCCCCTTCAGTGAAATCCAAAAGGTGGTCTATGTCCAGGAAATAAGAAAATGAAGGATTGCATTTTAAAAGCAGGAGGTCTTTTAAAATAAATAGCTGAGTGAATACCTAGAGGCTTATGTTTTATCTCAAATTATTTGTAAACAACATTCTGTGTCAGAGATTGGTATGGAGTTACTAAAAGAGCTGTATGCAAGCCAGACCAGGAGATGTGAGATGAGTTTATAGGAAACAGACCCTGTTCACTTAGACTTCCCTAAACAAAGTTTGCTGACTGGGGTCACAGACCAATGAAGATAAAATAATGATAACAAAATAAATATTTCTGCTTGATCTCTGTTGCTCACATACTCCTGCTATGTAAAAAATGTAATGAAACAGACTTTCATCTTTGTTTATGTTCATAAACTAGTGCTTTGCCTTTTTTTTTTTTAAGAAAAGATTTGCATCCCATATAAAACATTAGCAAAAATTAAATTCCACTGGCATGATGGTGGGGCTGTATGGCCTGGGTTGTCCTCTCAGAAACTTTACTGCCACAAACTTTGTAAGCTGTCCTGTGTTCTTTGCAACTTCCTTCCTTCCAAAGCTTTTCTCTTTATTGCCAGGTGGTGGGCAAATATGGTGCAATGAATTGTCAGAATGGAGGAACTGGTGGAGCCAGCAGGGATGTCACACCTGGGTCAGCGGCAGTGCTTGCTTTGGCCATACAGAGATGCCACCAAGTGTCCTGCACAGCAATGTCTTACTTAGGCCTGCTTTTGCCTTAGTCCTTCCCTCCTAATAACTTGGGGCTCACTGCCTGGGCTTATGTAGTGGCTGCTATTGCTGCATGGCCCCATGTTTCTCTCCTTATCTCTTTCTTCCACTCTGGGAAAATCAGGGATCCACTCCCATGTCCTGGAAGTTTGAGGGGCAAGATATAGGGCCAGAGAGCCCTGGTTGTGTGCTTCTGCCGTGGCATTCCTGTAGCTGGGATGTTTATGTGTCCTGTCCCAAGCCCCAGAAGGGAAGCTGCTCTGACAGATCTGCACAGCCACAGTTCCAGATATTTGAGTAAGTGTGCTTCCTTCCCTTTCCATTCTCCCTCTAGCTCCAAGACTCAGTTCTTCCTGATGCAGCTTTCACAGGTGTCAGTCCTAGTATTGGGTTTGTGTAAGGATAGTTCTCGTAAAGTGTCATTTTTCCTTGAGAAGGGAAGCAAGAAAAGGTAAAATGTATCTTGAAAAATCTGAGTGGAGTTTCATGAAATAAAAGAATATTCTCTGTCTGAATTTTGATAGCCTGCTGCAAGCAGTTTAATATGAGTTTTTCTGAAAAAAAATCACAGGAATCCTAATTGAAAGAAAATGTTAGGCAGTCTAATTATAAGAAAGCCTACCAGTTCATCATCATTTTGTGCTTTATCAGTTGTAAAGTCACGCAGTTCTGTGAGACTAGACAAAAAGTTTCCAAAAATAAACTAATCTAAAGGTTTGCTCTACTTTTCATTAACATTATATTTTACAGTGAAAGGAGATAGGCAGTAAATTATTACAGAATCCATCTAAATTAACATCTAGTTTTGTAAACAATGTGAAGCATCATAGAGGGTTCTTGAATGGGCTTCTGCTGCAGTATGATGACCCACCACTCAGTTTCACTTTCTATAGGTCAAGAACTACCTATTGGGTCAATGTTGCCAATATTCCTTAACTCAAACCCAGGATCAAGAAATTTTGCCCAGAAGTTTTATCCTTTGTATTTTTGTTTCAAACTTTTGTTCTTCAGAAAGTTAATAGTACTAAGCAATACCAAACAGTGCTGTTGAAAAGTAAAGCAAACTATAAGTCTGAATTATAGCAACAGCTGAGTGGACAGTATCATATTGATAGATGTTTTGATCAGAAGAAAAGGTGTTTTCACTCTGCAAAACATTTCAACAGACTGGTAATGGTTCATCTGACAGTCTTAAATTCTATAGAAATCAGATATAAAGGTTTCTAGTTGTGGCATTGCAAGAATAGAAAGTGAGAAAGGGGGATGCTTCCTCCCTTGGGCAAAAGTACAAATGGACTTGACAGGGGCATTTCTCAAATGGTAGAAGATGGTGCATGTCAAGAAAAAAAATGAATAGCAATAGCAGAAAAGCAGTGATCAAGGCAGGAACCCTTCCTTCTGCAAAGTGGCAGTGCAATTGGCTCTCTGGCAGAGAATCTCTTTCAGAGGTCTGGAGCAGTGAACCCTCCAAGGCATGTGTGCTTATGTGCTTGCATGTGAGTGAAAGGAAATAAGTTGTCCTGAGCAAATAGGCAGAAAAGAAAGAAATTTTCTTGTCAGCCCTTAAGTGTCAAGCAATTAGAGCAGGAAAATAATTTCTAAGCTGAATTGTTTAACATGGTCTTTGAGGAGTGGAGAGGGAGCAGAAGAAAAGTAAGCTGTCACTAAACTCTGAGCTCCTTCATGCATCATGGGAGTGAGGGGATTTCAGGAACTGCTGGTGAAGCTGCCTGGGGAGGTGACATATGTACTGTAGATATTCATATTAAGTGCTAACATACACTCAATTGTTAGAGAACAATAAAAGTGCCCATGTCGTATACTATTTTGTCTTGCATTTCAAGCAAAGTATTTTATAGTTCTCTGTTTAATAATTTTTCTGCAGTCTATGAAGCAGCCAAAACTAGTAATAATGCAAGTAAAACAGAAAGGTTCCTAAAGTAAAATTTGATTTTCATCCCCTATGAAATATAACTCAATACATCCAAAAAATGAAAAACAGTAACAGATCTGTTCTTCCATTTCTCTAAGTCCATGTAGCAGCAGCAAGATTAACACACACCCATTAACTCTCTGAGAGCCTGCCTTCTGTGCATTAATTAGGCAGGTGGATGCATGTATGTCATTAGGAAGTTGCTTTTTTTAGCTTTTTACCCTTAACTTCTACTATCTTTATCGATTGCTGTCAGAAATGTCCCTATATGGCTGTAACAACCATGTTTAATTTTCTCTAAAGTAGATGAGGGTAGTGTTCTAGTAGGGGAAGAAAGGGAAGCTGCAAATGAGTTGCACCCATATGCAACTCCAAACATTGCTCATGGAGGACAATAGAAATCATTGAGCCCTTTCTAGCAAACATGCCTCTTTTCAAAAATCAAAACAAAACACTGTGGTGGCTGTAAAATTATTTTAATTGGAGAACTTTAGTGTCCATCAGGAAAAGGTGCAGCAGAAGTTAAAAGTATTATCATTATTGATTTTTCACTCTGGTAATTTTGGACCACATGCACTTAGAAATAAAGATTAAATCAGAATAAGAATGTGCTACAATTTATACAATAATTTGACTTTAATATTTAGGGTTCATCTTATATTTGATCAGGAAAGAAGAGTGAATTATAAAATTGTATTAACTTTTAACTACTAAAATTTGCCTCTGAAAGCAGATAATTTTTTTGGCCTGGCTCTGTGTGTTATTTTCCATTTTGCTCAGCCTCCCACACACTAATGACTTGTGCATGGAATTTCATATACTCTATGAATATATGTTCTTTTTAAGCAGAGTCTCCACAGAGGTGGAAAATGTGAATGTGAAATGAAGCTTGTCATTCCTAAAAGAAGGTTAAAGATCTAGGACTCTGTACAAGCCTATCCTGAAAGTCAGTTTGTCAAGGCAAAATTTATGGAGGTTCAGTTGCCCAGGCATAATTCTGCATTTCTTTCAAGATAAATACTTTTATACTTTCAGGCATGTGATTTGTCAAGGCAGCTTTGTAGCCTGGTGGGCAATCAGAATTTGCCTTAGTGGACTGAAATGACCCAGAACAAACTCGCTACTTAATCTTCTTTATTGCTGAAATCAATAACCAGGTCCATGCTAAGTGCTGACAGTTCTTGCGTAGGGAGTGAAAAGTAGAAGTGTCTGCTCCTTGAACTTCTAACATTTTATGAGCCAGAAGTTTTGTTTTCTTCTTTGACAACGAACTTGTTAATTTTTTTTATAATTCATAAATTAATATGAGATATTTTCTTTGTGCTAATATACACATGCAATGACACAAGATTAATGTATCTCAAATGCCATCATACAGAATACCTAATGCAGCAGTCAGTGAAAATTCCCCACACAGAAACCCAAGCAGGGACAGTGGCCTCTGGCAGAGCCAGGCAGTCCAGGTGAGTAGCAAAGCTATAGCCAACCATGCTGGCTCACAATCTACACTTCTGGAAAGCCCTGTTCTAAATAACAGTTTTCTCCATGCCTTACACTAGAAAATCATGAATATATTCAGCAAGGGGGGTGTGTGGAAGGGTTCAGGTTTTGTAATGCATTTGAATGAGGAAATAAACCAAAAACGAAGTGGTTTTCCAAGTGTTGTATTTTAGAGGGTAGGACTACATGACCTTTAAAGGCCCCTTCAAATCCAAGCTTATCTATGATCCTATGATTATTTTTTTTATTACTACACAACAACTGATTTACTCTACAGTTTCATGTAACACTTGTAATTGCAACTTGGCCTGAAGAAATGAATAATAACAATAAAAATAAGAGCCACTGAATGGGCCAAAGATACTCAGAAGATAAGTAGTTTACACATTTGGTAAATTTGGAAAAACTCTCAATTGTTCTCTATCTCTTTGGGAAACAGCCAGAATTCTTCGCTCCACAGGTATCTGTGGATGAGGAAGAAATAAAGTTATGAAGCAACTCTAAGTTATAATGTCATTTATACCCATTGAAATTATTATCTTATGAGAGACACAGTTAAGAGGAGCTTGTTGTAAAATTTTGGCTCTGGAGCTACTTGCTTGTCCATGTGCCTGTTTATATCATTTTTGTTTACTTGATATTGGAAAGTAATCAGAAAAAAATGTTATACTGAATTATGAGTGCCGTCAAGTTTTGTATGAAAAGTATTAAAACTTTAAACAAAGCAGTCTTTTAAATTCCTGTCCTTCTGGTCCCACAGTCTTATCTTGTTTTACACTTTTGTTTAAACTGTTCCTTCCCTTTCTTTTTTTTTTATTTGGAGTTGATTCAATAACACAGTCTTTTTTTATTTCTTGCCGATGTTAAAATGATGAAACCTTCTCTCCCTCAGGAGCAGTGCACAGCAGCCATGACATCTCCTCTGGTCCTCTGTGGAAGGTACATTGCAGTCTGCTGCTGAACTGTTATGACATGTCTCTAGCAATCAGAAAGAAAAGCTGGGAAGAGCATGTGACCCAGTGGATGGGATTGGCTTTGGAGCCTGTGGAGTATAATACAGCATGTCGTCACGGACTTGTAGCTGATAACTTGCAGACAAGTATGGAAAAAGATGAGGTTTTGAGCATGGACCGGAAAGAAAAATGTGCTTCATTTCCAGAGTGCTGCTATAGTGGAGAGGTGACTGGCTCCCCTGAAAAGCAGCTGGGAAATGTTTCAAAGGAGGTCGATGAAAATGATAACCACGAGGATGAGGAACATTTTCTGGAGGCAAGCACAGAAACTCTAGTCCATGTGTCTGATGACAATGATGACTATTCTGCACTCAGCCTGGATAGTGTTAATTACCACATCGCTGCTGTAGGAAGTGAACCCGAAGATGAAGGGCACAGCTTAAATGGAGCAGGCTCCTTAACACACATGGTACCAATAACAGAGGGTAACAAGGCAGCTGAATCATCTGGAATCAGTGGAGATATAAGTGAGGAACCTGGCTGTGACACAGTTCCTAAAGAGGAGAGGAAAGAAAATGTTTGTGGCAGCATTGGTCAAAGCCTGGAGCTTTGTAATTATGAAGTCCTAAATGAAGTAGTAGATGTAGAGAAGGAAAATTGTATCAATTCTCCAAATGTGAAAGAAGTTATTATGTCTGGGAAGCAGCTGCTTCATACTGCTGTAATTGCACAACAGCGCCGGAAATCTGATGCTTTCAAAGATGGGCTTGGAAAGTCTGAGTGCAATGTGGTAGAGAGTGGGATTTCTTCTGAATCATACACCAGTAGTGATGGACAGCTCTGCTCAGCAGTGCAACCCAGCAGCAGCCTTATGCAATCTCCTCCTTGCTCTTGCATCCCGGCAGTGGAAAATGGTCTGGATAAAAGTGGTTTCACAGAACCTCAAGTGGCCCCTGAAAACAAATGCCTTTCAAATGTCAGTTCAGCAGAAGACATTCAGTGTTTACATGTAAGGAATCATTTGACCACACACGAATATTCAGACAATCAAGTGAAACTGCGCAAAAGAAAGGTAGGATGCTTGTAGACTGCAGAGTGTTTTTCAAATATTTTCCCCCAATTACTGATGATGGTGATACTTTGCCTAATTAACCGGAGAGAAAAAGTGATTGTTTCATTAATTTATCAGGTTCAAACAATTTCAAGACAAATATGTCTATACAGCAACAGAATTTTAGGAGCTTTTTTCAATGTCTGAAAATGGCTGAGCTATGAATTTGGATGGTACCTTATATTCACTTTATATATATTATTTTATATATTTCATATACACTGTTCAAGGATAAATGAGTACATGTCTTCTTTTTTTGGTTTTCCACTGCTATCATTATTGGATTCCTCTTAGGGAAATTTATTGTGTCCAGGAGTTTGGAAGCCTTATTGAAAAAGAGAGTACAACAAGATTTTAAATAGAAAAAAAAAGAGTGGAAATATTTTGCAGTAGTTCTTTGGTCTTTAGTTCAGCCCCATGAGCATATGTTCTTGCAAAAACAAGTACTGCTGACTCTGAAACAATATTTTGTAATTTTAAAGCAACCAGAGAGTTTCACTGTCGTCACCGAGTAAGGAAGAGGATCATTACAAAATTTTAATGGAGAGATTCCTTGGCAATAAAACTCCCATTGGCTTTAATGGAAGGAGATGTGCTGATTGTGGCACTATGGAATTTATCTTAAAGTCTGGCTTTCCCAGTTATGCTGCTTATTCTAGCTAATAACCAATTTGTAATTGTTTACTTCTCTCTGCCTTTTTTTATTTGACATCATCCAGCTTCTTTTGTCTGGGTTTTTTTTTTACATCTGGTTTCTTTTAATTGTGTGGGTTTCATCTGTCAGCTGCAGTGCCTCAGTAGCTGTTTCACTGAAGCACAAATTCACATATCTGAAGTACTCTGTGCCCACACATCATCCTGAGCTGCTGGCTGTTGCTTCCTTGTGTAGGCCCTTTGGTAACAGTAACTCTAGGTTAAGATGGTGAGAAGATGTAAGCAAGTTTTGCCAAAGGTTTCAGAAGCCCTCAAAGCCAGTCTTCTTTTGGTAGTTTATACAATCACAGTTAATGCAGTAACTGTTCAAATATCTCCCAGTAAGAATATCTCAGAGTTACAAATAAGAAACAAAAATATGACTACCAGTACTAGAAATGCTAATGAAAATGGTTCAAGTTTAAAAAAAGAAAATTAACCAAATTGGCATTGTAGTTGAGAACTAATGGACTATTATAATAATTTCTCAGCTGCTTTACTTTGGCATCAAATTTTCTTTTTAAGTATAGTTATTGTTGTGTACATTTCATATCTTTAGTAAGTTGCAGCATGCTATAGTTTTTAATAGTTCTAATTTGATGCTACTTTCCATGTATCTCCTTGGATCTTGTTTTGAGGTCTCATACTCATTTTTTAAATGTACGCTCATGAGAATAATATTTGAGAATGTACGTATGATTTGCGTTTGTGCCATTAAATATTTTAAAGGACAGACAATAAAAATTCCACAGAGACAATAGTGAGAAAAATTAAGAAAGGAGATGAGCATAAAAAGGAGTAAACAAGGAGTTTCTCCAAGGAAGTTTGAGCATTACATGGCTGCAACAACTGCAAAATTGTGTGTAATGTAAAAGGGGATGGAGTCTGTAAATCTCAAGGAGACATCATTCTACTTTGGTTAAAGAAATCTTTGCCAACCACTGTAACATGAATGGCAAAAGAGAAAAGATATGATCTGTTATTTTTTGTGGTATTATTTATCTCTAAGTTCACAGGACACTTCTACAAGCAACATTCCTGCATAAGGGGTTTTCTCACTTATATCTAACCATGCACTATTTTACAAAAGCCCATCTGTGTTGGTAATAGTGTGCAATGAAAAATGTGCCTATGTTTACAAACTTCCCCTGAAAGCCACTTTTGTAATTTTAAGAAAACATTAGAAAAACTGCAGACTTGAAACTGAATCCATCCATAAAAGCCAAGTATTTGCTTTGCAGTGACAGGAAGACTTAAGGGATTGGGAATGGTATATAAAACCTTTTCTCTCAAGGTCAGCAGTTCAAACAGTGCAGTTAAGGCCTAAAACACACCACTGTCTGATTAATGCTCAGTGTCAATTATAGTTGCACATAATCATGTGCCCATAAAGGTCAGAATATGGGAAAAGGCAGATGGAAATGGATTGCTAAAGGTATTTGGGCACCCAAATCTTCAGGCAGCACCTTGGGTGATCATAGGAAGGTGCTGATCTTCAGACATTTTCATGACAGTTAAAACTTAGGACCTTTGAGTAGACTTCTGCTCTTGCTGGTACTAAATTCTTTTACAAATCTGTTCCTCGTTAACATATTTTAAACTGTTTTTAATTGTGGAAATAGAGCATGACCTTCCCTCTTATCTTTAGATCGGTTGTCTTCAAACCAGAGCTGAGGTGAGAGACAGTGTGGATCTGATATGCTTGCTCTGCAGATGGATGCAGGTTCGAGGGCTTAAGGGCTTAAAGTTTAGCATCTTTGACCAGCACAAACTCCATTGCAGTAAATTGCTTTAGTCATGATGGATGTACTGACACTGAAGATGCTTTTTGCAAACACGTCCAGCTGTTGCAGCATTCTTTGCTCCCTCAAGTCAACAGGGTTCAAATGTTCAAAGCACAGCACCCTCTCTGCCTTCACTTTCTCAGAAAGACTTCCTCAGGCTCGGAAATAGGAAGGACCTGAATTTAATTGTGAGAAGTTAATGATATTAGGTCAAATTGAAAGATATAAAATAACCAAGCTTTCCTGTTTTTCCTGATTTGATAATCAATTCAGTTCATCCACAACATGAAATTTGTCATTATTAATGGTTCCGAGTATCAGAAACATAAACGGATTAACGGATTATAGGTGGATAAACCAGCTAGACCCTTCTGTATGCTTTCCTGGGTTAAATAAATTGAGATTTTAAAATAGTCACTTCACAGAATTGTACATTAAATAATATTTGGAACTAAAGAGCAAACTGTAGTGCTTGGGTTATCAAAACATGTATGTTCATATGTAAAAAGCAACAGAGCTTTTAACAAACAGTATTATACAAAATTAGAAGACGACCAACTATTAAGAGAATAACAACAAAAGGAGACTATTTAATTATTATGCATTGATTTGTAAATGTAAGAAAATGGCCATTATCTCATACAGAATCTGTCAAATTTTTGTGTGCTCCATTTTATATTTTCTCCAAGCTGCTCATCTCATCAAACTTAGGCAAAGACAGGAAAATCCCTTCTGGGGCATATTGAGAAGGTTCACAAATGCAGCAGAACTCTAAAAAGTTAATTTCTGTTCTTTTTCAACACACAAAAGAAGTAATTTATTCAGCACCAGCATAAAAAGGTGGATTGAGGCATATAGTTTCCATGTAAATTCTCCACATTTACTTCACAAGCACAATTACAGCTGTGCTGTTGCAGCCAGTGATAATAAGCATTTTGTAAATGCAATTTTTAAAATAAGGCTCAGCAGGTCTTTTAAATGATGAATCAGTAAAGGAGTAGAAAATCAACATGTAAAGTGTGGCTCTAAATAGTTTGAATAAAAATAATCCATGAAGTTTAAAAAAAAGTGAAATGTTAGCAAAATATTAATAACTTAAAAAACAAATTTTGGCTTGTTCTGTATATTTCATTGTTCTTCCACCATCCCTCCCTCTTAGATTTTATTCCTAAAGATCATTCAACATAAATAGGCAGAAAACAGCTACAGAAAAAATTGTGACTGTTCGTTTCTCTCCTGTAGGACAAAGTAGTTCCTCATGGCAGTCTGCTTAGAAGCTTTCCAGTTTCAAATAGATAATGTAATCTCAAAGTCATTCTTGCAAGGCCAGAGAATATAAGAGTCAGGACTGTTCCTAATGCTCATTATTATTGCTGCTACTTTAATCCAGATTTCTAGATCAAATACTGTGTGATTTGCAAAGGATGCTTAAGGATACAACCAATGTCAGCATAGTGACAGCTGCCAGCGTCAATAAGATGAAAATTAATTAAAGAGTAAGATTAACAGGAGACTGGCAGAAAATGTCAGAAGAGACCTGCGTAAAAGGTTACCTGGAATGATGCATGCCTTTGGAACAGTGCCTTTTCCCCACAGGAAAGCTGTGAGTTTTTAAAACATGGTTTTACATTTCCTGTACTGTTGCAATAAATTTTATTTCTTTATTTCAACAATTTAATTATACTAATGTGAGAAAGCAAAACCATTACTTACTTGAATTCAGACTTTTCCATCTGTATTTGCTTCTTGATTATTATGCATGTCCATGAGATGTGAAGGCTGACTCTCTTCCATTACGATCAGAATTACGTTTGGTTTCACAATGCTAAGACTATGATTTTTGGGGCAAGTTAGGAAGTTAGGTTCTTCCAGAAGCTTCTATTTGTATCACCACAATATAATTTCACAGGAAACTTATGGAGCTTTGCTTGCTAGCTCATACTAAGGTACGTGGGAGAGGAAAGCTTCACCAAAAGTAGTAGTAAAGCTTCACCAAAAGCAGTAGGAAAGCTTCACCAAAAAAACATAAGAGGTACTTGTTTTACTGAAATTGTTTCTTTGTAACTCTTTCTGTGCCATCTATTCTCATTGTACGATCCTTTTCAACTGAGCACTTAAAAGTAATATGATCTTGTTGTGAGCAATAGTATCCAACATTGTAGGTATTTTTCTTATTTTATTGCTGTTTGTATACTGGAGTTTCCAGCCCTATCATCAGTATGTCTTTCCTGTCTTAATCTCACTTTACCTCAATTCTGTCTTTTTTTGAATTGCGATAATTTAATGATTCATTCTTTTTTACTTTTTTAAATGCAGTCTTGAAGATTCTTACACTGGTTTTGTTATTTCTGTCTTATAGAAGGTGGTTTCATAGGGATCCAGCCTGTACTATTGCTAGATAAGTAGTACGATGTAGGCTTGTTAGGGTTGCACAGCAACAATAACTTGGACAGATCAACATAGAAAAAAAACCATAGAAGATAAAAGGAAGAATAAAAACAATAGGAATGTGCAGGAAATATTAATTAAAAATGGAAATATTCATTTTGTTTTATTCTGACTTTGCAACAGAGAATTAAATTTGCCTTTTTCTGAGACACAGTCTGCAAACGTGTCAGTCAGAGGAAGATGACAGCTTTAAAAGCTGGTGATTTTCCAAATCAATTATCTTTAATTATTCCTTTGCAAAATATGATAAATAAAGGCAGTCACTTCTCACAGTTTGTTTTCCAATTGAGTGTTTTGAAAGATAGTCATCTTGCAAATATTCTAGTGAAGGAATCCAACAACCAGGGAAGAAAACTGTCCTCTAAAATAATAATGATCATTAGAAATTCTGAAAATGTGGACAGTCGTGAATGTTATTTGGATGGGTGTAGGAAGACCAAGGTTTCTGTTCTTCATTACAGTCATAGAAGATCAACTCCCAGCTGCTTAGATCTAGACATTGAAAAAGAATTAATGGATGTCCGTCTTCTTAGAGTGTGCTCAAGCACCTTGCTGAACTTGGGTGTTATAATAGTTTGTAACTTTAGAGACAACAGATACTAGTTACTATAGGGGTACTAACATAGTAAAATTACCTTCAAATCATATGGTTCTCTAACTGTATTTCCTGTACAGACTTTCCTGTACACACATGAGTGCAATTCAGACTTGCACTTATGCCAGAGTAGCTTCACTTTCATATACAGAGATAGATAATATAATCTTGGCATCTAGGATATTATTTTCTTAGTTTTGTAAAGGACAATGGCAAATGCAAATATTGGAAATGTGATAATCTCTTTTAAAAGATGATCTTTCAAACAGTGGAAATCTATTTTATCAGGTGTGAAATCTGGATTTGTTTTTGTTCTATTTCTACATCTCTTATAATATTCAAACTTTATATAGGTTTTTTTTAAAGTTTCTCAAACTTTCTAAAGGTTTTAGAGAAAAGCATGGATCAGTTTATCCAAATTCATACTGTGAATGTGAGCACCATCAATAATTGGTGAGAGATCTTAAGCCACAACAGATTTTGAAAGGTTAACTCCTACCCACAACTCAGAGCTACAGTCTGTAGTATTAGTACAGTGGGCAATTATTACTGAAATCCACAGTTGCTTCACCACAAGGAATTTGCTGCATTTGCACATTGCTATTAAATGGTCATGGTTTTGAAGGCACTGGGAAGAATCTGGCAAGAGATGCAAGTGAAGCAAAACAAATAGTAGGATTTCTTTGAAAAAAAATGAAACCTTCTTGGCTGTCATGAATATTTCTTTCTCTTTTCTGCACGAAAAACATGCTTTCTATATTTGCCATTTAATAATGAAAATGTGGTTCAAAAATATAAATGGACTGAAACAGTTGCATTTACATATTTTTAAATTATATGTATTTTCGATAGTAATTAGTAGAAAGTGGTCATAAAGCACTCCTATTATTGTGGTTACATGACCACGAATTTTCTCTATTACTTTCACAAAAATATATACCATAAATATTATCTCCATCTGGGAAGCTAAAGAATGCTTTCCGACAGACTTCCTTTATGTTTGGACTGAAGTATGATGTATTTCAAACAATGTGAAAAGTATTTAAAACAAGTTCAGAACAGGATGGGATGATTGCCAGGCCAATACAGTATAACCTTTATGCAAATTTTACTTTGGCACATTTTTGTGACAGTGTTCAGCAGTAAATTTTCAAGGCAGTGTTGTCTAGACTGCAAACCAAGAGACTGTTGGACATCAAATTATGCTCGGAGCTGAGCTACCTAAAATGGTCATGAAAGTATTTGTATTTATAAGCAGTTTGTAGTCACACACTACGGCTTCACCAAAGTCATCTACATGCTTCTAGGGACCAGTCTAGAGAGCTTTAGTTTCATGCAGTGTGTACTCAGAGATTTCTAGTTTTGTCCAGTTCTGCAGTAATGACTGGAATAAAATTTATAAAGTATTTTTTGTTTTGTTTTTAAAATGAATCTTTAAAAACTCCTTACTGGCCAATTATTTACTGTCTGCACTCTATAAATAGTCAGTGGCAGGTCATGTTAAATGGGCCAATGACCACTTGCTAAGATGACACCAGAGTTTTAATTAACATCAAACTTTTGAGGGAAGCGGTTTTGGAAGGAATGAATAGTACATAAAACCTTTAACAAACGGGAAGTGGAGTTAAAACACTTGGACAAAACACCCTGGATTACATAACATCACTGTCCACAACACACTTTTCTGTTGGTTAAATAAAAAAATTTTTAGAAAAGGAATATGCTCCCTTGAGCTGTTCCTCTCGCACTTTCACAAGCATAATGCTCACTTGGAATTCACCTTCAAGTGGAAACAGAGAGAACTAAGAGGCACACGGAGATACAGCTTCCATCCAAAACCAGTACTCACAGCAGTAATCAGAAAAGACAGTACTAGAGCACATATTAAAGAGCCTTTGATGCCATGGCAGTGGCAGAACAGCTTTTTTAAGCACAACTGTTTACTACAGACATGACCTGTGCTAAAAGTAAAAGATTTTTTGTATTGCTGTGTCAAAGAATGAGACAGAGAAGAACAGCCTACCCTGGCCAGCTCTGGGAGCTGAGGATTTACAGCAATGTAGTCTTTGCCACTGCTATCAAGGAGTACTTGACCATGGAAATTTGGTGGTGGGTCAGTCCACAGGCATCTGACCGATTCCCATGCAGTAGTTAAAAGTGAACAAAGAGAACCTCTCTTGTGAGCTGAACTGCAGCAAGGTGGAAGCCGTCTGCAAAGCTTATTGTGGGATTTTTTTCTTGTCTTTTATTTTGGCTGGGGTTGGGGTTTTTTTCTTTGGTTTTTTTAGTTTTGTTTTTTTTTTTTTTTTGCTTCCCACCATAATGGTACCTACTATTAAAACACCTAAAATGTTGCTCATTCCTATTTCCTTTTACTGCTCTCTCTCAAAGGTGACATAAGAGGTTTGTAAAGGCAAGGAGGCTTATGCCACAGAAAATACACATGGTGTATTGAATATGGCTTTACAAAATGAAACAATACTGCTTCTGCTGCCAAAAGCTATTCCAAGCTCCAGAGGATTTGGCCAAAAATGGTTATGAATTCAAATTTAGAGGGATATTCTTCCTCTTTTGAAAAAAATCTAGGCAGCAATATAGTGTGAGCATCTGTGTGCGCTGAGGTAAATATATGGCAAATGTATACCAGATCCTTGCTGCTTTTCATAACTCTGTCACAGCTGATGTCTAAAGCTTTTACAACAATGGACATAAGAACTTGGTTTATACACACAACGCTAATGAGAAATTGGCTCACTGTAACATGATGATGTCCTTCACTATTACAGCAATAACTGTCATATCTGAAGTTCCGCGCTGTCTTTGCACTCTTACATTACGTAAGACTTAGAATAGCAAATGCAATATGTATTAATGTTAAATAGGAGTATTTTTATCCTTTTCTGTAAGTTGCCTCCTTCCTAAACCTTTTTTTCACACAGCACATCCCATTAAACCAAGGTTTCTATTTGAATAACCTGAATATTTTGATAATGTATTATCTCATCTAACCAAGAAAAAATATCTTTAAGGAACTGATTATATTCTTGCACTATGTATTTTAAGCTCTTGGATGGTCTCCTCAACCTTCTTAAAAAAAGATGGTTTGCATACACTACTAATCATTGATATGTGATTCATGTCTGTTTGATATGAAGGCATGAAAAAATTCAGCAGTGCTAAAGCTCATGGCTTGTGTTGCATGCAATTTTAGCTTCAAAATATTTTAAAAGCTGACACGTTTATTACACTGAAAATAAAAAAGCACAACCAGAAGCCAAACTTTGGTAATCTAAATCAAACTACTTTCCTACACCCAGATTCCCTGAAAAACAATTTTCTTCTGATAAATGCCAAATTGTATTTATCTCACACAGATTTAGTAGTGATTCTATGTGCATATTACGCCTCAATACATCTACTGAATTTGTTCCAGCATGTTAAACTCACCTCTTTACAAATACTACTACTTGGTAGATGATGACAAGATGATCAAGTGGTAAATGAACACCGTACTGTTTTGGCTTTTTATAGGAAGCAAAATTGCCAGAGAGTAAATAAGAGAAGATATAGTCTCTCAAGACCTGTCTTTTTCCACTATCTTAGAGGTGGGATTAGACTAGAAAATAAAGATGTGAAAAACAATTGATTTTCTATATAAAGTGAGAATTCAACTCTTAATTACACAAAGATTTCTCAGCTCATGAAAACAACTCCCAGTGGACCACTCAGTTCCCAGGTCTTTTTCAATATTATTAGTATCAAAGATAATTTGGGAAGAAGTTCTTCTATATTAATACTTTCTATATTAATACTTTCTATATTAATACTTTGTAGTACCTTGATTCATATTCTTGTGCATAAGTCTTCTTCAGGACTCATAATTTATCACATTTCACAAACATTTTATTAAGCTTTTAGAAATGTTGTGGTTTAATTTTTACCGTAGCTTCTTTTGCAAGATATGTTTTAAATTGATGGATTGTGCTTTTGCAGACTGAAGCCCAAGAATAGTTATGCCAACGGAGAAACCAGCTTTAATCAGATTCAGAATACATATATTCCTGAATTTTGCTCTCATGGGAATAGTAACAATAGCCTTAGATTAGAATGTCCATAAGTTTTTTTTCTCTAGTTCATCCATACTCTCTGTCAGACACAAAAATATCCTTTTTCATCCAGAGTCTTCTAGTCAGGGTGTTAAGAACACTGATTCTTCCCTCTACTCTTGCCTTTTCACAAATGCCTTGTTGTTTGGGTTTTTTTCCCCTACTTCATGTACAAACCTGAGAGAAATATTGAGAATTTTAGCCATTTGGAGCTTATGTGCATATAAGGGAAAGATTACTTGGTGACACGAAAATAATGTGTATTTTATTCCTTGCAAGTGTCATAATTCACAGGGTTTGATTTCAAAGCAGCAGCCAAGTAGAGCTCTGTAGTCACATGCAGAGATTAGGTAGGGAATATAAAGTTGTTGGCAAAACAGGTGAGTGATTTCCATGACTCTGCTCCACTTTGGTATGAGGGGAGAGTTGTCCCAAACACTCTCAAATGCTAGTTCTGTCGTAGTAGTAGTGGTTCCTAGACCTCTTGTCCGGCATTCATTCAGTTCCCTAAAATGTGTACTCAATCCTAAATATGTGGTTTTTTCACAGCTTCTTTAGTGGAGTCTGGAGTGACTTTGTCCCTGATTCTGGTCTCTCTCTCTCAGACCTTTCCATTACACTTAGTTCATGGAGGAGAAACTCTCCTGTGTCAACAGCATTGCCTCATGAAGCATAATAATGACAGTTTAAATGTCAGCACTGTTAGTCACCGATGATTGTCTTAGGGTTTAAATAGAAATTTCTTACTTTTTAGCCACTCTGTTCAGAGGGAATGTTTACCAGCAGCAACATATAATTGTGGAGCTTTGATCTTTGCTTTGAAATGTCTTTTCGAGTGTAAAGAAAATTCATCTATGCTGAGAACAACATTAGAAGCTATTTCTGGAGTCAGACCAGGATTCTGAAGGTGAAAGGACACTTCTCCAGCTCTCTCAACAAGTCCTTGGGAAAGTTAAAAATAAGTCTTGCTGAAAAAAAATTGGCACTTGTTATTTGAGAAAATTTCTTTATTCCAGGAACTGCCTCATGTAGCAGAAATTTATTTACCATCTGTGTAGACTTGAAAAATTTTCCATCTACCAGATACACAACTGAAATAGCAACAGATTTTCCGTCCCAATGGTTTCCACCGAACTCCGTTTTAAGGGAGTGTTGTAAAAACTTATGAAATTTTTGTGCTCTCGGAAGAGGGGTAGCTCAGTTAATAGACCATCTGTGAAACTCTGAGTTCTGATTGCAACCTCTCATAACGTCACCCCACTGTTGCTAAAGCATGTCACTTGGGGGACATGACCTCATAGACCTAATAGCTGAAAATTTATTACGTTTTTAAATTATAGTTCCATTTTTAATTAATATTACAGTACTGACTTTAAAAAAAAAGTAGTCACTTGAGAAATTTATTTACTTTGAGTACAGATGTACTTTCTTAATTTCACAGCTCTGCAACTGCAAGGGGAGGAAAAAAAGTTAGAAAATAATAAAAGGTGCCACCACCAAAAATATCCCCACTGATTCTTGAAGTAATTCTAGTCCTTTAAAATATGAGGCAACCTGCTGTAAATCTGAATATCACTTCTGAGTATTTATATGAATACACTGGCCAGAAACCAATGCAAATAATTCGTGGGAGACAGAAAAAGAGAAAAGAGTTCAGGAACAGCTGTCAGAGTACACAAGCTTAACCTCTGTTTGTTGTTTCTGCATTGATATCTTTCTTTCATGTATTCAGTGGATACACTTTACTTTTGTTTTTAACGCATATCAAGAATCCTCAAGAACTATGGGGGCTGATTCTTAGTTGATGCTTAGATGGATATTTTTTATCCCATCTACCAAAATAATATTTGTGTGATTAGAAAGCTTGATGTTCAAGGCAGTTGTCAAAAGTTTCCTCTCAATTCAGAGGCCTGATTTGCTGAAAAAATTTAAAAACCCTATCTACCATTCTTATTATAATTGAAGGGCTTTCCTGCCGTATCTATTTTTACCTTTTTTACCTGCCACTCTGTTCAGAGTGTTTGACTGAAGGTGCTTAATCCTAAACAGGTCTATCAAAGCTGCTTTTGCTTTCGTAATCCTGAGTCTCTGAACTAGCAAAATTTTACAATATACAATTTTTTTTTTCACTAACATTCTTACTGAATCCTTTAATCTGGTGGTTCAAATCTGTATTTTAAACTTATTCTATCTAATTCTATCTATTTTGGATATCTTTATAACTTTTCTCTTTGACTGCATGTTGTAAGGTAAGATACTGTTGTTGTTTCAAATCATAAAATTGTCAAAATGAACGGATCTAAGTTTTAAGCCATTCTGTACTCTTTCGTGCTGCTGCTAAACCATCTACAATGCCAAAAAGAGGCAATTACAATTTATATTATCAGCATTCAGCTGAATGTTATTCAACAACCTGAACTTTAAAATGTGAGTTGCAGTTCTCAGGGAAACAGAAGGTTTTAGTTAGGTTTGTGCTAGTGGGTTAAGGTACGTATGCACTGTCGTGTTTTAGTTTGGTCCAGGTGCATTCTTTTGAAGGGACTTTGCTGAGTGACATGATATAAATCATGAGAGATGAATGATATCAGATGGTGAGATTGTGTGCTCTCTGATTTGATAGCTGCAGGGCAGATTTGATAGCTCTAATGCATTGACTCACAAAGAAAAAATGTATTTTGGAATTATCAATAGTCAGTGAAAATTTTTCAGATATTAGGGAAAAAAATATACTCTGGAGTGTAGCAGATTCTTATCTGCATGGTGCAAGAAGTATGAACTGAAAGACATAGTCATAGGATTTTACATTCCCATCACTTACAATGTGAAAAATGTCAAACTCTGTCCTCCACACCAAATAAACTGGTTGCAAGATACAAAATTGTTATGACTTTGAGAACAATGACTAGAAAAAAAATCTTCTGAAGAAAGATTTTTAAAATATATCAGAACATCACAGTTTCCTTTTAGGTGAATTTGATAAATATTCCCTGCTAGAAGAATATAGATTTCTATCTATAGAATAGAGATTTAGCCCATAAACAAACTAGGCAGTCTCTTGAGGTTTTTATAGGTTTTGCTTTATCTGTCTGAAATATATCAGATGCAATGTAAAACTAGTAAAGAATATTTTCCTCCTGTACTTGTGCTTTCTAGTTCTCTCACTAATTCCCAGTAGTCTTGTGGTAATGTGTTCATTCTGTTGGCCAGCTGTTCAGCTCTCCATGAATGCATCCTCCTGATGTGCATTTCCCAGCATTTTACAAGTCAATGTCCTTTTCCGCTTCAGTATAAAACTTTTCTGAAAGCAAAACTGTGTACCATTGGGAATGTAAACAGGCAATCTAATGTAAACATAAACTCAGTGAGGAGTGAAAAAATATAAGTATAAGCACTAAAATGCTTTTAATGTGTGTTTGAAATAGAAGTAGCGAGAAGTCTGTCTTTTGTACTAGGGTTTGTTTGTTTGGGTTTTGTTGGGTTTTTTTAGGTGGGGTTTTTTTTTGTTGTTGTTGTTGTTGTTGTGGTTTTGGTGGGGTTTTTTTGTCTCTGACAAAATTACCTTTATTTTGCTCTTACTGCCTATAGTAGAAAGGAACTCTTTGGTTCCTTTCTCTAGGCCCTTGGCAGTAGGACCCAAGAGTAAAGCAAGTGATATCCCTCACCACTGCCATTGATATTTACTTCAGTCTTTGGTAAGGACAGAGTTGTGAGCATCAAAGGTGAAATTTGTCTGTACAGGAGGAATAGAAAGTGTACAAGCAGACTAAAACAGAATGAACAGATTTCTTCCCTCTAGGAACATGTTCTTCACCAAAAAATGGCTTGTGGGATTATTAAAGACCAAGTGTTAAGAGAGCTGAAAATAAGGATGATTTTATCCCTGGCACTGTCCCTAATTATTCAAGACAAAAGAGAAATTTAACAGCTAGAAATCGCTGTACTCTCTGGTCAGTCCAAGGCAGTTGGGGGTGGGTTGTGTGGGGCTCTGCTAATCAAAAATGCAAAGGAAATGTTTGTGCACAATTTGATGAATCTTTATTTGTTTACTGTGGAGAAGCCTAACATTTCATTCATTAATAGACAGCTCTTGGATTCAATTTGAAATTTAATTCTGTACAGACAGGGAAAACCTGTTGTTTGTAGGACTCTATAATACTATAGTGTAGTTTTTAGTGAGTATTTTGAATTTGGGCCATTTGTCTAATTTGAATTGCTCCTTCTTCTTTAACATCAACTGGGATTTACACCCAGGACACAGTTTCAGCAGGCAGAGAAAATGTGGAGTGTGACTTAACTCAGTAAAGCATGAGGAGGCTCTGTGTCAAGAGGAATCTATGGCATCTACTTGATAACATCGTTGTTCCTTCTCTGCTTGAGTGATTCCCATTACTCCATGACAAATAGTAAGATTTGTCTTTCCTACCATGACCAAAGCATAAAACTTTGCCTTTCTCTGTGAGTCCCCATGTTGTATGCACACATATTATGTGGCAGTAGTTTTTTGATCATTTTTGGCAGTATGTGGAACAGTTGTTTTGTGATTTTATTGCTTCACATATTCTGTAGGGAACTATGATAAGTAGTCATTTGTTCTAGTTTTTTCTGTTCTGTATAAATGATATCCATTGTGTTTTAAAAGGCAGCCTAAGAATTGCAAGAAAAAAATCTTTGTAGAAGCTTTTTGTTAAAAACAGTATATAATATTTATCACATAATCTCCAGTAAACGCCCTGAATTTTTTGATTTGTTGTTTAGGGAATATAACCAAAATTTGGCAGTCTGGGAGAAGAGTTCCTGATAACAACCTCAGTACAAGCATGAATAAATAAAACCAGAGGAATTACATATTCTCAGTCAAAGGTAGAGCTGGTGTTAGGACTTGGCAGTTCCTTGAATTCTAATATTCAATAGGATTTAAGAACATAGTATTCAGGCAAAATAATTATTTTATTTTTATGCATATTTTAAGTAGTCAGTAGAATAATATTAAATATGTAACTTATAAAAGGAATATCTCAGTTGAAATAATATAATGTAGAGAAACTATCACAAAGGCAGTGTAAAGATAGTTTGGATGTGTTCTGGAGATTTTTTTGCAAGTTTAGCCTATTGACTGGCCTTTTCTAGCCAGAAACTTAGGTCCTGAACCTGGGTCAGGGCAATCACAAGCACAAATTTAGGCTGGCAGAGAATGGATCGAGACTAGCCCTGAGGAAAAAGACTTAGGAGTGCTGGTAGAGAAGAAGCTCAACATGAGCCAGCAATGAGCACATGCAGGCCAGAAAGCCCACTGTGTCCTGGGCTGCATCAAAAGAAATGCGACCAGCAGGTCAAGGGAGGAGATTGACCCCCTCTACTCCACTCCCATGAGATATCCACCTGGAGTACTGCATCCAGTTCTGGATGCAACATAAGTACTCCCCAATATAAGAAGGACATGGACCCACTGGAGCATGTCTAGAGGAACTCGAAGGTCTGAAATACCTGCTGTGAAGACAGGCTGAGAAGGCTGGGATTGTTCAGCCTGGAGAAGAGAAGGCACCATGGAGACCATGTAGCACCCTTCCAGTACTTTAAGGGAATGTGCAGGGAAGATGGAGGGAGATATTTTACAAGAACATGTAGTGATAGTACAAGGGGAGTGGATTTAAATTGAAAGAGTGTAGGTTTAGATTGGACATTAGAAAAAAATTCTTTAATATAAGGGTAATGAGGTACTGTAAGAGATTGCCCAGAGAGGCTGTGGACTCCCTATCCCTTGAGGTGTTCAAGGTCAGGTTGGATGTAGCTTTGAGCAGCCTATTCTAGTGGAAGGTGTCCCCGTCCATGGCAAGGGAGTTGGATATAGATGATCCTTAAGGTCCCTTCCACCCCAAACCATTCTATGATTCTATTATATGATCTTTTAGGAGTGCTTTGATTACTTCTAGTTTTGCCAGATATTTAAAGAGAGTTGTCTTGGCAATTGCTGGAGCCTTCCACATTCCCTTTAACAGAGAGTCAGAAAATATGCTTTCTAGGCAGTGATGGAGATATTTCAGATAGGCTGTATATCTAATGTCAAATGAACCACTTCAGCCGGACAGAACATGGCTACTTGCCACAGCAGCACAAACTGTGTGTATTGGTGAGGAGGATATGGACAAAAAATTACAAATCTGAAAAGGTGCCCATTTATTGTCTGCTACTGTACCTTGACCATTCATATCAATATAAGTCATACAGAAGAATCCTATTCTTTGTCACTTGCTGGATTCATTGGGTATGACAATTGCTCTACAGTCTGTTTATAAACAGTGAAGGGGTTTCGTGACTATGACAACATATACTGACAGAAGGACAGAGAACAATTTATTAAGAAGGAAGAGATATCCAGTTTTAACAAGTAAAAGTTTCATGATTATGACAATATATATTGATAAAAGGACATAGAAAAGTTTATTAAGAATGATCTTAGCATTTTATTTAAAAGAGCTGCCTCATGTAAGCCAGAGTTCCTACAATTAGGCAGTCTTTGCTAAAGTACACTGCAATGGAATTTACTAACCAGAAAGATAACGCTTGATTCTTGAAAGAAAAACTCAGAAGATTTGATAATTAACTCTCAGAGGACTCCACTGGTTATTTTACAGCTGTGGAAAAAACAGTAGAGACCTATTTATTGACCCAGCTATCTGATAAATCAGAAAGGGATCAGTGTCATGGAATCTTTTTGAACAGACCACCTCCTGACACTGGGAAAGATGCAGATGAGGTCAAAACCCTCAGCTTCCTGTCTCAGACAGGAAAAGGAGAAAAAAAAATCTGATAAACATAGAGCTAAACAGAGTTGCTTTGGAAATCTCTAGAGATAAAGGGAGCAGGGGAAAACATGAAAAAACCAAACTTCTCTTGTTAAATGTAGCAAGACAATACATGTATTCAATAAATATAAAAAACCCCCTTCTGACTGATATTTTTTTTTCCATTTTGATTACACTGTCAGAACTGAGTCTGAAACACAAAAAGCAGTAATGAAAGATCCCCAGCAGTCAAAATCATAGCAGACACAGTATGCTGTGTATACCCCCAAACCCAGAGCATTCAAATGTTCAAATGTTACCACTCCACGGGTGGATCAGAGAAACAGGGTTCAAAACAGAGGGGTACTCAGCATTGTTACATAGGTCAAGTTCTTCTTTAGCCTTGGGAAAATACTTACCTTGCCTGTCATTTTCACATCTTTAAAATGGAGTTAATATTTTCCCTTGCCATGTGTAATGTGAGTTTAGCTATATTAAAGATGAAAAGAAATGTTGTAATAAGAACTTTGCAATTACCTGAGATACATAGGTGAAAGTTCCCCAGGAGCCTTAACATCTTTTAGAGCTGCAATATAACTCCTGCTTGTTGCACTTCCTTCTATTCTGTATTAAACCTCATGGTTTGTTCCCAGTGAGGACAAGTCTCCTGTTTTTACAGTGCCTGCGCTGTAAAATCAGATTTAGATGAAATTTAGCAGCTCCATGTAATATATTTTATAGGTGTGCCCTTACTCATTTGCATGGGCTTTCTGTCTCTCTGAGGTCTTCATAGAGTAACTTGAGGAAACTGCATTTTCCAATGCCATTTTCTGTCATTCTCTGTATGAGAAGTTCCTTTCAGCTCTCTATGTCTTTCTTCTTTTCAGGAATAATATAAATACTCAGCATCTTTTTGAGGTTGTATCACTATAACAATTCAACCTAATTGCACATTTAGAGATATTTATCTTCTTAAGCATAAACATCTGCAGATCAGCTGTGCCCTGGACATGAGAAAAATTAAGTCGTAGAATGAAAAGGCTTCTCCTGTTTGCCCTGGGTGACAAACACAGCAGAAGGATGCAAATCAGATTGGTGAAATCCTAATTTTGTTTCCAGCAAAACCTGGGTTATTTCATAGGCCCTTAGATTTTATCAAGAGTCATCAAGTAGCCTGATAATAAAATCTATTATCTCATATTTTAAACAAAGAAGAGCCAAATGGTATTTTGCTCCTGTTAATAAACTCACTGACTTAGTGAAACAGCCATATTGTCATTTGTGTCTCACATTGTTATGAGTCAGAGGAAGCAGGATTTAACTAAAGCAGTGATGGAACCGCAGTTCCAATTTTACTGGAAATTCTGTAACAGTAATGCTTTTTTCTTTCTCCCCTATGCAGAAGGATTGTTTGATAATAGTGACATTCATTTCAACATTAAGTTTCTGTACAGGAAGAAATACTTTTAGATTATAAATATCCTACTCTTCAAATTGAGCAATCACTAGTCCAGCACCACTCACCATCAGATGCTTTGAATGCACTTAAATCCACAGTGTTCTTAGTCTCCAGACATGTATTTCTGCTATGTGTTTCTGAGACTGTAGTTTCACTCTTTTGGCCTCACTAGTGAATCAGTAGCCAGAGTTTTCATGTGTTTCCTTCTTCCCCTGAGCTGGTTTTGTCATGGTGTGTTAAGTCAGTAAAAGTTGGCTTATACCAAGATAAACATCAAGCCAAATAACCTGATATTAAATATATATATATATATGTATATATATAACAGTGTAGAGTTGATAATTCTTTAATTCCTCTGGGATAATGCAGTCATACCTCATGAGATAATGCTTGATTAAATTCAGAAAAAAAAAATACTGGAGAATACTTAAACACTCTCAAGCTGGTTATCTCAAGTTCTCCAATAGAAACATTTTGATTGTATGAGGACATAGGCTAATCTGTGCCAGCTGTTCTGTAGTTAACTATTCTGAAAGTCTCATTCCCCCTTCTCAAGCAATTTTTTTTCTCTGCAGACATATTTCATGCAAAAGCTATGTTGACCTTTAAAGATGTTTTATGTTTTTGTCGCAAAATATGGTGACAGTTCTTATTTCTTTTAATATTAAGAAACCTCACATCTAAAATGGTTCTTTAAAAATGTAGCAAATGTTTAGTTATTTCTAGCTTTGTGAAGGGTAAATAACCATAACAGCTCTATGGTTAATTTGTATAGGGGAATATAAGGGAAGTATTAAGGTAGTAATGTTAGTGTTTCATTATATAGAAAAGAAATATTATTTTTAAAGAAGTCAGTAAAGCTTCAAACAAGAATGTGTCAATTTCTTTAATTCCTCAGCACATTTACTGGAGATGATGGCTATTGTTTACCTTACGGACATATGCAGAAATAATAGGTATAAAAAAAAGTATTGCTCTGCTGACTTAAGAATTTTTCAAAGTTCCAACCAGTATGGTGTTACTTTTGCACGTTTAAGTACAGAGTATGAGATATATATACATATATGTTTGAAAAAAAAATCTGTTCAAGAAATATCCTATTACCAAGGGCCGCTATGTTGCACTGGGAATCTTCTAATATTCATTTTTCTGAGGTGTTAGTCATAGTAAGATCAGTCACTTTTTAACCCAGAAAAATAAGGGATTGATTCTAAAATTAAGAGGGGCATTTCAGCTTATTATCAACAAAACATTATTTTATGATAAAGGACAATAAAGCCAAAAAATTATATAACTGTTTCCATTAAGGGCATATTTTTAAACAAATGTATATACTCCATTTTATGGTGGCTTTATAACTTTTGGTGAGACATGCTATTGTTACTACATCATGTCTTGTCTTCTTTTCTGTACATGGAAGCAGACAGTGATATACCCTAGGCTGTCTATTACATAGCTTCAAAAGGGAATGAGTCACCTGGAAAAATCCAGCTGAAATATAACTGTAAACTTCATTTCTGTTTTGCTTTAAAAAAAGCTTAATAATTAAAATGGCATGTGCTTGTGCATGTTAAGATACTGAAAAACAGAACAATCAGACATTTCCATGAAAATATAATTATAAATGCAAAATATTATCCAGACTTTAATATTTATGGAGATATGAGCATAAAATTTTGCTTAAAATATTTAATATTTGAAGTGTTCTTTACTGCAATCCACCTAAGCTGGAATATTCAGATAGGAAACTCTAATGTATACAGGCTGCTTCCTACCCCATGGTAATTCTTCGCTCTTCTTTGGTAATTCAGTTTACCAACACTCACTGAATCAGTTCTACAAATTGCTGTTTTTTGCATCTGATTGTGATAGTGTCTCCATTGTCTGTACCTAGAGTCCTCCAACTTGAATTTAATTCACCATATCATATTCAGAGACTAGACTCACTGATTTCAGTAGCACTAATGGGGAGGAAACGACAAGCAAATTATTTTATTCTGTTAACTTGAAGGGTTGAACTACTGAAAATGCAATTCAAACAAAAGCTGAGGATTTGTGAAAATCAGACCAAGTTAACTGCTGGACTTTTGAATCTCACTTCATAGTTACAGCAAAAAAATTGATCCTTCTTATTTTCAACATTTTCTTACACTTTAATCTTATAAGACAATTAGGGTATCATACTCTTGACTTAAATAGTTAAGGGCCAGAAGACATAGTCCTTAATGTTACTGCTAAGCCCAGAATTAGAATAGTTTCTCTGCTTTTACTTAGCACCAGTCTCTAAATGCATTGAATTTCTGTAGTGCCATAATTTTTATTTAATGGTAACACCATATAAGCCCACTAAAGATGCAAAACTATAACATTATGAATCCTTGGGAGCTTTGTATTTGGATTTCAACGAGCTGGTAAGGGTCTTCCCATGATGCTCATAAACAGTACAGAAAATATTTTTACATCCTTTACTTCCATCAATTCTAAGACCTACTACAATCTGTCCCATCCTTTTTGTAGTTACAGTAACTTTTTGCAGTGTTTGAAACATAAGTAATACTGCAGAAGCCTAAATTTTTCATTGAATACCCTGGTCACTGAGCTAACTGATCATATGCCTTTCTACTGCTTTACTCACTGATTTTCCACTCAGCTTTTAATCAGCTGAGGTTTAAATCAGACACTAACCTCAGAACACAAGAGATATGGCTGACTCAGTAGGTCTATCTTGCATATTGGACCTGGGAAGAGTTTTCCTCCTGTGCCCACAGTGCCCATGTTTATATCCAGTCCAGCTGACTTATCTGTGGACAATACTGACCAACCTGCCCTTCTCAGTCTCCATGTTTCCCTGAGTCTTGTGGTTGCCTTTGAAAACTGGCAGCTCTTCTCAGAACAACCCAATTTTTTCTGCTTAAATCTTTCTGCAATTAAATAATGAAATTATTAATAAACCACAAATGACAGTAATACTCTCAATGACACAATACAGACTTTCCCTAGAGCATATAACTCAAAGAGTCAAGGAAGCAAAGTCAGTATAGACTTAGAAAAAATATTTTCCTTCAGCACTCTTGGAAAACCACGCTCTCAAAATTTTGAGATTTTGATAGTAATATGCTTCATGCGAAGCATTTATTTTGCAGAAACTCTTTTGTATTTCAAACTGAGGAACTGAAAGGGAAATTCATTGTGCAATTCTCCTTACATTTGGGATCTCTTCCTTCAAAAGGAGAACATTGTTGTGGAATTCACTTGAGGGTAGGAAGGCTGAATTAGCCACAATTTGTGATCAGTGCCTATTAGTCTTAGAGCTTTTGCAATCAATGTTACTCCTAGCCAAATGGGCCCTTCAGCCATTCCATGTAAATCATTAAGGATTTTTTTAGTCAGGTGGGCTTATTTCAGTAGGAGATGTTAAAGATTTTTTTCTACTGGCCTGAAGCATGGATGGATTATGCTATGGGCCAGCTAGAATTTCTGAAAATGCTTGAAAAAAAATGTATTTTTATTTATTTACTTCTCTTGAGTTGAACTGTTGATATGGTTTTCATATCATTAAGGCATAGCAATCACACCATGCTTAGTTTTCCAAACAGATACAACTAAATCCAGAAGGATAAACTTCCCCTGCAACATATTCAAGCTAACAGTCTTATTAGATACCTACTCAAAACAGTAATGTTCACTATTTTTAAAATATCCCTCGCTATTTGATGTTCATATCTGAATATTTTAACACTTCACTGATCACAGAAAATGTCAGGCAACTTGTGAAGAATAACAGAAATTATTCTGTTATGTATTTTATATTGTTTTTATTATGTATTTTAAGTTATGTGTTTTATATATGTAAAAAATTATGTATTTTATATTCTTTTTTTATCTTCCTGTCTTGAATGTTACTTACTATTAGGCCTTATAAAATTATGTTTATCCGAATAACTGTTTTGGAGAAGAGTTTGGAATGGAATCCAAGTTTGTTGAACATTAGTTAAAATATGTTATTTAACCCTGGCCCAGATGTTTGTCTTTTTTATTCTGTCACCTCTTTGTGATAACTCTTGAACTCAAACCTCCTATTTGACTTGGTAAAGTCAGACTTGGAAATAACTTTGACTTCTGAATCTATTTTCCCATCTTTTATATGCCGGTATAAGAAATGTCTGTGTGTGTATGTGTGTGTGTTTATCTCCTGCTGCACTGTGGGCATATTTACAATATAAATGTGTTGGGTGTTAGTCAAAACTAGAACTTGCAACCAGCTTCACCTCCCATTTAAATTGCCCAGCTCCTAATCACAACCTGCTGCTTCCTTTGTGGACAGACACACTGACACAGGCTGACTGAACCCAATTTGAGCAGCATGTCCTTCCTGAGCTGCAGGCACTTCTGCTGCTCTGTTCCTGGGAGACAGAAGCTGTGAAAGGAAGCTGTCAGTCATCAGCTCACCAAAACGGAGGAGAGATGTGCAGGCACATAGAGGTGCTGTAAGCTGAGCTGGGAGGCAAGAACTCACCTCCCAGCTAGGTCCAGAGCAGGGCTTTTCCTTCCTCCAGAGCTGACCACTAATGCCATTACCTGCTGTAGCCTGGCTGAAAATGTCAGAGACAAGAAGAAAAAGGAAAAAGGCTGTGGCCACAACCAAGTCTCAGCTGGACTCAAGTTCAGGTAGGGCATCGCTAGTTAACTTCTCCCTGGGGGTATGGGCTCAGGTTTCAGCTCAAGCTGTCGTTTACTGCACTTACTCCTTATTACTCTCTTGATTGACAGTGTAAACGCAGCCTATGTTTTTCAGATAAAGGTTAAGAAGTTAGGTATGATACACAATAATCTGTCACATCACTATTACTTGTGTGGTTTTTTTCCTTTAATATTTTTTCCTCACCTCAGTACATCCATGTGAGATATTTTTAGATTTTATAGTAAGAAAATCTGAGTTTTCCTTCTAATACTGATGCATACAATTTGGAGTCATATGTTTTGGTTACTGCTGATGAAGAAAGTAAAAATCATCAAAAAGTCCTTGTATATGTCACAAAATACTGATCATGTCTGATGTTGGGAAAGAAAATAACAAGGTGATAACCCCAAGGAATGCTATCTGTGCTGAATTTTCACTTTAGTTGCAATAAATTATGGGTGTTTTTAAAAAGACTGTACCATTCTATTTGGTTTTGAAGGTATTTTTCTTATCTTCCAAATAAGATTATTTGTCATATAATATCATTAATTTGCTGGAAGGTATGGCTCCAGGGTATGACTGGCAAGTATACCCTGTGTGTGAAGGCCACAAGCAAAAGCAGCAATACCTATCCAACAGCAGTACAAACACTAACTGGAATACAGTAAAGAGGTAAATCACTGAGCAAAATGCTTAGCTGTGTCCAGTTACAATACTTTCTGCCCAACCTGATTTCACCAGTAATTTCTGTAGATAATAATTAATTTCTATCCAGCAATGGAAAAATTAAAGACAACCCCAGTAACTGGTTGGAAGGGACCTCAGGAGGAATCTATTGAATCAGGAATAGATTTGAGATCAGATGAGCTTTCTCGATACATTATCCAGTTGGGCCTTGAAAGCCTCCAAGGCTACAGCCTGTAGAACTTCTCTCCAAGGAAAGTTTGGCTATACCAGAGTAATTCCTGGCAATCAATCATTCATCTCACCTTCTTGTTGCTACCTGCATGTCTCAGTTTTGACCTCACAAATACTGTGACGTGAAATGTCTTCAACTGACACTAATTTGCTGTCACAACAGAAAAATGAGAATAGTGTGCTTTTCCATTCCTAGAGATATGCTTTTTGCATCAGCTTCACCTGCAGTGAAGGCAGAGGGTTTTGCAAGTTGCTATTCAGGAGGAGAGTCCAAGAGGGACTAAAGAATTGATGTGAGAATGGCCAGAGATGGAAGAATGTCTCTGCACTTGCATTGCGGAGGGAAAGGAATGCATCTGAATATTGGGATGGAGGGAACACAATATCATTTCCAAGGAGAATAAATTTTTTGTTCTGCATTTCCATGCAGAATAAAAATTGGTAAAAATAAGAATTAATAAGTTCAAGCTAGAGAAAGATTGTGATTCCATGTTAGAATTAAGTTTTTAGTACTAAGGAAGGTAACACTGGAATAAGACATTTTTTGCTTGGGGCAGTTTTGGTGGTTTGTAAGTAGAGCTGGAGAACTATACATCAAGAATGATAGCCTTGTCATTGAGAGACAGACAACATGACATTTCAAGATCACTTCCAGTTATATATTTTATGATTCTATGACTTTCTGTTGTTAGCTCATGAACAGAGTATGTGTAAATGTGTAATATTTATTATTGTGTAATATTTCAAGCAGTTAGTGTTGATGATTTCAGATTAAAATAGACACTAGTCTTGAGAAACTAAACTTACTGCTGAAAAAACAGTGAATGTTAGAATTTATCATACAAAATGTATTCATTTAAACCTCTATGGAAAAATTGCTGAAGTATCAATTATGTGGTGTAACTTTGAGCCTCCTGAGGATTTAGGATAGAAATGAAAAAGGAAAATGAGTACTTCAAGTGAATGACAGAAACATATAAGCTCACGCTTTTAGGGGAGAATGAATTCAAGGATTCAAAAAGGTAGTGGCAGAAGAATGAGGCTTTCAGACTAGCTTTGTCTTTTGGTTCTGTGTTACACGGGTTCTGTCCTTTGATGTGAATGGAGAGTGAACCCTAAAGGCTCCTTAAGACTGTGGACTACAGGCCAGTGTTGGTCTCTGAGCAAGCCCTCAGTGCTGGGCACTGTGCACAGATCAGTCCCCTTAAGTAACATTTAATAGCTAGAATAACTCCAATGTGCATAAACATATTTCAAAGGCATACATGAAATAGCTGAATATATTATAAAGAAAGGCGGAATTCCTTGTCTGAACCACAGACTTCTCCAAAATTCCAGTCAACCACTTACCACGTGGTCAGACATTTAGCTTTGATGAATTTCAGACAACAATGTACAGAAGACAGATGCTATTAAGGGGTGTCTGAAGTAAACAAGGGAGTTTTGAAGAGCCATTATCAGCTCTTCAGAATCATCTCTGCAGAGATGGTGCAGTAATTGTTGCAGAATTTTAGAAAAGCTTGCGTGACTGCAGCATCTTGGTTATTTATTTCAGGAAACATCTTAGTTGTAAGATATGGTGTGTGACATATAAAGGGTGATTCAGCTTCATTTGATTCTGTATTTTTCTCAAAACCTCTAATTACCAGTCATTACTATTTGCTAAGAATTCAAAGTGAGAGACCAAACATGCTTTTCAATGGTTGTTTTTTTATTTTTTGGGGGGGGGGTGGGTTTTTGTTTTTTTTTTTTTTTTTTTTTTTGTTTTTTTTAATTTTTTTTTTTTAAGAGCCAAGGANTCTAGAATCTTTCTAAATGTGGCTGAAAAGGAATAACAATTTCCTTGATCAACATTTCCACTCCCAATATGTTTGATGCCAATTCTGGTTTTGGGGGGCTTGTTTTGCTTGTGACTAAGCTTGCATGCAGTTAAACTAAGTCTGATATGAACATCTAATTTTGTAGCCCTTTTGTTGAAATCCTTTTATTGAGGCAAGTTCTGAACATTCTAGTTTATTGGGCATTAACCCAAACCTGAACATCTTATTCACAAAAAAAAAGGTTATCCCTGTTCAAGATCAAAGATTTTGCTACCACTTCCTCAGTAGCCAATTACAGCTCTCATAAATATCAGTGTGCAGTGAATTGTGATACAAAAGTAACCTTAGTTTAAATCTCACCATGCAGAAGTAATTTAGTAAGAAGTTAATTGTCACTGGGACAATCCAATTTTCACATGGGAAAATATAAGCTCTTTCCTAAGAAAACAAAGCACTGAAACATCTTCCTCTGAACATAAAAAATTAGCAAGGGTTTTTCTCATGCTATCATGTTCTCTTACAAAGTTCTGACATAAAAAATATTTCTGGCATTTCTTCAGCTGCATAGGTTGGCAAAGCTAAAGAATAAATGGGTGAATTAAGAGATAGAGGACAGCAGTTTGCTCCTGCTTTTTGACAATACACCTCTCTTTCAGACCATCAGCAAGTTACTAATGTACACACCCTCCCTAAATTCTTTGTTTTGGTATACTGAAGAAAAGCAGTTAAAAAGATGTCAAGACCCTAAAATAGCTGTAAAATCAGCTCAACTGCGCTGGCAGAAAACAAGGTTACAGTTAAGTGATCACTTCACAATTTAATTACAAGCTTTTTGCAAGAAAAAATGAAATTCCATACAGCTTTTTGTCCTGCCTTTTTAAGTCTTCCTTGGCCAGCACTGACATTTGTAGGGTTGCACAGAAGACCCTGATAGGCACTACACCTTTCCCAGGGACTGTGTTTGGAACTTTCTGGAAACCAGTGCTGGGTACAAGGAGAGCTGAGGGGTAGGCTGGACAAATAGATGAGAGAACAGGAATTTGTTAGAACCAGGAATTTGGGGAAAATTAAAGTAACCATGTAACCATGACCTGTATCAGATAATGATTTAGATATCTATTTTTTAAAACTGAATTTGGAGTACAGCTATGAACAGAACAAAGTACAAAGTTGCTAAGCAATTGTTTTCTGATCACCTCTGATTTTTGAAATACTAAACTGTTATTAATATCATGTAAGGCGAAAGTATATTTTTAAACATTGTCAACTGTAAGGTCTTATAGAGGATTTACTATAGAGTAGCAAACATCCATTAGAGTTTGTCTGGCAAGAAGAGAGTGGATTGATTTTCAGTGCCTTCATAGTAATAATTTACACCTCTGTAATCTCATACACCCAGGGTGCTTATAACCTAAGAGTATGAAACTCTGAATATTCTGATAAGAATGCAGAATAATATCTTGCTTACCTGAATGTTGTCTTTGCCTAATATTTGGTATCTCAGAAAATCAGCTGAGTAGCCTGAAGTAGTTTGTGGGAGTCAAGAGACCTCACTTACTTCTCTATGTTTGGGGTTGATTTTTCCTGCTGTTTTCTCATCCATCTTAGTTCTAGTGACACATCTACTTTATGGATAAAGGATGTATTTTTCTCACATTCTTGTCTTTCCTCTCAATGTGCTGTATGCTTACTCAGATAAGTGTTTGTGTCACCATCCCTGGAGATATTTAAAGGATGTGTAGATGTGGCACTTAGGATTATGGCCTAGTGGTGGATTTGAAGGGCTTGGGTTTATAGTTGGAATTGATAATCTTAATAGTCTTTTCCAACCAAAATGATTCTCTGATTCTAGCTAAACCAATTGTGTCATTCAAGTCATATGCAAGGGTAAGTAGCATTCTGAGAATCTGTTACAGTGGTTTTGTTGCAGAAAACATTCTGCCTCTGAAAGAAACGGTGCTATTTTGAAATTCACTGTTTCTAAACAAATTCAGTCTTATTAGAGAAAAGTTTAAATTCTCAGCTACTCTATTTGTTATGAAATGTCTGCACAAGAAAAACATGACTGTGCTATAACTTCTGCAAGTTTGCAACAGCCCTTATCATAAATTGCTACATTTGCCACAATAAGAAATTCTTTAAACAATTCTCCCAGGTCTCTTGCATGAATTTATAAACATCTTCAGTTAGTGCATTGTTTTTTGATGAAATTAACCAGATGTAGCGCCAAAATATTTAAAAATATTTCCAAACAGCTCTGCATGGAAACGACTGTCTGTCTATGCAGAAGTGGAGGAAAGCTTTGCAGCGCAACAAAGAACTAAACAAAACAACCACCCCAAATTATGTCTTACATTTTGCCCATCTTGACAATGGGATCATAATTACGTCTTGCCATGTGTAGACCACTCCACATCTCATCACATAGACTCACCTCTTTTAGCCTCCATTCTTAATTTAACTCTTAATTTAATAAATGTAGGCATTTTAACCATCTAAGACAATAATTTCTGCTTCTCACCTGGAAGAAGGGGGAGAATGCTTTATGGGTTTTAATTTTTATGTGGTGCTCTGATACTTTTCCCACTGAACAAAATAGGTCCCTTCTGCAGCAGAGCAGATTAACTGATGACACATTTAAAGTAGGTCTTAGGCACCTGGTTTGATACTTTTTGTTCCTTGATCCTGTGTGTCCTTTCAGACACGAGATTGCTTCAGCACCATGAGATTCAATATGGTTGGAATACACCTGTCTATATCCTCTAGATTTCCATACAAGAACTTATCTCCTCCTTTTTCTTTTTACCACCAACTCTGAAGTTCCATTTTTCATTTCTTGCCTCTTTACAGACATGTTCATAATCTAGTCATGCTTCAGGGTACAGGGAAGAAAAAATTCCTTGTTGAATGCACCTTATCTCAGCTTTCCTTGACTCCTTTTTTCTTCTAATAGACTCCTCCAGATATGAGATATATTGAAAAATGTTTATGTCTGCCACAGAAGCCTAGTGAATCTCTCATGTAAAATGCTAACCTGAGCAAGATTACTAAAACCAGAAGGATAAATGCAGACTTTTTCTGTTTCTACTTAGATAGCTAATTAACTTATATAAGCACCAGGCTGATTTCAATAAGTTGTAGGCTATGACAAAGTCTCCCTACATTTTGTCATTCAAGATATAAAAACTCTCAGTCAACTCCTGATAATGAGCCAACCAATCTCTCTGGTTAAGTAACCAGCTAAACCCATTCCTCTCGTATGAAGTTATTTTTATTATTTTTAAAGAGCAAAGAAAAGGGAATAAATGAAATTTTCTGTAATGTGTTAACTGGACTTGAAAGACTCAGTGGTGAATCTTCACCTTCACCTCACCCCCACACACTCCCACACATGAATAAAATGCAAATTGTTAAGGTATGATTAGCAGGGGAATTGTGTTGTATATTTTTAATAGGCTGTTTTTTCATTTATTGATGTCACAATCATATGAATGAAAAGATATCTAAAAAGACTGAGTTGACGGTGCAACCTGTATTCTCAAAACTCCTCATTTACTAGGGTAGCATGAAAGCGATTTAGGACAAGAACTCCTATTTGTCACCTATTTAGAATGTGCAGCGGTTTGTTTTAATTCTCATGTCTGTATTAGGCCGGATTCAAAGTCCATTGCAATTGTGGGAAGAGTCGCAATAATTTCAAGAGGCTGCTCAGTACTGCTATTGCTCTGGCTTCAGGTACTGCAGGGTAGTGTCAGTAACAGAGTTTACATAGATACCAAGCATTTCCTAGACTCTATGTTTTCACTGGTAAACTGGAGGACAAACTAGGCTTTATATTTGTTCTTCGTCCTCCGCTCCCTTTGCGCTGTATTCGGTGCAGTGCAAAACAGAAACTATTCGATTTGCTTTCCATTTGTAAACAATTCCTCGCTTCCATGGTTGAAACGCACTAAATTATAAAGACATATAAAGTGTAAGTACACAAAGCCATTCACTTATTGGGGTACTTGTAAAACACATGCCAACAAACCTGTATCAAGGCTAAGTTTCGTGTCACTGATGCTGATTTAATTGCTGATTAATAGAACAGTCTCTTTTTTTGCTCGTTTCAGTCTTTGATTTATAGTATAATAGAAAAGAAACAAGATCACTGAAGTATTTTCTTGTTCATTTTTGCACAAAATTTCTAGATCTGAGCCACTTTTTCAATAATTAAAAAATGTAACATCAATTATCTATCACTCACATGCACATCACATTTCTATTTAATTGCGGTATTTCTCCAGTCTAATAATTAGTGTTCAGATTACTGTTATAATATTTTCCACAAAACAGAAGTCTTTCCACTCATAGCAAACAGAAATAGGGTCCAATAAAGGTAAAGATGTACTTTTTTGCTTACTTTATAAGTCATGAAGTGTAGTCATAAGGATGATTTTAGGATAATTACAGTGCTAATTTAGAAAATATCAAGAACAAAGCTTAAAAGTAACTGAATCTGTTTATGCTGGAAAGAGCATGTTAATTACATTATGTTTACTGATACTTTTTTCTACCCAGTGAACAGAAATTACATTCATATTGTGCTCTGTGTCTCTATGGAATTTGATTTTGGCAAATTTCTGTAGTCATAATCCTGGTAAGATGCTAAGTCAGGAATACCTGCTGGGAGCTGGATGTCATCAGACTGGCTACTGTAATCAAGTGTAACTCCAAAGATAGAGAGCAGGATTTCATATATCATTTATACTTTATGAAATTGTAATGAAATTATAAGATAATTACCTTCTACATTGGACAAGAGGTTCCATTTTGAGTTGGTTCATTTTACATTTGTTTTTGCTTCTCTTAGTTACTGGAACTAGTGCCACCACTTATTTGCATTAATCTTACAGGAAAGTTGGTATAATTCCAGTGTAATGGCAGTCTGAGAAGTCTATGTTTTCCATTAATAGCTACCTGTGGTAATAGAGCACTAGCTAGAAAGTGATCCTGAATGACTTTGTTTAATACAGAGCTGTTCTGTTTCAAAAACAGCCACTTCAGGAGTGACTGCTGCCCCATCCCTGCTGAGTTAACACAGCTGTGCAACAATGATTCCTCGGATTGTTTTGCACCACGGTTTTTTGAGTGATTTTCCATTTCATCAATAGCGATTTGCTAAATTTCATTATTAAAACAACATCTCTGCTAGACAGTTTACTCAGCTGACATGAAACATGGAAAACTAGAATGCTAAAAAACCCCTAAAGTTAGTAAATAGTCTATGGGTTGAGTATGTGTTTAGGCAAAAAAACAGATGTAGAAAGAAAATTACTACAAAGGAAACCTTTTGTTCAGATTAAATTGGCTTTGAATGTGAAAGATGTCAAGTTTTTGCAATGGAAATCAGGTTAAGTTCAGGAGACAGTATCTGTGAAGAGGACATGAGTTTGAAAGACCTTAGGAAAAGTTAGACAAATTGAGATGCTGCATCTCACTTCTAGTGCTGAAATCTCCTTGTTCTTATAACTTACCAGTTGAATATGTTTGGATTTTTTGTTCTCTGTCATTTTTCAGCACATTTTATTCTTTTTCCAACAGTGTAGCACTATCCCTGCAAGAACTCTGCTCTACAGAAGGAGACATATTTTTTGCCTAGAAGTAGAAAAGGGATTGGTTTTGTTGAGACAACATATTATTCGGAGATTGGTTTTCTAATATGGTTGTGGTTTTTACATTTTTCTGAGGATATAGTAGTGAAAATCAAAATTAGGACTTTACATAGAAATCAGAGTCCTCTGAAGGCTTCACTTTTACAAACATAACTTATTTGTGTGTTTAATAGAAGTGAAAAAGAACATATATACTAGTGCTGTTGAACACTATATTTGGAAAAAACTGATCAGTGATCTAAAGTTCTTGTAAGGAAAATGAGAAGAGAAGCTTCTCTTTCATTTGAGATTTGAGAAGAAAATCTATTCTCTCAACAAGAAGTGTGAATGTGTAGATGAATAGCTGCAGGAATATATGAGCATGTCTCCTCATCTGTGGTGTGTACACCAGTGTAGGCCTACGTTATTGGTTCCATTTTCAGTCTGTTCTATCTATTAGTTCAAATATTATTTATAATAGTAATCTTACTGTGATTTTTCTGGTGTCTAGGCTTGTATCTCATGTCAAAAAGGAACAGAATGCTTTACCTTGTGTTTTAATGTTCTCTGCCTGCAATTGCTCCATAATGAATAGGACTTTAATAATAGAATCATAGAGAGATTTGTGTTGGAAGGGATCTTTAAGATCCTCTAGTTCCAAATCCCGTCATGGGCAGATGTATGGTACAGTATAGCATAAAATTTAGAGAAAGATAAAATTCTTAGGTATTTTTCAAAGTTTGTGAACTCTACAGTCCAATGTAGAAGGATGAAAATTACAACTTATTTGCATATCTGCTAGTAAAAAATCATCAGACTAATTTCAAAACTGCATAAAAGTATTCAATCAGTGATATATAATAAAATTCTCTTTTTTCAAAAAGGATTTTTTTTAGCAAGGAAAGACAAGAATGAGTAATTTAATGCCATCTGAAATCTATAGCATTAATATAAGATTTTAACTCAGTCCAGCTGGCTGCAGATCAAGAATACCAGGCAAAACTCAGCCAGCTCTTTCCATAAATGATCTCTTTCTTTTGTGGGTACTCCAGCTCACCTTGTCAATTGCATAAAAATCTTTCCTCTAAAATCCAAGTTTTCCTTTTCAAAGCAATTATGAGCATCTTGACACAAGTGTGTCAGGAAGGAGGTGGTGCCCTGATGGCCCAAGCAGGGGGATATTTAGAGTGGGATATGCTCTCCCCTTCTTAACCACAGGCAACTGCACTGGCACTGGGAGGGTCTGCTCAGTCTGGAAAGCAGCAGATGCTTTCAAAGTGAGAACCTGCAGGGAACGGGGGAGTGACTCAATCCCCCTGAGGGTAATAAGAGAGAGCACAAACTTAGTTTTGAGTACCAATTTTTTTCTGTACAAAATTTTTGCTATGAAAATTAACAGAGGTTTTGCACTTAACAGTCTACACACTTTTTAAAAAGTGCCTTTGCTTCAGCTCTACTCAGCCAAAAGAGGTATGTGGGAAAAGGGACTGCAGTAGGGACTGTGTGTGTGATGTAAAACAGTGGCTAGAGGTAAAGGTGAAAACACACTTGGAGAAATACAGGGTTTAAGACAGCAGGGAAGTGAAATACATCCAGTTCCATTTTTCCATGCCTGGATAAAACAGAATGGATGTATTAAATCCAAATTTAGGGTCATACCCTTTAATTGGTTTCTTCTGTTTGAGTTGCTTAAAGTAATTGTAATGTATTGCTAGTATGGGTATGAAATTCTTGAAATCATAAATGAAAAGGAGGGGATAAGTTCTTTCTAGAGATACTCTGATTGATGCTGCCTTCATACAGGGTTTTTTATTCATCAAGTGTTCAAAATAAAAATTACAACATGTGTAGAGAATATTACATTCAGAAATCACCAGGTCTTCTCACACATTGCACAAGCAACTTGGTAGTAAAAAGACACACAAGCACTTGAAGACAGGGGAGTACATAGTAGGAAAATGTAGTGTTATTCTTGTCAATAATATGAGCTCCAAATTCACAAAAGCAACTAAAAAAACTGGCTGAATCTCATTTGCAGGCATGTTCTCAAAAATGTTTTCATTCTATTAACATTGTTTGCTAATGATAGCAACAGGACTTGTAGACTGTTTTCCTTGTAAAAACATTTGGGGTTTTATAATTTAGGCAATAATTCAAATAATTCAAGCATCCTTCATTCTAGGAAGAGTTACAATGTTTTCTGTTCTAAACATATGGATATATTCAAATTTAATTAGCTTCTTTATCACACCAGTGAGGATACAAATTAAAAGAAATATTGTTTTTTCCAGTTCATGACCTAAACTATTTCCTCCTTGTGTGGAGACATGTTAAAAATAAAATCTTCAGACAAATAACATATCGAGTTTGACCTACTGTTTATATTTGTTCTGCATGCCTGAATTGCCCTATGCAAATGCCTTAAGGCAGAAATTAAGGTTGTAAGGGCTTTCTTTGACCAGACATCTTCTAATGCCCAAGTTTTGACTTCATAATGGTAAAGGTATGATTTCTGTATAATTCTATAAATTTATATTTTTGCATTCTAATTTGGAAGGTACATAGCAACCAGTGGGAAATAATGTGAAAAAACTGGAAGCAAAGAAATACTTTGTTATCAAAAGAAAATAAATTAATTGCTAATACCTTGCTGGCTATAGAGCATATCATACATCAGTAATAAAATCTCAGAATATACACAAAAGAGGGACACAAAAAAGATAGGAAGGTTATAAAGCTCTTGGAAATACATTGGAGACTGTCAAGGCTAAAACTGTCTAAACATAAATTAATCTTATAAAAATATTCATTCTATGTGTTGTGATGAATTTCCAACTCAGGATTATCTTTTTTTATTTTGTGTTAATCTTTTGTATAATGCTTAGACTTGCATATATACAAATTGATACTGCCACAGCAAAACAGGTGTTTAGTAATTTGTAAAAGCAGAAACTATGGTAAAAATGTTAAATTTCTTATGTTGATGTGAACATCAGCCAGAACCACAAAGTTAGGACTTCTAAACAGAATAGCTAAATTCCATAATGATAATATTATTGTTTTCTGAAAGCAGTGTTTCCCTTCAAAGCCAGCATGTAATGTCAAGCCTGAGTATCTCTTTGAGCAATATTTTGCCACCTCTTCATTTCAGCAGATTCTTCTCCAGCATTCTCAATCTGCTGCATACAAAGCAAGTTTATATTCTTTTGACAGGATGAATCAAACAATTTGCTAGGGGAAAATTCCAGATTTTTTTTTTTTTTGGTCTTTGAGTGAAATACTTCATATCTTTCTAGCCTGAGGAAAAAAACAAAAACCAAAACCAACCACAAAACCAACAAACTTAAAACTCCCACCTAGCCACCACCACTTCCTTTGTTGTGGTGTGGCAATGAATTTCTGTTTTTTAAGTCCAGTGTCAATTTTAAGTTGATTAGCCTTTACAGTAGTGTATTTCCAAGCAAAACCAATAGAAATAAAAACCCAATGAGGGGACTGTGTTGGAAGCTAGTTTAGTAACAGCACTGGCATTCTCTGGATGTGTGAACTGGCGACAGTCTTGCTCACCATGGAAAAAATGGCTCCTGTCACAAAGGAGATCACGTCTAGTCTGTTAGCAGACACTCAGCTGCTCCACTGGGCTTTCTGATTGATGAAATTTCATGCAGATTAGATGAAATAACTCTTCTGACATTTGTAAACCTCAGGTATCAATTTAACATCAGTTAAAATGAAGATCCAGGCAATGACAATGAATCATTTGTGACATCGTGTTTTCAATTTGGAAGAAAGTGAAACTTAACCCATTTTGGTGATTTCTAAGGTATTTTGAGGCCATATTCTCTCACCGTCACTCTAAACTCAGTTTGAAGTCATCAGGGGATCCCACAAATTTAGCAGCTTCTTTAGAAACCTTTTGCATTGTACATTGTTTATAACTCTGCTATGGACTGACAGATTTGTATTTCTACTTTTCTAAGATTTGGTTAAGTAACCATCACATCTGTCTTCACATTCTAAAGATCATGTAGACTATGTTTTATATGACTGTTTTATCTATCATAGCCTTTAATTCTAGCAGAAATCATCTAATTCATGTTTTGCAATGCCTTTGAAGCAGTCTACAAAAATCCTGCTAATGGAATCCTACCAAGAGAAATCTCTGTATAGCCTGAAAAATTGTACTCTGTATAGTTTAGTGACTATAAAATAAAAGGCTAATTTGGACACTTATATTGCCTACTTCTTGGGCACAATGATGCAATTGTAACATCTTTGCATCCATTTCTTGAGAAGGATTTAAAAAGATATTATTTCAAGTGAGTTAATGGAACTTTGTATTTTCTAAATTCAAATTATGAAAATCCATACAGGAATTAGTAGGGGTTTTCACAGTCCTGAATTTTGAGGCAGGCTAGTTATCTAACTTTTGTGTTAAGCCTCTATATAAAAGGGAAAGGGAGGAATCCCTTGAAAACATTATTTAGTCCGTCTAATTGAAGATCTTGCTTTGAGTTGCACTTTTGAGGATCTGCTCTGCCTCCTTTTTCTACAGAGCATAGGGAAATTAGCTACATAAACTAGGTGTTTGAAGCTGTGATGTGAATATCCCCTCATCCAGCTCTCTTTCCAGTCAGAGGATGTCTGACACTGTGTTCACTATTACCCTGATGTACCTCATGTGTAACAAGAATTTCCAACCAAGAAAGAAATCTCTGCTACAAATCAACAGAACACAGTTATGCTACTGAGTTCCAAAAAGAAAAGGAGTTTGGGTTATCCTCAGCTGGAAAATGGCCTCTTTGAACTTGTTTCCTGTTTCCATCACAGATTAATCTTCATCCTTTGTACTTGTACAATCAAGTTAATTAATTTGGGGTGAATATTTTGAGGAGTGTTTAGAATCCATAGCTGTTTTGAAAGTATGTGCATCCAGGTAATGATGCATTTATTCCAAACAATTGTGCTGTTAAAAAATTTAATTGCTATAATGGATGTATATTAAGTATTAATATAAAATATTTTTCCAGTAGTAAATCAATACTCAGTAAGCTGGTTACAAAAAGCAGTATTTTTTTTTAATTATTTCTGTTTATTATTTAGTGTGCTTTCCTAGTAACTTAAGAAACAGATCTTTCATAATTTAAGGTTATTCCTTCCAATTAGTACCATTTCAGATTTAACAGTTGTATTTTCTGTTCCATAGGAAATAACAGAAGATCGGGATCGTTCACGACTGGATTCAATGGTGCTGTTAATCATGAAACTGGACCAGCTTGACCAGGATATTGAAAATGCTCTCAGTGCAGGCTCTTCCCCATCCAGCACCCCAACGTACAAACGGAGGCATATACCTGTAATCAATTTTTATCATTATTAATCTAAATAGAATCTTTTCTTGCTTCACCTTTTCCTTTCAGTGCTCACATTTTTCAACTCCTTAGTTTAGAACCAAAGCTCTTTTCGTAAAGAATTTGACTTGTATTTTTTTTTTGTGTATGTACATGTTTTGAAGGCAATAATATTGCCATCCATTATTTCCTTTTGGCATCCTCTCACAAATGAGAGCTTCAGAACTCCCAGATAAAACAAAAGGAGATCAACAAGATTCAGAAAATGTCTGGCTCTCTTAATTGTCACCTACTGTAAATGGAGAGTCAGCACAGGCTCAGGGTGACACCAGTCTGAGGACATGAGCTTGTGTCATTTGACATTACATAGAACTGAAAGTTAGTCTGAGCTACAGGTCTTGTTTTTCTGCTAGGGGAAGGCAAAAAGTCCTTAGTCATTCAAAGTAAGATTCTGGGCAGAACCTGAATTATTTAATGTAGGGGGTTTTTTATTCACTTAAAAGGATCATTCTTTCTGAGAGTAATCCAAAAGGGGATGGGACAGGTCACAAGCATGACTGATGCATTCTTCTTTTTTTCTGTAAAATATTTACATATGTAACTCTGAAGAACATGAAATGGCTGATCCAAGGTATTCTTGTGCAGGCTTCCTGTTAATTTCACCCACATGTGCTGCAGCTGTTTTTCAATTCAAGAAACCTGAGAAACACTGCCCCAAGATCTCTAGACTAGCATTCATATCATTTGTTTTGGTTAGTGATATTTTCTTTTAAATAACAAGGAGTTTTTCCTTTGAAAGCCAGGCTTCCTTAATGCTAAGTGAGTGGTCTGTAGGTGAGAAAAGCTGTATTTCACTGGGGTTTGATCAGCTGAAAATTATATAATGTGTCATTTTTAGAGGAAATCATAAAATTTCGCTTTCCATCGTTAAACATTTTCCCACTGAATATCAGTGCTCTCACAGTATCTCCTTAAAGACTGATGACACAGGAAACCTGAAATACAATGTTGACATGTGTTGTCTATATCTCACCAATCCATGCCAGCACCTTATCTAATTTCTTGCAGCAATAAAGGGAGTGGAGGCAATGTGCATGAGTAACCCTGCCTGATAATCAGAGGTGGTACCTGTTCCCATGCTGCAAAGAAACTCTGCAGAAAGACAGCTTGCATCAAACATGGAATATATGCTATCTATGGACAGTGATTTCCTAGGAATCTAGGAGCCTTTGATTGTTGTGGGCCAGAAGATCAAAAGATCTGGTTTTCAAGGTATATAGGTATTGAGTTCAGGCTCATATTTATTTTATAGTAAGAAATCATTTGAATATGATGTAAAAACCTGGGTAATGCAGCAGACATCATGTCTCTGCACTGTGGCAGCATAGCTCTGCTAACCAGAAATTTCTGAGAGCAGCTGTAGCCAAACTGACTGCTACAGAGGCTGCTTCATGGTTCTGCTGCATTTCCCAGTGCTTCACGTTGAGACTCACTGGCAGGAAATATCTGACTCAAATACATGGTCCTACCTAGAGTCAGCTTTGTCCCTATTTTCTAACCCTTTTCAGAACACCACACACTCATGTGCATGGCATATAGGCACCTGTCTAAATGGCAGCTGTGGCTTGGCAGACCAGAGACTTAACTGGAATTAATGAATCACAGCGTGCTGTAACTTTTCAGTTCAGGAGCAGAACCCCTGAGATGACTCTGCCCCGTATTTCACCTCTTCTAAGAACCTGGCATTAGGAAACTGAGGCTTTGCCTGCACACAGTTTTCTGGGATTGAGAGTTCAGGAGATTTTTTTGCATACTGTGTAGCTGTATTCATGCAGCCTGCGCCTCATCTAATAATCCTGACAGTATATGGCTGGTTCTACACATAGCCAGTGTCACAACTTATCTGCAAACAGTATAATCCCTTGCCCTCACCCTGTGCCGTAAATCAAGCATGTGCTAAATTTTTACTTCCTCAACAAAAAAACATACTGTATATCTTCTTTTTATTCTCAGAAAGAGGAATGTAATCAGTGTCATTAAAAGTAAGGGCATTTAAACCAGAAATGGTATTTGGCTGATAAATGTCTGGTGATTCAAAAAAACTGAGGAGCTGTACCTCTGAATTGTATAAACTGCTGGAGGGTGAAGTCATTTCATCTGCGTAATGGCTTACAGATGTTCACTAGCTTGCAGTGCTGCAGAGACAGAAGGTGGGAGCACACAGGAAATACTGAATATCGGAGAAAAATGTCAGACTTCCGCATCCCTTAACTGATTTTTCTTACCTTGCATTCTACCATTTAGCTTTGATGTTAGTGATTTATAATTTCAGAACAGCAGCTAATGCAAATCACTACATTGAAAAAGACAGCAAGCATATGTATTTAAGTGAGCTTGCCTAAATATTTCCATTATTTAGCAGAAATATGATTTTATTTCACATTCACGTTTACTAAAGAGACTTGCAAAATTTTTCTACAGGATGTTGAATCTGGTTCTGAAAGTGGAGTGGATGTTGCTTCAGTAAATCACTCACAGACCAACTTGTCTTCTAATATCCATGCTCCTGACCTAGCATCTCCTTCTTCAGTAGCCAGCTCTGGAGCTAAACCAAAGGCTGGGGTGAGTACAAAGGTTATATTTTTTAAACTTCTCTCATGATTCCAGATTGGAAGTGAAATAAAAAAATATTATACTATTCATTACTTGGATTGTACAACAGAATGTGTGTGACACTGAGGAAAAAAATGAAAGTGGTTTCAAAGGGCCATTTTAGTGGCAAACGATACTAGAAGTCTCACATTTAAAAACACACTATTAACAGCTGATTACAATAAGCTGTGGGTTTTATATGAGAAAATAATTTAAGGGAGCTATGCTATTTAGGAAGGTAAGTCTTTCTGAAGTGGTATCACTCAGAACATTTCCTAAATCTCATGAAGGATGCTGCCAGAGAAAAATTGTGGCTGATTTATGATGTCCAAACCCAATCATCCTGGTCATCTTGAAGGTATCTACTACCCCACTGATCTGAGAATGTCATTCTAAGGCAAAATTTGGCCAGTGGTTCCAGATGCTTGGGAGCAGAGGGGAACTTCTGAGCCAGCAGACACTTTTCTGCCAGTCCCAGTGCATGCTTGGTGGTGAGGACAGGCTGGTCTGAGACCTCAGATATTGCAAAGAGCCTCTTTCTATATTCATTCATAGATACCCAGAACTATGAGAAGCATGGTTCTTTCTTTTGCTGTTTTCTATCTTTTGAAGAATTTTTCTTCATAATGCTTCAGCCATCAACATGTGCAGAAATTCTCGGATGTCCTAGAAACTCCTGGTATACTGTGTGTCCCCTCTTGAACTTGCTGCTTCCACTGCTTCAAGAAGCACAGAAATCTAGACTTCTAAGTTTTGCCTATGCTGAAAAGTCTTAGCATAACTAATACTCCATCATTTCACTTATTGAAATGCTTCTGGTTACCAGACCAGCAAAAAATCTGGGATAAAATATTTTTTTAAAAAGTGTAGTTAGCATAAATATATGTTTAGAACAAGTCTATAAAAAGTAAAATAGAGGCCACCTGTCATTTACTGCACTACAATAATAGCAAGTTAACTAATGCCTTTGATTGTGGCTAACAGAAGTTCTAATAAACATTTACATTTGGGATTGTTCACTTGTACAAAAATAAATTCACTTGTAATTTATCATCAGTGCATAACTATAGCAAATAGAGAGCTCTGCACTCTGTCACTGCATACATAGCAGCACAAATTCTCAAATAATTACATATGTTATTCTGGAAGGTGATATCCCATTTTACCAGATCCTGAGAAGCACACAGAAACTTTTTCACTTTTTAAGGTATTAAACATTCCTTTTAAATTTCAATTTCTCTGCTAGTATTTGGGGAGCTCTTGACACCTGGCTTTGCAGAAGTGTGGGTCCCTTCCTGGGAGTTAGATATTATGTGTCAATTCAGCTTCAGCAAGTATTTTTCTGACTTTTGCTGTGATTAATGTATCATGCTGAACATATATGCAAATGTTATTTTATAATTTTATAATTTTATAATTTTTTATAAATGAAGTTAAATTTTCTCCAAACACAACTGTCTTCTAAAGTTTTGCAGTCACAACTCCTCCTACCCTGTAGCAATCCAGTGATCTCCTCTGAAAATCCACAATGTGGTGTTCTGTCTATAAAGGAAACTGTAGTGTTTGGGGAATTTTTTGTTTTGTTTTTGTTTTTCTAGTTTTGATTTGGATTTTGTTTGGGGATTATTTTGTCAGACTATCTATAGGAATAAAATTATTCTGCACTTGAAACTCAGTGAGGTACTTTTTAATGGTAATGGACTGTTTCAAAGATTTTACTCCCTTTTTGGAGTTTGTAACTGCTGATCTCCAAGGATTCCAGATGCTTAGTCTCCAAGGACAACTTCTTTTGTTGTGTTTATTAATAGTATGTAAACAGGAGGGCAAGGGTGATTAGTTATATTATGGAATGATTTGTGGTATTTTTAAACAAACTATAGCAAACAGTTGACTGCATCAAAGTCAGACTGTAAAGTTAAACACCACATTGTATGCAGACCAGGGTAGTGGGAATACCAAGGTAGGGCAGGGAGACATGAATTTGGATTTAGTGCCTGATAAAGAACTTGTAAAAGATATTAGCTACACAGGATATAGCTCATAGATAGAAAATTTGTGTACAGACAAACCATGTCCATTCATGTTCATTCAGCTTTATATGGATTTAAACCAAACAATTTCAAACAGTGTCACAATGTGTTGGCACATCCATAAGAAAAATTTGGTTTGATAGTCCTAGTGGAAATTATTCACTCCTTGGTTTATGGGAAGCAGGACATTTTAAATTTTCATGAGAAGATTTTATAAAATATTAAACAAGAATTGTATTTAAAATACAGCGTCAATTAGAATTTTCTATGCAAATTAATAATAGATATTATTTTAAATAAAATTAAGGTTATGTGTATATATTTTCATGCACAAGTTGTTTAACATTTCATGAAGGTTCACTTCTGGATAGTCAAACCCATTCTTGCAAGTGAGAATGCCTGTGTACAAGCACACACCTGCATGCTCACCCACAGAGAGAACTCCTTACTGAACACTGGAATGACAAGGAAAAAGAGGATTCATTGTGGAAAGGCTTCTCTATGATTCTGCAGGGTGCAGTATGAAGGCCTTTGATATGCAGATGTACTTGGTATTTTTGGCTTATGAGAAGCATACAGCTGAATAACCTCCATCCTAAATTTAGGATGCCACTGTTATATCTCATGGTCAGGGTGAAATAGCATCATACGACCAATAGGGTGTTTGAGCCACAAATTGTACAAATTTGGAAAGGTGCTTATATGGACAATCCTCGCAAATATAAGGATTCATGTGACTGAACATGATTAGATATATTTCCTACATAATTTAGGATGGGATAGTAAGAAATGGTTTTGGCATCTTTATGTTACTTACATTTACAGAGTAAAAAAAAAAATTCATGCTTCTATAATTAGCACATCTTTATGTTCTGGAGGTTTATTAATCAGTCTCCAAAACAGACAAAGAGTTTTGTATATCAACATTGAGGATATACACTTGGCTAGTACTAATCACATGAGAGTTGAAATCAAGCTAAAAAAATAAGAAATCAACAGTCTTTTGCCCCAGCAGCCATGAGAAACACTGGAAAAAGGGAGTATCTTTTCTGGATTTGTAGAGAAAAGAATGTAAATATTCTACATGTCATTGCCTTCTACAAACCAATGCTATACATTTGGACAATTAAAATATTCTTAACAATAAAGACCAGAGATTATTTATTTTTAAATGTGTTCTTATTATTATAGGAACAATAGGAACAATATGGGACTACAACTCAGAATGTGTTTTAATGACTAAAGGCAAGTTACCATGTCCTTCTCCAATGCCCAGTTAAAAGCCAATCAGTTAAGGAAAACTTGAATCAATTATCATTGTCCTTTTTTTTTTTTTTACTTTGTACAAAAAATTGGCTAAAGGACAGCAGCAACTATGGCATAAAAGCTGTGGCCAAAATTTTGTCCTTGAACATCTGCTCTGCAAAGCCTGTTTATTTTCTATTCAGGTGAAAAAAAAACCAGCCATGATTATTTTCTACTCCTTGTCTTATCCCTCCTGCTTGAATAGTGTCCAAGTTAACCTTAATCACACTGTACAAAGGTAATCAGGCATCTATTATCACCAGAATAGCTGGTACCTAAGAACAGATTGTTTTTCAGATTAGCTATAATGACTCATTTAAGATGCATTCAATTCTCAAAGTGATTTAAGACATCAGTTATGCCTGCAAGTATAAAATTACCTAGTCTGGCTGAGCACTGGAATGGGCTTCAGGCATAGCTGCTAGCATCCCTGAAGCCTTGGATGAGCTCAGGAGTCCACTTTCACAAATCTTGTTACTGGACTGGGACAAAAACCTGTATTATCTAGATGGCAGATTTGCAAACTTTTAATTTATATACACTAAGATAATTTAACCAAATGTGATTTTGATTCATAGTCATATATTTTAAAATTTGAGCCTTTTGAAGAAAGCGAAATCATTTTGTGAAAAATAATTTTGAGATTTGTAGATTAAGAAAGAGTTCAAGTTTCTTGCTATTTAACTACAGTTTTTTTAATTATGAAAGAAGATAACATTTATTGTAAGTACAAGGTAACCTTTATTTCAAATTAAATATTAATGACAGAGAATTATCAAATTATTCCAAGGGTTTGAAAGGTTTACATTTCCTACTGCATCAGGTTATATAGTAAATTCAGTGAACCCTGAGGTGTGCAAACACATACAGAATATGTCAGTGCACTTGTGCTGACAAATCTTTAGCAGTGGGTCATGCAATTTGAAAGATGGTAGATTTTGGTCTCTGAATTGTATTTTTATGTTATATTTGCTTATTTATCAAAGTTCTCATGTAACTTTTCTAAATTTTGCTGCCATTATAGTATTCCTTAAATTCTTATTTTACTCATTCAGGCAAACTGAATTAATTGAAAGTTAATCTGGTAAGCATCAGAGAGAAAGATCCTTACTTTGCAACATTAATTCAAATACTGTTTCTTAAAAACTTGATTATTTTTATGAATACAAGATGAGAAAACTCTTATCAGTGCCTGATCAAGTTGATTAATTTAGTATTGTCTTTCATATCGACGTTCAAAAGAAAGTGGTTCAGACAACCAAGGTAAGGGAATTATGAAATTAACTTTTCACACAATGACTATTTCATTTAAATTCTAACAACCTGTTATTTTCGCGTACAAAAGGTAAAATGCCATTAAGTTACATTCGCCAATCATGTATAAGAGAACAGCAGGATTATACTGTATTTGTTATATGAACTTCTCAAAAATTTTCTTTGACTCAGTCTTGTTCCCCAAAGGAATCTGTATTCTGTTTTAAGTATCTCTTCCTATGATAATCCTAAGTATATTTACTTTATCTCAAATGAAATGACAGAGCTTTCTGTTCTGTAGAGCCTTTTAAGTATTGTAAATCTTAAAGGTGAGCCTTTTTGGGGAGGGGGGTTGGGTTTTTTCGGGGTTATTTTTGGTTTTTTGCCATGAGCAAGCTACTTCTACAATTTGAAGCAAAACCACTGAATCCAGTTATGACGCCTTTGACAGGTGTCACCTTTGCTTTGGTCAGGGACAGTCTCTCTCTCTCTCCCTCTCTCTCCCACTTTTTCTCTCCTTCAATATTGAATCCTGAGTAACCAGTGTAAATTCACAGCGCAATGAAAGGTTTACAATTTTATACAGGTACAGCATGACCCAGGAAATACACGTATTAGGCTATCTGCTCTCAGTTCCAAGTTCAATCCCAACAAAATATCGGTAATCAGCTCTAAAGTGTTAAGCATGGAGACTTCTGAGACTTTCCAAGATGTCAAGTTGTACACTTACGTTTCTGTCTCTTCTTGCAACTTGTTTATAGCAGCTATGCTTATATACTGGAGTTTTTTTCTCATGTTTTCTGCCTTTTGTAGAGCTGCTGACACTGTCTTCAACACTGTCTCCATCTGGTTGTTTTTGATAATCATTTTTTATAAACTGAAGAAAAAGTTTATGACTTCTTCAGCTGTAACGTCACTAACTGTGCTGTTAGAAATGTAAAGTACATTTTTTCACTGTGTGCTGCCATCTGGTGTCTTGCTCTTTTAGATGAGAGGCGCTGCACGGGGGACATCAAGCACTTGGACATAGGCAGATATGTTTTTGCAGAATTCAGGTATTATGCAGCAGTTAAAAGGTTTAATGATCAAAATTAATTATCATAGTCTAGTTTATATTTAGAAATGACATATTGCAACTTTGATAACAAAATGCTTTGACTGAAGAAAAAAACAATAAGTGAAAATTTCAAAGCCACTTATTGACTTAGAAGTGGTTCCCAAAGCAATGTTTATATTGGAAAAGTAAAGAAATATGCAGGCATCAATTTGAAAGTGGGGAAAAAGGGTTTTTTATCTACTATGCATGGATAAAATAACCTGTTTAGTTATTTGCACCTCTTTCCAGCAAATAGATGCTTCTCATGATGACACACAGATAAGTCTCCTGGCAGCCTTGTCTCCTTCCAGTGGTTTGTGGAGATGCTAAACTGTCTCATTTAATGGAATCTTCCAGGTGAAAATTATGAGCAAATTACTTCTTCTAAAAGCTATTTCCAACCATTAGGTTAAAGGGTTAACTTAAATATTAGGGTGATGGTAACAGTGGGTGGACATTGATGTTCCCTTGGTTTAAGACAAAGAGCCTAAAGAACTTTCAAAGCACAGCGAATAGCAAATTTTAGATGAGCTTGCATTAACACTATGTAGAATACTCTGTTTTATCACATATAGTCTGATTTTGCAGACTAGCATTGTTGAGGACAGGGATTCAGCCTCCTACATTAGATATAAACCTGAGAAGGAAGAAAGTAAAAGTATGCTGTGTATAAACTTAAAGGTATTTGCACTTGAAAATAAATTTAAAGATTATTCTTCATCAGTAAAACTTCTCCTCTTGTGAAATTGACAGTAAAAGGCTCCGTTTCTCTAGATATGCTAGGTTTGATAGAATGTCAGGATATCAGCATTTTTTTTAGTTAAACAACTCTCATATGAAACTGGTCAAGCCTAAATTTTTGAGAGTTTGCTGGGCTTTACTTTCCACAACAATACATTCTGAATGCCAGACACTACATGAAATGTTCCTATTTGTTGTCCAATTTTAATGCCTGATAAGTTTAGTTCAAGTCTGTCTTCTGTGCTCTTCCATATGGATTGAGTTGAATCCCTACCAAGTTTCCCTTTTTTCCATGAAGTTGCTTAAATGTGTTTAACTGTATGGCAGTATGAAATTTTAACTCTTTTTCAGCACCTGCCAAGAAAAGCATACATGACATTTATATCACTAGGGTTTTTAAAAAAATACTTTGTAAATTTTCCCTGTCAGTATGTAATCTATATAGCGTATTTCTGCATTGAAGAATTTCAATTCTGAGATGGAGTATGGCATTCGTATTGCATGCACGTGGAAAGATGGGCAAAATTCTTAAATCATTTTCCATTAGAAGGCTGTGAGTGCAAAATTGCTGCAACTTATGAAAATTGCTTCTTAATGTCAGTGGCATTAAGAACTTATTTCTCTGAAGAAAAACAAAATCCACTAAGCACTGAAAAGTTTTATTGATAATTTTTTGTTGTTGTTTAAATTGCTACAATGCAGAGCTCTATACGTCTGTATGGAACTGCATTATTTTTAGTATCAGCCAACACTTGCAAAAATGATCACCACAGGAGATGGTGATTGGAAAGGTGAGGTATACACCAAGTAATCACTACTTCTTAAAAACAAGGGACAATCTTTTTCAAGGATTAAATCTGTGAACATTACTGATATTTTGGAATTTAAAAGTAAATTGATCTCAAAACGTGCTTAGGCATTTTTCTGGGAGAAAGTTTATAACCCATCAAAACAACAGATGGTGCACATTATCATCACAGGCTTACTGTCAGTCATGAAATAAAGTCCTAATGCAGGATTTGCATTTTACTCAAGAATCACAGTTTGTCATTGGGATTTCCATGTTTTTATACCTATCCTCTAGTCTACTGCAGGTCTGGGGAGTGGAAAGTAGCCTAGATGGATCCAACACAGCCACATACATGCTCTGAACCACTGATGCTGCATATGGAAGCCCTTACTGGGCTATTTTTCTTACATGGAAGCTTTCTTTCTCTTGCACTGAGTTTTATTTCAACATAAATTCTCCTAGTGACACATGCATTCTCTCTTTCATGCTTGATACAGCCTTTCACAGCAAGTAATAAATGCCAAACATTTCTGGGAAACTGTTGAAAAGAAGGAATCTGAAATTTCCTGTTAAAATTGTACTGAGATATATTGCATCAGTTATTACATCTATACATCTCACCATTTTTAGAATTCTACCTCTTTGAAAGGAAACAGTTGGAGGATATAATGGGGAATTAATTATACCACATGCAGACTAGCATAACGATTTTAATGATGTAATTCCTTAAAACAGTATTGAAGATCTGTGCTGAAATGAGAAAAAAATGTTCTGTGTGAAAGCCTTTCATAAACACCATAGAAAAAAAAGTTTGCATACATTTGTGACTGTTTCCATCCTGTTCAGTGATAACTCAAGATACCTTCAAAATCACCTGGAGTAGACTTTCAGAAAGGGTCAGTAGGTCCCTTTGCTGGACAGTATGAAGGGATAGAAAGCAAGAGAACTTGGAGACTTGTTGCAGAAAGCTAGGTTACAAATTTAGTGGGAACTGGGGATAAATGGCTTTAAAGCTATGAAAAAACATGAACTTTTTGCCAGCAGAACAATAGGTGACAAAAGGTTGCAACTTTATACAGCCCAACAGTGTTGCACAGGACTTTCAGCTGGGACAAGCTGTTGTTAAAAGCTGAATTGTTTGTTTCCTCGTGATTTGCCGAGGACACCTTTAGTTTTAGTTTTGGGTTGCCCTATGAAGAAATCCATTGTATCTCTATCAGACTCTGTGAGTACTTATTACATCTCCAAGGACTTAGATCACTGGGAGATAAGTAGTCAAACTAAACAGCACGGATTTAAGACATTCTTGTGACTGAGAGCCTTTACCTTATCCCTCAGCAATTCAGGAGAACAGAAAGATCAGTGTGTTTTGAAGATGGAAAAAATAGTGTAATTTCAGGAGTTCATTTGTAAGGTAATGCTTAGGTTTAGGGGTGCAGTTGCTTTCTGTCTCCTCCTTTGTGTGATTCAAGGAGGGGGTTCAAACCACCCAGCTATCCCATGCAGTACTGCCATGTAAAGCAGGTGAGATTCAAAATTATTGCAGGCAATCATATCTGACCTGCCAAAACAGTACTGAGAAACCTATGGCTTTGAGTATCTGCTGTGCTAATCTCTGAAGTGAGAACTATTAGTGACCATTTAAACTAATATTTAAAAAGTTATCTTGACAAGATAGGAATTGTTCTATTTATTATAAAGTAGTGTTACTGTAAAACTGATTTTAAGTAATCCACTATTATTCATATCCAAAAGTTTGGTGCTTGATGGGATTTTGGCCTATGTAGAGCTGTTATGAAATTTAAATCACTTTTGGCAAAATGTACATATAAAAACAGGAAAAAATATAATTATTTTAAAATTATGATTTACTTTAATTTAACTACGCTTCTGAATCATTAAAGTATCTTTTTTTCCTGTTTCTTCTTCTTTCTTTTTGTTTCTTTCCCTTTTTCCTATTTTGGTTTCTTCTTTCTTCATTCTTCCTTTATTCTCCTTCTTTTTTTTTTTTCATTTTCTCCTGTATTCCTTCTATTTTCTTCGCATTTTCCATCTTTCTGACTTTGGCTCTGCATCTTGCCTAAAGTCACTGTAGTTACTTACACCAAATTGTACCCACCCTGCTCCAAAGTACAGTTTCCCTCCTGCATACTCCATTTCACCAGATCACTCCCAATAAGATCACTGGAATGGTTGTGCAGCTGCAGTCTTGCTCATTTCTGTAAGCATCTGAATTTCTTCTCTTCTAATATACAGCTAGACAACAAGTCTACCTGTGAATTGAACAAGGTAGAATATTGGCACTTAGTGCAAAGATGGGTAGTTGATGTTTTCCCAGCCATGGACTGAAGACCAGTGCCCATGGGGGACAAGTACATCACTAATAATTGTTTACGCTGTCAGTCTTGCTAGTATTGAATTCAGACTCCATAAATTCACGTCTCTGCTTGCAGTTGTGGTTATTTTAAGTGTGATTTGGGGGGAGGAGAGGGGGAGGGGAATAATGTGTATTTAGCTGAAGAGAGAATATGCAAAACCTCAAGAAAGAAAAGTTGTATTAAAGGGGAAAGAAACAATGTAATATGTAAATATATCTTTTGTGAGAATTTCCTGTGTTTTATCTAAGAAAGAATTTCAGGCTTGAATCCAAGACAAATAAAGGAGCACAGAATGAGGGAATGAAGACAGAATTTGAGTAAGAAAAGCAGTGACAACAGTTTAATCTTTCCGCCAGTAGATGGAGAGCACAGGAAAGTAGAAGCACTCACGTAAAGAAAGAAGGAAAAAACCTTGCATCAGCTTCTTTAAGGGAGTGAGAGATGAAAGAAGAAAAAAGCAAGAAGGAGGATGGGGGCAGGGAACAGATTGTAAACCAGGAGGAAATTGGGGAAAAAAAATGGATTCTGAAAAGTAAAGAGGAAATGACAATTCCTAAAGTGTCAGCTCAGCTTGGTCAAATCAGTTTGTTGGCAGTGAATAAATAATTATCTTCTTTTATGCCTTGTACACAGTATTCTTTACTTCTGGAACATGGTTTGAAAACGTGGCATGAATAGTTTGCATTACTGAAATGGAATAAATCCATGTCTGCCTTTTCAAGCATTTTTCCAGACACAGACATGCTGTAAGTGACATCATGGAAAACCTTTTCTTTTTGTCCTTTGCATATACCTCGCTTACAAGGAATTTTCTTCCTCCTGAGCTCTCCTTCTTCCTGTCTCTCTCTCACTCTCTTCCATGTCTCACTTCTTGCTTGCTTGCTTTCCCTCTTTCTTTTCCTTTTCTTTTTCTTTTCCTTTCTTTTTCTTTTTTCTTTTTTCTTTTTTCTTTCTTTTTTCTTTTTTCTTTTTTCCTTTTTTCTTTTTTCTTTTTTCTTTTTTCTTTTTTCTTTTTTTTTTTTTTGGACTTCAAAGCCAGGGTGGAAGCAAGGCATTTAGTTAGCTCTCTGTTTAATAGTTGAAAGAGGGTGGTTTGGGGTTTTTTAATGCACAAAATTCCTCTCAGTGAGACATGCCACACATTCTGATCTCTCCCCTTCAGGCAGTTACACACTATTAAATATGGGGTTGGAAATGACACGCGTCTGGAAATACAGAAATGAAACAACCTTCCACTTTCTGCACTGCACTATACAATGAAGGTGTTGTAAATTGTTAATTGAATGGCATGGGCTTCTAGTTAGTGGGGCTTTCTATAAATAGAAACTGTACATTCCAGTGTGTTGCCACTTTTTTATTTTCTCCAAACTGACTGAAGAACCTTCTATGTTACACAGAGATTAGCAAAGTTTTGTTTTGTGAAACACATAGGTTGTGCTCTGAAAGTTTGTTCTATTTACCTTCTCTTACCAAACTGTCTTTATGACATTTTTGTACTATATCTGTTTTAAAAGAGAAGTAAAATCCAGACAACTTGCAATGGTACCTGCTACTCCCTGTATCCTACCACCCAATAAATGGTGAAATATGATTACTGTATTTTAAATAATACTGCACATATTACATAGAAAATAATAGTAAAGTATTGCCATGAAGAATACAGAAAGGCAAGCAGGGTACTGCTTGAGATGGAAAGATGGGAGATCTGTTGACCTCCCAAAGTTATTCTGAAGTTTTGGATTCCCACTGTGAGAAGACAATATTGTCCGTATTGGTTAAATCAGTTTGTTTGCAGCAAATAAATAATTATCTTCTTTTATGCCTTATGCCGCTCTGAGAAAACAATATTGTCTGTATGTGAATGGTACTGGACTGGGAAGGTTATTGTATAGGTGACAAAAAACTGCACATGGGAGACATCTAGTGAGGAATTATAGGCCATTGAGTCTTAAGACTGCAATCTGAAACTGAAGTAGGGTTTAATTTCATAGAAGGCAGTGGAGTAGATGATGGAATTAATCACTCAGTAGTGTGTGATCCTTCAGAATGCACTTTCTTTAGAAAGCCATCACTCTTAGTCCAGCATATTTTAATTGCAGTGCTATAGCCCTAGGACTGTGAACACTGTTTACTAGTATCAGTGAGTAAATGCAAGATTATTTGGGATTAAATATACTGTTCCTTTGAAATGTGATGAGTTTCAAAATACCTCAAAAGATTGACTGAGATAGGTGTCCTTGGAAGCCTGATGGAACTTTCAGATAGCAATATTTTAAATTTAACATATTTAGTATTTAAAATTCTGAATTTTCTGCTATTAAATTCAACAATTCAGTATCTGATTGGAGAATTCATGGGGTGATAGTTTTAAGGCAGATAGAAAAAAACATGACAGAAAGTGATAGAGCCAATTTTATATCGAGCTTTCAAACCATTAAAACAGAACTGTGTTGGCTCATTGTAGAGGTTTGTTACACAGTCACATGCAATTTGTCTAATTCTACTTTTGCTGCTTTGCCAAAACAAAAACAATTCAAGAAAGATCTAGTTTTGCTGTTGCCAGTGCTGAGTGATGTTTCAACATGCTTAGGGATTTCAGGGTTTTTTAAAACCTCTATTCTTAGGAAAGGAAAAAAAATCCTTAACAGGTTTCTCACGTAGTTTAGCACATCCTGTGGATAATGTCTTGGAAATACAGAAATTACAGGGAGAAAAATCAGAGCATATGGATTCTATATAAGGAAAAGATAGACTTTTTTTTT